>CM040246.1:190938749-191338749 GCA_022545495.1 Chrysanthemum lavandulifolium
TGAAAACATGTAATCCTCCTACACTTATCCCTTATGTAAAATACCTTTATATGCAATTAAGGCGAGGTTAAAACAAAATAAAGCATTTTACAAATTTAAACATGAGGATAAACAATTATTAAAAGATATATGACACTAACAAGCAAACAATTAAGCATGGGTTGCCTCCCACTAAGCGCTTTTCTTTATTTAAGAGTCTTGTAGCTAGACTCGTAGTCGTGTTCCCACGTTGCCTCACCTATCCTCTCGTGCTCATACTTAAGCCATTCTAATGCTCTTTCATTCTTTTGTAATCATCTCCTAATTCAAGGCATTTTTGTAATACCGCTTAGTTTTCTCATATGGGTACCTAAGCCCACCGCTTATCCCTTTCACTAAGCAATGGAATAGGGTCATTCTATTACAAACCTCGATGTCCTTATGTTTAAACCTAGGATGAGCGTGGCATTTGGTATATGAAATCTTCAACTTCATCGAGAGAATGTAATTGACCATCAATCATCCGCTCATTCAACCTAGTCAATTTCTTGAAAGGTTTTCCAAAAATTATTTGAGTGAGGTCCTTATCTATAAATTCTCCTAAGTCTTCTAAGACCATGAACTCTACCAAATAAGCAAAACTTCCGACAAACACGCAAATAAATGATCGCTTCAACAACATTGTTCCTTTGATAAGTTAACTCATTGACCTTGATTTTGTTGTATAGGTCCTTGAGATTAAGTTTAAAGGTAAGAATGAATTCAAATAAGCATCGAACCCTTCTAGTCCTATTTTGCAAGGGAATTGCATATTAAAGGGGCCATCTTTCTCAATCCTACACCTAGGGTCAAAACATTGGGATGGGTCTTCCTTAATTTCATTAATGACCTCTCCGTTGTCAAGTGCCTCACCATAATCAAATTCCTCATCAGAATCGGAGTAATAGAAAGGACTTTGTTGTTGCCAATTTATCTCATTATGCTCTAGGTGATTACCAAAATGGTGAGTGGGTGAAGGGTTTTATGGGATCGCGTTCTCAATCTCGGGATTGGGAACGGGTAGAGTGAAGAATCTTCGATGGAAGATACGGATCATGTTGAGTGATGGTTTTTTTTTTTACGAATGAGGGTCACGAAGAATGGGGATAGACTAAGACAAATCTAAAATGAGAAAAAGTTTACTTGATAGGAATCACAAAGAAACCTAAACGAGGTGGACTACTAACTAGCTATTCTATTCCAAGCAGCAATGAGCCAAAAACTTGATAATGCTACATGCGTCGTTCGGGTCAAAGGAACTTCCTTTTCTTGAGCAAGTTTTATAACACCCTAGGCGGTGAACCTAATCGTTGTAGTGTAGTAATTAGGGTAAGCCGGGTATTGATATCGCTCTCTGGGGAATAGGAATGCTAGTAAGGAGTTACTACGCTAAGGTTAAGGTTGAGGAAGATTATTTTTATCTTTTATATTTTATGAAAATGGAAAGGTACGAATCTCGGTATTGGATTTGGGGTTGGTATTTCTACCGATTACTCTACTATTATCTAATTATCTAAACTAAGGTTGTGGGAGTCTATGTCTAATTAATGTGTGCTCGTATGATAGTTTAAAGATGTGTTTACTTAGTTTTATTACTCCTTAATTATCTCCTATTGATGGTTGAGTGTCACGCCTTATTCTTAGTTGCGTTGTGTGTCTAAAGTTGTAGGGTATGCGTTTCTCCCTAACTCTTCGAACTTACCAAAGGGTCTTGTCTACAAACCCACTTAGAGATTATAAACTCCTACTCTAAGGCGCTTTGGATGGTTTAGCCTACAATTACTCGGGTAATTATACTCTAAGGTTCACAAAGATGAATCAAGCATTATACACAACGAATGACCTATCGCATTACTAGATCATTAGTCAACTAAGATAAGAAACAACCAAACAATATTCAATAATTAAGTTTCATACTTCCTAAGCAAACACACAAATAAATTAGCTGGACATGGAGAACATGCAAGCATACACACAAATAATCAAAGACATAATTGCATTAATGAAGTAAAGACTTATCTTGATGTAAGATAGGGTTTAAAACCCTAAAATATCGTACAAGACACCTTAGGTTCGGTTTAGGTTTTAATCCAAAGACTCTCCACACAAAGACCGAAAAATTCGGATTCTATATATAAGATTACAATTGCGACGGCGTCACCTTATGTTTAGTGACGCCGCCGTGTCGCCGCCATTGTGGTTTCGCCTTGGCCACGTTAACCTTGCGACGACGTCACCTTATGTCCGCGACGCCGTCCTCTTCTTTTCCGACGTCGTCGGATTGCATCTAGGCCGTCTCGAGTAGCGACGGCCTACTCTTCCACGCCTAGACGTCATCACTTGAAAATACGAGTTTTGAGACCAGTATCGTCACAATATTTTGGGACGGCGTCGCCATTAACACCGACGCGCCGCTTCTACTTTCAAAGAATCGTGAGTGTCTTGATTTTGACTTTGGCCATTTTCTTCATATATTCGTGCCTTTTCGTCCAAATAAGTGCCATTCCAAGATTTTGCCTTCACGAAACCTAAAAAGTGAAAAGGAACGATATTAAGCAATAACGGATACAAAAGTGATCAAATAAGGACTTAAACGACCCCTCAAAATGGTACCTTTTAAAACCTTATCAGTGATTATCCTCAACTGAATAAGCATCCAGGAATAATTGCTTAGATGTTTAAGCCTGGTTGTATCAAGATGTTAGTACCTTATGATGGTCAAGCTTACAATTTGTTGCTGAAGTATGAGAACATTCTTAAGGATTATAAGTGTTTGGCTACATCCTCCAATTCAGGATGCTTTGAGCTTAAAGAAAACTTGAGAATTCGTTGGAATGTATCAAGTTTAGGGAGGATTGTTGGGTTTTAGGTTCCTTGGATCAAGAATTACTTTAAGTGCCGGAATGCGGACAAGGTTGATATAACCACGAGCGTAAGAATGTAACCACGGATGAAGATAACATGGCTAGTAGTATAGTGTAACCACCGATAATGTTATGTAACCACCGCTAGTCTTGTATCGTCGGTTTAGTTTATTGTATTAGATAAATATGGAAAGATATTTATCTTGTAGGTTACATATTGTATAATGTATAGGACTCCTTAGTCTATAAAAGGAGATCCTAGGTTAGGTTAGATGTACGTATGTTTTATATCTAAGGTCGATACACTTTAAGGTTGCAAAACCCTAATCCGTAAGAGTATTCAGATTATCAATAATATTGAGGTGTTGAATGTTTCATCGCTCTTCTTCTTAAGATTAAGTGTTAAATTCCGTAATACTTAATAAGCTTTCTTACAAGTCGGGTTTCTATATTAGATCGTTTGCTCAATCGGGATCAACATATTATCTAACGTTAAAGAGCATGTGAGCATGTTGAAGAATGACGTGGAGACACTGGGCGCGAAGGCACGAGGCGCACTTGATGCATACAACAACAACATACTATCACTACTATCACAAAGAACAATGATCAAAGAACAAAGATAAAGATGACGCCAAAGCGTAAGCTGTTTAAAGAAAACAATTTCTCTACAATGGGAGATTGTTCGATTCAAGGAAATTCTTCTCACAAGAAAGAAGAATGTCGAAGACGCCAAAGCTACTATTACATTCGCACCTTAACCGTTTATATTCATTCATCACCAACACTTAGGGAGAGATTGTTGGAATCACTCCTAAACCTTAATCAAGTGTTAGTGATTCATATGTAATAGTTAGCTTAATTATGGCCTTTATGTTTGTTTTAGCTTAAGCTTATGTAGAAGGCCCATAAGCTTAGGCCCATGTCCATTAAGGAAAGGAAGGGAGTAGGAGTGTTGCCCTAGCTCCCCTTCCTATAAATACCTTGTAATAACCCTCACTTTAGGGTTGGTTGTTCAATTTATTCTCTCTTTCACATACTCTACGCATAACCGGTCAAGTCTAATGTGTGTGTGTGTTTGAATAGTTGTTCATCCGATCTTTTCTCTTCTCTATCTCTTTCTATTATGCTTGTGTTGTAAACTTAGTGACGTATCAATAGTGTCCATGTGAAACTTCTCATATCATGATAAAATAGTATTTTGTCATGACTCTTAACTTCCCAAATTATGATTCATTCGTAAAAAGGGAACCTCGTCAAAAAGGACTAGTAAAACACTAAAACTCGTCAAAACCTCGAACCATAAACAAACCTTACGCTATAGAGCAAAAACACCAACATTAGTCAAGAATTAAAACTCCCGTATCAAAATTATCAAAGTTCACTTAAACTGTTAACTGTTGATTTGCCGGATCCCTACGATTGAACTAGCCGGATCCCTCATTCAAGGGATCCGTGGGAACTGGCACATCAGAAGACAAAATAAGTGATAGATGATCACTGTGGAGTTTTACTTTCCACTTTACTCTCCTACTCACGAACATAAACCCTAAGTTACTGTTCATAGGAGCTCATTCCTCATCATTTCAAAGGAAATAATCACTTGTGTAAGTATTATCTTCACTACATTGTTATTTCCATTCTCTAATTCCTAGAAGTACAATTTTCATCTTGAGAACTTTGTTCAAATGGGTTTATCACAGTTTGGTATCACATTGTTTTCTAAGATGAACTAAATCAAAGAATCAACATTGTTAATACATTTGAATTCAATAAATATGTATTGAGCAAAATTGTGATGAACCTAATTAGGATACTATTCACATAAATGACACCACATTGTGGTTATGGTGTTTAGGATCAACCATGCTGAGCTCAAGGCAACAAGACTATCAAGACACGGCACACTACATACCGATGTATCATAGAAAGGAAGGTTTAAGTACCGAGACCGAAGGCCTTCAAAATGTAGGAAAAGAGGTTGTTTCCGGGGCGTGTAGTGAACCCTCATTTCTCAACAATACCGACATTCCCCAAGTCTTTGCGGCATCAACTTCCAATGCCTTCTAACCATCAATGAACAAGTTTATGCGGTATTTGTCCTAGAGTTCTACAAGAGCATAAGGATCATAATAAATGAGGATGGAACCATTTCGATCGCTTTTGTCATCAATGAACACAAATACACCTTCACCCTCGAGGAGTTTTCTAGGATACTTCGTATCCCTTGCCGAGGGGTATGCATGTTTTCAAATGAATGGTCACTAGCTCACCTCCATGACATGGTCGATGAGCATCCGGTCTATTCCACACCTCTCTCGAATCCTACTATGGTAAGAGATACCGTCTTCATCCAAAGAGCCTCCCCATCTCGGGTAACTAGGAAATCGAAGGTCATCTATAGGGATCCCTTTCAAATGGAGCTTTTAGAGATGTTCTCGTTGTACAAGAAATGGGAACTAGTGTTAAGGGAGAATGTCCTTTGTTTGGTGGGAAATAAGGATCATCCCAACGCTTGCTTAGTCTACATGATCTATTGCCTTGTTACTGGGACTCACTTTAACCTTGCCTATACATGGTTAAACGGATGGCAAGTGTGTCAAGGACGGACAAGATGGTGCTCCTCTATGCCATGCTCTTAACTCGCCTAGCCAATTTTGTCTTTGCTCTAGATCCATCTCCCTACACCGATGAGCATTTCTTTAGCAACAAGGTCATGATGCCCTTGTCCGATGAGAAGACTACAAGGTTTAGGTTGAAGGCAAGAGACCTCATCCACCGACGGACTCATCCGAAGAAAGGGAGGGAGAAGGAAGCAACCCTAAAGGCAACGCTCAACTCGACCCCATAGCATACATTGAGCAACTTATGGACATCCCAAGCCCATCTCAAGAATTTCAACAAACAAAGGGATGTTTAAATGTTTTGGTAACTTTCTTATGAAGAAGAAGAAGTAGGGTTGAAGGGTTGAAAAGTGAAGCTTGGAGGCGATGGAGTAGAAGATTGAGTTAAAGGGAAGGTAAGGTCATGGACCATAAAATTCGAACAATGGTCTGTAAAACATCTTAAACAATATTTCTGTAACTTAGGACTTAGCTTTAGTAGATGGCATGACGTGAACAATGACACCCTAACTTAGGCGACCCAAATGAGAATTTTACGACTACTTGATTAAAATCAAGAAGTCGGTCTTGCTTATATCTGCTTACCTTTTAGTCACTCTTACTTACCATGCGTGATATACCTTGCTTGCATATTTGATTACTTGATGTATAAATGATTAGGTTGTGTATTTGGTAAGAGGTGCAAATTCTCCACATTTGCTGTGAAGCTACTGGTCAGCAGTAGCTGGATCCCTGAGCTATAAGTAGCTGAATCCCTCATTTGAGGGTCCTGTGGGATCCGGGTAAATAGATATAAGAATTCTACACTTTCACATCAATCCAATCTTCCACACCTTATTAGACTAGTTAAACATGTTACTTTAGGATCACTTAAGTCTTCCTCAAGCTCAGTAGGTCTCACACTCACTTATAGCTAACTTAGGATCACATTAAAAGTGTTTTTGATTTATCACTTCACCAAAACTCATCATATTTCCACTCCAATGCTCACACATTGTTTCTCACATCTCAAAACACCTATTTTAATATTTCTCTCAATTTTAGCAAATTGATTTTAGTCATCCTTACCTCAAAATAGGGCAAAAACTAGTTTTTCATTTCTTATGATTTTTTTTAGGAGTTTTCCAAATTTCTTTTGAACTATCATATGATCTCTAAGATCATTTGGCTTCATTTTTCATCCTCAAAATATTAGTGTCATGCTTAAACACTTAGTTGCATACATAAAAAGTCCATTTTCTTACCAAAAACCATCATTAGATATTCTCACTCCTTATGGTTGGACACTTAAGTCCCATACCATTTAAGACATCTTATGGAATCTAAACAATCAAGATTTATAGGTACTAGACCTTAATAGAACATAATCACTCCACCAGATTGCTGTCTGAGAGACGGATCCCCAACTTACAACTAAATGGATCCCCAAAATTAGGGAACTGTGGGATCCATGTCTACAGAACAATTTACAATCACTTTACTCTTATAATTCAAACTCTCTTTGGTAGTCTAAACACTTTACCTTGCCTTAAATGACTCTCTAGGATAGAACAACACTATAGTTGACCTTAGTGCATGCCAAAATTCTTAGTGGTCAAGAATTTAATTCACTAATCTAATTCCATCTTTTATAAACCAAGTGTGTTTATGCAAACCATCACTCAAATCACCATTCAAAATCAGTAGCTAAGGCATCCATTACATCCTCTTTTTACTATGACTAAAGCATCTAGCAAAACTTCTTCAACCAAAGGTTCCTCCAAGAAGAATGCTCATATGGTTCATGAGATATCATCAACCGAGTCATCACCCGTCAAGAGCCCAAATACTAGAATCCCTCCTCAACAAACTCAACCAACCAAAGCTAGAAGAACCGCTAGGATTAGTATTCTACCTTTTGAGTTGGAAAGGCATTCATCAAACACTAAACCAAACACACCTAGCTCAAGTAAAACACCTAAGCCTTCATTTCTAGAACCAAGACTACACTCCTTTACCGCTCCTCTTTCTCATCCAAATCTCTACTCTTTAGAAGACTCACCACCGAGGACTTCTCATTCACCAACCTTCTCATTAAATAAGGAACCACCTTCACCATCAAATAGTCCATCTTTAGGAACAAGGAATCACCAAAACCATATAGAGGACTTCCCATCTCCACCACCAATCAAACATCACCCAAATCCATTCCACAACATCCAAATCCAATCATTCAAGCTCCAATCACTAACCAAACACAAAACCCATCATCTATCTTAACCAAAAGTATGAAACTAAACCTAAAATGCATAAACCCATCAAATTGATACACCACACACTTACCAAACACTAATTACTTGTTTATTTAGACACTAATTAGACTTAATTTCATGTTCACCTAAAAGCCCCAAATTTCATCATAGGGTCGAAACCCTAGAATGCAATTCGTGGCTTATTATTGCCCAAAAAAGCTCTAATCTTGTTCCATTTACCTTATTCAAACACCAATTGCAAAACCCACTTGAAACCCTAAAAGTACGAATCTTGATTCGAAGATTTGAAGGTGTTATGGAGGTCCAAATGGAGCGTGTAATATATGGTTGGAAAGAGGATGAAGAGATCTTTGATTTGGTAGTAGAGGTGAGGGGTGACGCGCTAGAATTCGGCCGGAGGTGGCCGGAATAGTGGCGGCCGGTTATGGTGTTATTAGGGTTAGGGTTTTGTTGAGGAGAGAGAGTGTAGAGAGAGAAAGAGGATTGTGTGTGTGTTTTAGAGAGAGAAATCAAAGAGTGAAATGAAGGTATGAGGGGGTATTTAAGGGTGGGAGCTAGGGACTTAAAAATAAAAGAGAGGGGAGGAGGGGGTGGCTGGCCTAAGGAAAAAGGAGGGGCCGTGGTTGCCATTTTTCCTAAACAATCCCGTTTACCCATTCCCGAGCTCATATATTATCCCCCGAGTGTCCTACAATGTTCATTCGACTTTCTAACATCGTTATTTACGTTTTTCCACGAGTTTTGACTATTTATTTGTCAATTTTCGAGTTCTGATCTAAAAGTTACAATATTTCTCGCTTTAGGCTTTTCTAGTGCCGAATCGAATAGTGCCTACCAAATAGAGTTAAAACTCATACGATAACTCATTTAATAATGAATAAACCGTAAAACCAATAGACGATATAAAATCAAGTCATGGTTTATAAAAATAGTGATAAAGGCAAAACTCGGTTTAGTTTAACATAATGCGGTTACCTAAAATAGACTCCCTAAATTGCCGCTTGTCACGACCTCCCCAGCCTTAGAAGAAACCCGTCCCTGGTTTCACCCGAGTTGTTTGATGTCATGAAAAGTTTAGGATACTTCCTATGGAAAACGTCCTCACGTTCCCAAGTGAACTCCGTCCATGCCGGAGTTCCAACGAACCTTAATAATCGAATACGGCTATTCTTCACCTTTTGATCTCACGGTCCATAATCTCAATCGGTTCCTCAACAAAATTCAATTCTCATAAATACGAATATCTCTTAAAGGCACCACTATGTTTTCCTCTCGAAAGACATTTCTTAAGATTACTAACATGAAAGACATTGTGTACACTACTCGGCTTCGATGGTAGCTCCAGCGGTATGCTACGGTCCGATTCTTTCCGTGATTGGAAAGGGACCAATATATCGGGATCGAGTTTTCCACGCTTCCCAAAATGAATCACTCCTTTCCAAGGAGAAACTTTCAACATAACACGATCTCCAACCCGAAATTCTAAAGGTTTACGCCTCTTATCTCGGATAACTCTTTTGTTCATCACGAGCGGTTTGCAACCGTCACGAATCGAACTATCTTCTCGGTGGTTTCTAGGACAAGTTCGGGACCTGTAAGTTGACTCTCGCCAACTTCAGCCCAACAAACAGGAGAACGACATTTTTGGCCATACAATGCCTCAAATGGGGCGGCCTTAATGCTAGAGTGATAACTATTGTTGTAAGAGAATTCGGCCAAAGGGAGGTGTCTCTCCCAGCCTTTGCCGAAATCAATAACGCAGGCTCTAAGCATGTCTTCTAAAGTCTGAATGGTTCTCTCGCTTTGACCATCGGTCTGTGGATGGTAAGCAGTACTCATATCCAAATTGCCCTAACGCCGTCTGTAACGACTTCCAAAAGTGGGATGTAAACGACTATCCCGATCGGAAATGATAGATATCGGTATCCATGACGCGATACTATCTCCTTCAGATACAATCGAGCAAGCTTATCAAGACTATCGGTTTCACTAATAGCAGAAGTGAGCGGACTTAGTTAAACGATCAACTATTACCCAGATAGTGTCATTGCCACTAGTCGTTTCTGAATTTAGTGATAAATTCCATGGTTATTCGCTCCTATTTCCATTCCGGAGTTCGGGTTGAACTAAGAGTCCCGATGGTTTTCGATGTTCGCCTTAACTTTAGAACAAGTCGCACCAACCGACATACCGAGCTATATCGGCTTTCATATTAGGCCACCAATAAAGTTTCTTAAGATCCCGATACATCTTATCGGCCCGGATGAATAGAGTATTTTGATTTATGCGACTCGTGCATAATCAACTCACTGATTCCACCATAAAATGGTATCCACACATCTTTGAAGCATAATGTTCCGCCGAACGCTTCAAGAAGCTGCTTTCACTTTCTACCATTCCATGAAGATTCTCATAAGGACGGTTCTCATTCGTTAATGCCTCTTCTTGGGCGCTAAAATTTGAGATGGTAAGTATGAAACAATGGTCATTCCTAATGATCTAACAAGTAGGGTGGAATGTCCTCCTTACGACTAAGTGCATCACCACAACATTAACCTTACCAGATGATAACGAATCTCACAATCGTAATCACTAAGCAATTCCAACCAATGACGTTGTCTCATGTTCGCCTCCTTCGATCTAAGATATGCTTCAAACTCTTATGGTCGGTAAATACTATACACTTGGTTCCATACAGATAATGTCTCCGGATCCTAAGAGCAAACACCACAAAGACCTAACTCAAGGTCATGGGTGGTGTAGTTTTCTCATGCTTCTTCGCTTGTCGGAAGCATAAGCAATCACCTTCTCACGCTGCATCAAAACAAGACCTAAGCCTTTATGCGAAGCGTCGCGAAGACACGACAAAGTCTTCGCTTCCTTCGTGCAAAGCTAGGATGGGCGACTACACAACTTCTTCTTGAAGTTGGAATGCTTCTTCTTCCTTTCTCCCATTCATACTTAACATCCTTCGTGTTAGTTTGGTCACGGCTTAGCTATCTTGGAAAATACCTCAATGAATCTCCTATAATAGCCTCGCTAACCCTAGAAACCGCTTGATTGATGGGTTCTTAGGAGCCCATTCCTTAATGGCCTTAATCTTAGTCTGGGTCAACATGAACACCTCGAATATCTATCACATGACCTAAGAATTCCACGGACGGAATCCAAAATTCACACTTAGAGAATTTGGCATACAACTTCTCCTCTCTCAAAGAATCCTAAAATGAGCCTCAAATGCTCTTCGTGCTCCTCACTACTCTTAGAGTATATCAAGATGTCGTCTATGAATACTATCACAAACTTATCCAGGTATGGCTTACACACTCGGTTCATGAGATCCATGAAAATCACCGCGTTGGTCAAACCAAACGACATCACTTGGAATTCATAGTGTCCATAACGAGTTCTAAACGCAGTTTTAGGGATATCCTCCTCTCGAACTCTAAGTCGGTGATAACCGATCGTAAATTGATCTTAGAAAAGACACTAGCTCCTTGGAGTTAGTCGAATAGATCATCTATTCTAGGTAACGGATATCGGTTCTTCAACGTTAACTTATTCAATTCCTATAATCGATACACATCCGAAACGATCCATCCTTCTTCTTCACAAACAACACCGGTGCTCCCCACGGTGACGAACTTGGTCGAATGAATCCTTCTCCGACAATTTCGCTAACTGTTAGACAGTTCCTCCAATTCTTTTGGAGCAAGTCGATAAGGTGCCCGGCTACGGTGCCGCACCGGTATCAAATCTATTTGAATTCCACTTGTCGGACGGGTGGAATCCTCGCGCATCATCGGAAACACGTCCGGAAATTCTATAACAACGGTACATCGTTAAGGTGTCTTTCACTCTCTCCTCACTTTTCTTTTCGTAAATTGAGCCAAGAAAAATGTACCTCCTCATCGATGTACCGGCCTTAATACAGAGATGATGCTCAACAGGAGGGACTTCCAAAGTCGCCCGATCTCCTTGTATGTCGATAACGCCACACGCCGTTTCGGGGTCAAGGAAACTTCCTTTTCTTCGAGCAAGTTTTATAACACCCTAGGCAAAGGAACCTAATCGCTGTAGTGTAGTAATTAGGTAAGCCACGGGTATTGATATCGTTCTCTAGGGAATAGGAATGCTAGTAGGAGTTACTACGCTAAGGTTAAGGTTGAGGAAGATTATTTTTATCTTTTATATTTTATGAAATGGAAAGGTACGAATCTCGGGTATTGGATTTGGGGTTTGGTATTTCTACCGATTACTCTACTATTATCTAATTATCTAAACTAAGGTTGTGGAGTCTATGTCTAATTAATGTGTGCTCGTATGATAGTTTAAAGATGTGTTTACTTAGTTTGTATTACTCCTTAATTATCTCCTATTGATGGTTGAGTGTCACGCCTTATTCCTAGTTAGTTGTGTGTCTAAAGTTGTAGGGTATGCTTTCTCCCCAACTCTTCGAACTTACCAAAGGGTCTCGCCTACAAACCCACTAGGATTATAAACCCTACCTAAGGCGCTCTTTGGATGGTTTAGCCTACAACTACTCGTGTAATTATATTCTAAGGTTCACAAAGATGAATCAAGCATTAAGTACACAACGAATGACCTATCGCATTACTAGATCATTAATCAACTAAGATAAGAAACAACCAATCAATATTCAATAGTTAAGTTTCATACTTCCTAAGCAAACACACAAATAAATTAGCTGACATGGAGAACATGCAAGCATACACACAAATAATCAAAGACATAATTGAATTAATGAAGTAAAGACTTATCTTGATGTAAGATAGGGTTTAAACCCTAAAATACCGTATAAGACACCTTAGGTTCGGTTTAGGTTTTACTCCAAAGACTCTCCACCCAAAGACCTAAAAATTCGGATTCTATATATAAGATTACAATTGCGACGCGCCACCTTATGTTTAGTGACGCCGTGTCGCCATCATTAGGGTTTCGCCTTGGCCACGTTAACCTTGCGACGGCCACCTTATGTCCGTGACGCCGTCCTCTTGACCGACGTCGTTCGGATTGCATCTAGGTCATTCGAGTAGCGACGCCTACTCTTTCACAACTAGACGCCCTCTTGAAAATACGAGTTTTGGGTTCCGCCCGTCACAATAATTTTGGGACGGCCGCCAATAGCACCCGACACCGCCTTCTAATTTCAAGAACTGTGAGTGTCTCGATTTTGACTCGCCATTTTCTTCATATATTTGCCTTTTCGTCCAAATAAGTGCCATTCCAAAGATTTTGCCTTCACGAGACCTAAAAGTGAAAAGGAACGATATTAAGCAATAACGGATACAAAAGTGATCAAATAAGGACTTAAACGACCCTCAAAATGGTACCTTTTAAAACCTTATCAAATATCCATACACTTGTTATTTGCTTGTCCTCAAGCAAATGTGCTTTTAGCCAATTAATTTATAAGTTGGGGTCATGAAGCATTAATTCAAAACGGTCCACAACACATATAAGCTCATAAAGTCATAACAAGCACGGAAATACATACTAGCACCTCACATGGGGTGTTTGATACTCACATCTCTCTCGGTGTATAAATGAAATATAACAATATAGGAAATGGAAGATAAACACTCATTAACCGGTCCTAGTACATAGATTACCATAGGCTTGAGAATAGATCAAACCTCCATTGCTTTGGCGTAAGCACCTAGGAAAGACTATCAAAGAGGTCTTTTAAAGGGTTGTAATGTTAGGCTTACTGTAGGGAAATAAGGGTTTGGTGGGATAGGCTATTTAGTGGTGGCAAGTCAAAAATCTTTATGTTAATCTGATATGAAGAATGGCGTTGCTAAGCCAAGACTCGACACTCTAAACTCTAGATAATCAAATAAATAAACATAAATTTAAAGATAGATGTAGGATGGTAGCCCTTTTTTTTTTTTTTTTTTTTTTTTTTTTTTTTTTTTTTTCATACACTTTTACTCTACCATCCCCTACGGTAACATCAAAATGATAGGATTTATAGGCACATCCCTACACTTGAGTTTTATTACTCTAACACTAATTTGACCCGATTTGAAAAGATCAAAACACTTGGGGTACATTATTATGCAAATAAAGGAATTTGAATTTAACGCCCTTCCCGTCATTTCATAAACTTTAACTTTTCCCATGAATCCCAATCATCCCAAAATCAGATACAAAGGATATGACTCGACTTAGCAACTTATGCAAGCAACTAGATAATTGAACTAAGGGTTTAGGGTGATAACAAACATTTGCACTAAAAGTGAGTGCATAAGGGGTAGGCTAAGGCGATTTGGGTGTATATTTGGGGTGGGGTGTAAACAATGCTCTTCATTGATATTCCGGAAAACCGAAACATCACGAGAACCGCGAAAAGGATAGGCTCGAGGGGTTAACTAGGGTATCGTGTACTAAAATGAGTACAACGCAAAGGGTGTGGGGAATTACTCAACCAAGTAGAAGAAGTAATTATATTACAAGTATCAAACAAGGGTTATCCTAATTCCTCTTATCATTTAGTTATTCCTAACTACACAAGTGTAGCCTCACTTGCGATCTCTAATGCATCACAAAACAAGTTCTAGAATCTAATATACTACCGGTTCACACTCTAAGCATTAAAGATGAATGCTTTAATTCCTACTAATCTAAGGGCGATCCTCACATTTTGGTGGAATTTGGGTGGTAAAGGGTTTTTGTGCTAGTCATGCAACTTCCTATCCATGAGACGCTTTTGTTAAGACTAATGGCCCACTCTTATATGTCATAAAAAATTTTAAATTTGGTGCCAAAATTACCCTAACCGACATTTTCTCATGGTTTATTACACAATCACAATTGGACAAAGCAAATAGTCAAGGATAAGCATAGTTTCAAAGTTCCTGCTTTATTTTCCTCCCTACACTTAAACCGAACATTGTCTCCAATGTTCCCTAAAGTATCAAAGTTATGATAATGGAAGGTAATTAAAACGAAAGAAACTAATACTCCCGATTAGCTCGGTAGGATCCGTAAAGTGGTGGTTAAACTCTTTTCCAAGAAGAATTATTGCGTGAAAAGCTCCTCCCATCTTATGTAACTTCTTCTTGACAAACTAAACCTCGCACACTTGAAGAAAACAAACGAAACCTTCGCGAAAATCGGTGTAATAATATATATAAGACTCGATTTAAACTAGGATATAATGCTTGTGGAATGGATGTTTATGAATTTCTAAGAAAATTAAGACCGAAAATTCCAAAATTTATAAGTAGCTCGAAAACGAGAAAAGTAATCGATGTTTTACTCCTTCCCGACGCCCGTCAAAGTTGCAATCTGACGCCAAAGTTATCCCGACAAAACCGGTCTCGATTTTCGGAAAAATTCGAAAATTTACATCTTTAGAATCGAAAAATTTCTAAAAACATCCATTATGACTCGATACAAGCATTTGACTCGAACAAACAACATATATATCTTTTAGTTAATTGTTATTCTCATGTTTACGTTTCTTTTGAAAACGTGTGTAATCCGCCCCTACACTTATCCCTTATGTAAAATACCTTTATATGTAATTAAGACGAGGTTAAAACAAAATAAAGCATTTTCACAAATTTAAACATGAGGATAAACAATTAATAAAAGATATATGACACTAACAAGCAAACAATTAAACATGGGTTGCCTCCCACAAAGCGCTTTTCTTTATTTAAGAGTCTTGTAGCTAGACTCATAGTCGTGCTCCTACGCATCGATATACGTAAGTCTATCCTCAACAATGTCGTAAGGATCAAACTTATCATTCAAGTTCCTAGTAGTACGCTCGGTTAAATATGCCTTTTCAAACATCTCACCATCGGGATCATAGATTTGTATCCTAATGTGCCACCTTCCATTACCATCACTAGGCGGTCTATTCCAATCCCACTTGTGTTCGGATTCTCAACTATCCACTTATTCATGACAAGGTTAACGGGCAAGCTTCCTAGGAACTCGGTCATCTTCCTAAATACTAAGGCCCTCGAACGGGTTCACTTCTATGTCCCTAGCCATTTCTTGTTCTTGGAAAGTTCTCGCACTAGCAAAGGCCTTATCTAGGTAAAAAGGTCTTTGGGGCCTATGATGTTCTTATCAATCCAAGGTCCATATCTAGAAGGCTCTCTATCCAACCCTATCTCTTGTGGGATTTCCTCATCCTTGTAGTATGTATGCTTTTAACATCGTAAACGGATCTAGCACTCCCTCTCCTACCACTATTTTGGACATCTTACAATCGATGATGGCACTAGCGGTAGCTAAAATCCTCTTCCAACTAGTAATGGGCATGTCGGGTCCTTATTCATGTCTAGCACATGGAAGTCGGCCAAAAGAGTCAACCTCCCACCGTACTACCATGTCCTTTATTATTCCTACCGGACGTGTTATACTACCGTCCGCTAGACATAAGATGGTTTCGTTGGTTCAATTTTACCTAAGTTAAGGCTTCTATGGAGGACAACGGAACAAGATTGATGCATGATCCTAGATCGCCGAGCATCGAGTGGTTTGGAAGTTCCAAGCCTACACGGAAGAGTAAATAACCCGGATCGCCTAGCTTCTTAGGTAAGTTGTTTCGCACAAAGGCGGACCCATGTTTTCCAAGCCTAAGTTCTAACTCATATTTTCTTTTAAAGCATTATAATAAGGTGCATGAGCTAAGACTTCAAGAATCGGTTTTTCTTGATGGAGTTCCTTGTACCTCCTCTAAACTAGGTTTGGATTCTTGGCCGACGGGTTTCTCAAGAGTAGACTTTACCAAAGGTGCCGGCCTTGGTATCTCTTGTATGGCTTGGATCCCTTTTGATAGCATTTACCGAGTGAACCGCTGGGTGAGAGGGCATGGATGTGAACTCTCCCATGGTGAACTAGAACATGAAGTCGATGCAATCGAATTCACTTTTGGGTTCTTTATGGTATCACTTGGGAGTGCTCCAACTTCCCGCTCATTGAAGGCTTTTAAGAGGGCATCAAGCTTGGTTGTCATCTCGCTTTGTTTTTGCTTAAAATCGGCTTCAAGCTTATTCAATCGAGTTTCTTGGGATGACAAAAATCTAGATGCAATTGCCTCAAGATTAGTGGGGTTCCGGTATTAGAAGAATTGTACCTAGTAGGCGAACTAGATGAGCTTTGGGCGTGCTTGAGTTTTGGTTCCACTTAAGGTTAGGGTGATTTCTCCATGAGGGGTTGTATGAGTTTCCTAAGTTGTTTTGTTCGGGTTTGAAAGTGTACCACTTCTCCCGCTCCGCCGGTACGTATGGAGGCGAGTCCGCAAAGCTTGTTCGAGAGCCTTGTGCAATCACGAGTGTCATGGGACCACTACATAACTCACAAGGTAGAGTGATTTGATTCACTTGTCGTGAGGACTTAGGATTTTGTAGGAACTCATGAGGAATTTAACTTGATCTTCAAGTTCGATCATCCCACGGTCGGGAGGAGGCAAGGAGATTGCCTTGACGGTTTTGGGCAGCTCACGGGGTCATCCCAACTTCGTTGTCATAGAGGGCGAGGTCCTCATTATTTCCCATGATTCTTCGCGGTGAGATCACTAAGTTTTCCACCGCCGCTTGGTCAATGGATCGCTTAGTGGGAAGTTGACATGATCATAAAAGATTTGGACTTGGAGCCAAAGATCAATGCCGTGATGAGGACTTTATGAAGTAAGTCCTTAAATCGGTCCATGCTTCAGAGAGATTCACCTTGACGTTGTTGGAACATCAAGATGTCATTCCTAAGCTTAGTGGTTCTCCCGTGGGACAAATTGAGCAAGGAAGCGAGAGGTAAGATCATCCCAACTTGAGATGGAGCCATGGAAGTCGCTCAAGCCAATTACTAGCTTGGTCCCGAGAGAGAATTGGAAGAGACGCAGCGTGGTCTCCCGAGTAGTAGCATCAAGGTCGATGGAATCGACGATTTTGAGGAAATCCCTCGATGTCGATTTGGATCTTCGGAACTAAGTCGATGGAATACATCTGCTTTGCACCAACCGGATGGTGTCGGATCGCAGGATGTAGTTTGGGCTTGGTCGGGAAGCTCAATGGTGTTCCTATAGCCTAGGTGGCTTGGTCTCGAGTATTCACCAAGAGTACGGGCTCTTGGCGGGTCATTTGGTGGTATGTTGATGAATGGTAGTGGGTTATCACCTTCCATGATGAAAAGTGATGGGTTACGAACAAAGGTTACGAAGAAGGGGATAGACTAAGAGAAAGCTAAAAATGGGAAAAACTTACTTGATAGGAATCGATACACATCCAAACGATCCATCCTTCTTCTTCACAAACAACACCGGTGCTCCCCACGGTGACGAACTTGGTCGAATGAATCCCTTCTCCGACAACCGCCAACTGCTTAGACAGTTCCTCCAATTCTTTTGAGCAAGTCGATAAGGTGCCCGGCCACGGTGCCGCACCGGTATCAACTCTATTTGAATTCCACTTGTCGGACGGGTGGAACTCGCGCATCATCGGGAAACACGTCCGGAAATTCTCTAACAACGGGTACATCGTTAAGGTGTCTTTCACTCTTCTCCTCACTTTTCTTTTCGTAAATTGAGCCAAGAAAAACAGCCTCCCATCGATGTACTTCGGGCCTTAATCTGTGAGATGATGCTCAACAGGAGGGACTTCCAAAGTCGCCCGATCTCCTTAGAGCGTCGATAACGCCACACGCTGCGTCGGGGTCAAGGAAACTTCCTTTTCTTCGAGCAAGTTTTATAACACCCTAGGCAAAGGAACCTAATCGTTGTAGTGTAGTAATTAGGGTGCCACGGTATTGATATCGCTCTCTAGGGAATAGGAATGCTAGTAGGAGTTACTACGCTAAGGTTAAGGTTGAGGAAGATTATTTTTATCTTTTATATTTTATGAAAATGGAAAGGTACTAATCTCGGGTATTGATTGGGGTTTGGTATTTCTACCGATTACTCTACTATTATCTAATTATCTAAACTAAGGTTGTGGGAGTCTATGTCTAATTAATGTGTGCTCGTATGATAGTTTAAAGATGTGTTTACTTAGTTTGTATTACTCCTTAATTATCTCCTATTGATGGTTGAGTGTCACGCCTTATTCCTAGTTGCGTTGTGTGTCTAAAGTTGTAGGGTATGCTTTCTCCCTAACTCTTCGAACTTACCAAAGGGTCTCGCCTACAAACCCACTAGGGATTATAAACCCTACTCTAAGGCGCTCTTTGGATGGTTTAGCCTACAACTACTCGTGTAATTATATTCTAAGGTTCACAAAGATGAATCAAGCATTATACACAACTAATGACCTATCGCATTACTAGATCATTAATCAACTAAGATAAGAAACAACCAATCAATATTCAATAATTAAGTTTCATACTTCCTAAGCAAACACACAAATAAATTAGCCGGACATGGAGAACATGCAAGCATACACACAAATAATCAAAGACATAATTGAATTAATGAAGTAAAGACTTATCTTGATGTAAGATAGGGTTTAAAACCCTAAAATACTGTACAAGACACCTTAGGTTCGGTTTTAGGTTTTTACTCCAAAGACTCTCCACCCAAAGACCAAAAATTTGGATTCTATATATAAGATTACAATTGCGACGGCGTCACCTTATGTTTAGTGACGCCGTGTCGCCGCCATTAGGGTTTCGCCTTGGCCACGTTAACCTTGCGACGGCATCACCTTATGTCCGTGACGCCATCCTCTTTTTTCCGACGCCGCCTCGATTGCATCTAGGCCGCCCGAGTAGCGACGGCCTACTCTTTCACAACTAGACGCCGCCTCTTGAAAATACGAGTTTTGGGTTCCGCCCGTCACACATTTTGGGACGCGCCGCCAATAGCACCGACGCCGTCGCCTTCTACTTTCAAAGAATGTGAGTGTCTCGATTTTGACTTTGGCCATTTTCTTCATATATTTGCGCTTTTCGTCCAAATAAGTGCCATTCCAAAGATTTTGCCTTCACGAGACCTAAAAAGTGAAAAGGAACGATATTAAGCAATAACGGATACAAAAGTGATCAAATAAGGACTTAAACGACCCCTCAAAATGGTACCTTTTAAAACCTTATCATATGCTCAGAACGTTTCAGCCATACGGCAAACGCACAATCTTCTCATCACAAATGATGTGTGCACCGTTCTTCGACAACCAATTCATTCTGATAATGACGTCAAAACTTCCTAAGGTAACCGAAAATAGGTCTATACTAAACTGGCGGTCTAGGAAACTTAAGGTACAACCTCGAACTACGGTGTCTATCTTCTCCCTATTCTCATTCGTTAATTCCATATCGTAACTGAACCCTAGAGATGTTTGGGAGATTCCTAGTAATGGCATAAAATTGGTGGATACGAAACTCATATCCGCACCAAGATCAAACAAGATGGAAGATAGAGATTATTGAGAAGGAATGTACCAGAACTCACGTTAGGTCCTCGCCAGCCTTCCTTCTCAATAGCGTAAACACGCCGATGTTCCCATGTCTCTCACGATTCCTAGCACCATGGTTTCCGGTTTTCCACAACCTCACGCTGCTGTGGTTTAAGCCATTACCTCCTACACCCTCGGTTAGCAAATCCTCCTACATTTCTCGGATTTCCTCTCATCCATGGCTCTCGAACTCATTCTTAAAGTGTCCCTTCTTTAACATCCAAAACAGTGACAAGTGGCCTTCCATCCGCCTCCTCAGTGCGGTTTATGCCGCAGCAAGTGGTCGGACCTCAGCCTTTGGCCAAGTGTCCCACCTTAGAGCACTTCATGCACACATTCAAGCACGTCCATGGTGGTGTCGGTTACAACCACCACACACATGCTTACTACCTTCATAATCTTTCCTACCTCCATTTCGATGGCGAACACTGGTCGTCTCGCGCCGCTTTGTTGCCATTCCCTTTAACAACTTCATTCCTCTTCCTCTTATCACTCCTATCATTCTTACTCTTGTCTCCTACTTCTAGCACATAAGAGTCCATCAAACCCCGAGCCACAAAGAATTGCCTCATGCAAATTAATTGGCTTGGCAATGATGACATCATTTCGAGTAGCCAAAGGCAATCCATCAAGATACCTCTAAATCTTAAGTTATTCGTGCGAACCATTTCGTGGGAAAGCAATGATAACTCTTGAAACGATTTAGTATAAGTCGCCATGTCGCATTCTTTAACCTTATGGTTCCGAACTCACTCTAACTTAACTTCATTCCTAGGACAAGAAGTCTTAATCGGGAGAGCCTTAAACCGAGTCCAAGTCATACTATAAGCTACATCAATTCCCATCGATGCGTGGTAGTTGTTCCACTGTGTCAACGCCCGTCCTTCAAGGTGAATGTTGCATACTTAACCTTACAATCCTCATCACGCTTACTCACAACAAACATAAATTCGCTTTTCTCCAACCACCTAGTCGTAAACTACTCCCCGCCTCCAAACTCAATGGGACCACAGAATCGGAACTCTTTGTAGGTACAAAATCGAGTTCAATTCAAGATTGGGGTTCCACTAGAAGTGTTAGAGAGGTTAGTGTCGCCCAGCGCTCAACGACATGCTACGACACTAGCCGGTCAATGCGGGCCGGGTTCACAAGTGGAGGGTTTTGTGGAACAGACCATTCTCGCATGGTCGCTCACATTCGGGTTCCCTACACCGGGTTATCAATGTTCGAGTTCTCAATAGGTGGTGTGGTTGGGCCGGACGACGACCTCAACGAACTGGGCAACAACAAGAAGCAGGAGTCGCTCGGTTGTTCCTAAGCAGTTTCGTCTTGTTGCCACCATTCGGAGGCAAGAAGAACGATTTCATAAGTTCACAATTCACGTTCTAAAATAGAGTTGGGTTCCAGGGTCACCCAATAACGCTCGAATATATAATCAAGGCCAACAAGGATAACGCTATACCAAAGCAAAACAATCAAATACCGAATCATAACTAAGGATGCACGCTCCAATAACCATAACTCATAGGTTTCAAAAGTGGAAATACATGGAAGGATACGGAGAAATCAAAACGATCCTAATAACGATACTAGTAAATAATCGATAATCCTACATCTCGAACCAAGTACTACTTAGTTTCAAGAGGGTACAAAACCATAAATCTAATACTATCTAGCCACGCTCACGAATACCACTCACCGACCTCCTAACATCGCCAACCTCTCCACAATGATGCTAGCTCAACACGCCGAGCGTCGTGATCACTCTTAAACTCGCGACCTCTCTCCAACTCACCAATCCTACGCCAAATCGCTCTATCAAGATCACGAGCTGTCATGAACCCTCTTAGGTGTCCCTAACCGCCTCCCGAGCTCCGACATACCATCATGCAATACCCTAGTCCTCCCGACTACAATACCCATATCGCCTCTCGATCCTCTATACTAGCTCTAGATACTCCAACCAAATGATCTCACAACCTACTAAGCCTAGTACCGTGAGGTAATCCCTCCCACATCGCACTGCCTCACCATACCCCGGCTCAAGCAATCTCCAATGGTATCTCAGATCCTAACGGGCTACCTACCTCAAAGTGAATGTGGAGGTGAATCAAACCAAAGGTCAGTCCAGGGACTCAGCTCGTGCAAAGGAGAACCTCGGTCCCGAGAATGCGCAGACTCGCAATGGAGGAGTACCCCTTCCGATATCCTCATCATCCTCCTCCCGAGGATCCTCATCCTTATCAACATACTACTCCTCAATCTCATCATCCTCCTCAACCTCATGCTCCTTCTCAACCTCATGCTCTTCCTCGCCTTATCCATGGGGAGAGTCCATGAGTCTGAGTCTCTGTATGGGTAAATCCCGAGGTGGTACATTAGGAGATCTAGGCCTCCTAAGACATGGTGATGCCTGGTGGTGATGACCAAGAGAGTGGGGTCGCTAAATGATAGGTGATGATAATGGTCTCACGGACATGCGGGCGATTTTAAGCAAGCCTAGGAGTTTGTGCTCACGCTAAAACCCGATGTAAAGTGAGTCGCCTAGATGAGCTAGGACGATCCGATGATGATGAACTAGTGTGACGGGTAACCTCATAAGGATCACCTCGCAACCGCTCATGAGAGTCAATGTTGGTGAACTAGCAACAAGAAGAACCTCCTCGCACACATCAAAAGCTAGTGAAGGCATAGTCTCGTGACAACAACATCGAGTAGGTATAAGCGTTCGAAACAACTAGTTTTAATAAGCGCATCAACTTAACCAAAACACATATCACATAAAGAAATCTTTAAAAGTAGAGGTACCGCATTACTCAAAACATGCCTTTAATAAAACACATAAGTTCAGTTTCATTACATAATCCCATATCAAATCAATCGAGTTTAAAATTTCCAAAATCATAATATATCGCACTCAAATCCATTACCGTAGTATCTCAATAATCACATCTCATTTTCCAAAATCAACAACCCTATCTCATTTTCCCAAAATCAATAATCATATCTCCAAATAATAACGCTTCCAAAATCACCACAATATCGCTTAATGTATCATCTCATAATTCAAATCATAGTTCATACCATAATCAAATAAGAAGCTTCGCTTGGCAAGCGGGTAAAAGGCCGGTCGAGGATCAATTTTTCTTAAAAGTGGTTATAGTTTAGGGTTTATAAAATACCTAGTTCTCTATAACCTTGAGCTCGATACCAATTTGTAACACCCCAAATCTCTTGTGACAACGGAAGACTTAATCAAGTTTTCAAGTTACTATTGGATTGGTATCGCACACAAGTATAGTAAAAGATAATCATTTAGCCATTCAAAACCAATCCCAAATTTAAATATTCAAAACATTTAATCGAAAGTATAAATATTAGGCCCAAAACATAGTTTAATAAAATAGGTCCCATAGTTTATCGTAGTCGAAATGATCCTTGAACCCCGCCTTCTTGCCAAGCTTCCACCAATCACGATTCCAAACATCTCTCAAATACCGAGAAATCATGCTAAAAGGTCACCACGCAGTGAGTTCATAGGTTTAAGTTCAACAAAATCATAGTGGACCTGTAAGAGTTGATTTGCTATGAAAGACCTAGATAGATAAATACTGTTTCACACACCGATCCTTCCCGGATCTCCAATCATATCCCGCATCCGTGGATTACTCGCACCGCGACTCTAGTCCAAAGACTGCCGTGGCAAAATCTAGAACAATTTCCAACCCCTGACTAGGTCGAGGTAGAAGTCTATTCTTAGTTAGGCACGGTTAAACCTAGACTAAGGCAACAACTACCGCACATCTATCTAAACAACAAGCATATAAGCAAATCCAAATAGTTTTAATAATTCAAAACAAGAGCATGATTCTCACCCCAATATAGTTAAAAACGAGATAAAAGTGGGGCTATGAAACTCACCTCAAGCAATCAATGCACAAATAAACACTAGCAGAAGATAACGGTATCACGGCACATCAACTATCGACTCGGCACAACCTATTAATGTAGACCAACTTTAATATATATATTCCTCAAAAACAACGTTATCTACCCCAATATATTCCATTTCTTTATTTCCAAAAACGTCTAGTTTCACCATTTAATCTTAGTGTTTGGTATTCCTCATGTGGGTGTATCGACTCAATATGATGAGATGAATGCACTCAAACAACCAATATATAACTCAATGCGACACAATAAGACCTCTAAACGATAAGCTCCATAGTCCAATAAGTTTCGAATAAATAGTAGACCTTATCGAATTCGCCAACTCGATAAACTCATTTATTTACCGTGTCGCTTATTATCCCATAAATCAATCGTATCTTAAAGAGTCATAAGGATAATTCACCCAATAATAAGGTTGCCCAATGTACCTAGCGGCTCTTATTAGATTCACAACCTAATAAGTCTCGCTACCAACGTGGATCAACACTATTAATGCTAGGTTATCCGTAACCCATGCACACAACGTAAGCAAATAAATACTTAAACTAGTATTAAATTTCCACAATCGACATTTATTGATAATCGTGTACTCGAAACATTAATTACTTATTTATTACAAAACATTTCCAATTTAGTCGTTAGTTTCATTCAAAATAGTAAATAACAAGATAAAACTTGTTATCGATATTTTTGGTACAAAATCCCATTTATTATTTATATTTCATAGTTTATTAGCATTTTCATGTATATATATATATATATATATATTTCACAAATTTCAATATTAATCTCATATCGTTATTCATTTCGAGTCCACAAGCACGAGTCATAACTTCTCGCTTTTAATCAATCAATAGTCCAAATTATACTAAAGTCCATGTTACGGCTTTGTTTGAGTCAACTATTGACTAAAAGACAAAGTAACCGACGTAGCTCAAAGTCAACAATATATATATCAAGTCCAATGTAAAAGTCACAATATCGCAATGCAATCCCAAACCAACTCAAAACAAACTCGCCAACCAATCAATCAACCAAAAGTACTGAAACCAATGTTATGACCCTAATGGTCATGACACGATCATGATTAAGACCACGTGAACCAAACAAGCTCTGAAGCTTTTCGGCTCCCACTGCCTCATCCAAACCTCAACTAAATCAACCAACAAGCTACCAATCGACCCGACCCGGACCTGTGGCCCAAGTGGGTTACGACGCAAGTTAAGGGCCATGTACGTGCCCTATGTGGCTCGTACACCCTTCCAAACCAATCAAACATCTCCCAAATCCATTCAACAACATCCAAATCCAATCATTCAAGCTCCAATCACTAACCAAACACAAAACCCATCATCGATCTTAACCAAAAGTATGAAACTAAACCTAAAATGCATAAACCCATCAAATTGATACACCAAACACTTACCAAACACTAATTACTTGTTTATTTAGACACTAATTAGACTTAATTTCATGTTCCACCCAAAAGCCCCAAATTTTATCATAGGGTCGAAACCCTAGAATGTAATTCGTGGCTTATTATTGCCCAAACAAGCTCTAATCTTGTTCCATTTACCTTATTCAAACACCAATTGCAAAACCCACTTGAAACCCTAAAAGTACGAATCTTGATTCGATGATTCAAGGTGTTATGGAGGTCCAAATGGAGCGTGTAATATATGGTTGGAAAGAGGATGAAGAGATCTTTGATTTGGTGGTGGAGGTGAGGGTGACGCTACCGAATTGGCCGGAGGTGGTCGGAATAGTGGCGGCCGGTTATGGTGTTATTAGGGTTAGGGTTTTGTTGAGGAGAGAGGGTGTAGAGAGAGAAAGAGGGTTGTGTGTGTGTTTTAGAGAGAGAAATCAAAGAGTGAAATGAAGGTATGAGGGGGTATTTAAGGGTGGGAGCTAGGGACTTAAAAATAAAAGAGATGGGAGGAGGGGGGTGGCCGGCCTAAGGAAAAAGGAAGGGTCAGTGTTTCGCCATTTTCGTGAACTATCCCGCTTACCCATTCCCGAGCTCATATTATCCCCAAGTGTCCCACAACGTTCATTCGACTTTCTAACATCGTTATTTACGTTTTTCCATGAGTTTTGACTATTTATTTGTCAATTTTTGAGTTACGGTCTAAAAGTCACAATATTTCTCGTTTTAGGCTTTTCTAGTGCCGAATCGAATAGTGCCTACCAAATAGAGTTAAAACTCATACGATAACTCATTTAATAATGAAATAAACCGTAAAAACCAATAGACGATATAAAATCAAGTCATGGTTTATAAAAATAGTGATAAAGGTCAAACTCGGTTTAGTTTAACGAATGCGGTTACCTAAAATAGACTCCTAAATTGCCGCTTGTCACAGCCTCCCACCTCGAAGAAACCCGTCCGGTTTCACCCGAGTTGCTTGATGTCATGAAAGTTTAGGATACTTCCTACGGAAAACGTCCTCACGTTCCCAAGTGAACTCCGGTCCATGCCGGGAGTTCCAACGAACCTTAATAATCGGAATACGGCTATTCTTCAGCCTTTTGATCTCACGGTCCATAATCTCAATCGGTTCCTCAACAAAGGGGATCACTCGTCAAGGGGGAGCATGTTCGTCAAAAGACGAAACCATTTGCAAACATAATTGCAAAACACTCGCTTAGTCTTCCTAATTACTTGACGCCTCAACAAAGGGAAGTATCGTCAAGGAGGAGCTAAGACGAGAATTATTCTCTCTCTTACTCTCTATTTTCATTTTATTACTTTATACGCTTTTCTTAAAACAATGTGCTAGTTTCTTTTCGACGCTCTTTTGTTTCGGCAAAAAGGGGAGAAGAGAGTAAAACCCAATTCAAACTTTTACTAATTTTAGTTTTTCCTTAAAATAATCTTATGTTTTGTCATCAACAAAAGTAAGGCGATTGTTTTGTTAAAGAAAAGTCTTTTTTCCTTTTTTTAAAATTATTACAATTCTTTAAACATCAAAAGATAAAATCCTCGCCATTTAACATATTTGATCCAAAAGTGTAGATTAAAATTGAATTTTAACTAAAAATTCATGTGTTAAAAACTAGTTATAAGTACCGGGCACAGACGGGTTTTACACATGAATCAAATTTATTTTAAAATTTTAGTTTTTATGTATGGAAATATAAGAATTTGCTCATGTTTAATGTTTTGTAATTGTGATATAAATACAACTAATAACTATGCACATGTTTACATAAACTTTTTTCATTATATATTAATATCGATTGATATTTATTTATTTATTTTTTATTTTTTTTTATGAAATACTTAACTTTGTTTAACTGACATGGATGTTGAGGTTGATCTTATTGTTTAAATTTAACTATTGATATCATGTTGTACACAATATGCGAGTTGAATAGCATATAACGAAGTTAAAATATAAAGTTTTTAGAAAATGTTTTTTTTTTCCGGATATCCTTATATAAACTTTAATTAGGAATTACATGATTCGTTATAAGTAATTTCGCGTATATTTATTTTCCTATCATAGTAACATGTGCTTACATTTAATCTTTATATTCTCGTTAAAAATAGTTTAGCAAAGATTGTATTTTCGCACTGCACTCATGGGTATAAGTTATAAAAAGGAATAACATGAGTCCTTAATGAACGAGATAGTAAAAGAAAACGTTATTTCAGATATCTTAACTTAAACTTATAAAGCTGAATAACATGAGTTGTTCGTATACATACAACCTCGTGTATTTATTAACATATACAATAACTTGTACTTTCATTTTGACACTTATAATCTCATGCATATATATGTTGTATTTATAAAATAACATGTATGTTGTATTTTTTAAATATAAAGTCTACTGGGGTATAAAGTCTAAAGGGGTATTTGTTTAGTATTTAAAGTTATTAAAAAACATAAACACTTATAAGTTTACGCTTAACTCTATATAATTTATTTAAAGTTCAACCACTAATTTTATTAATTACTCCCTCTTTTTTTAAGTTTTTGTTTTCACAAATTAGACACATGGAAAACTAGAAGGGGGGTTGAATAGTTTTGCCAATTAAAACTTCGTTTTAAAGTATTTAGATCGACTTATGTCAATCCATTTAGATCGCGTGTTGGATATTGATAGATGGACATATAAATAAGTATTGCAAGAGATAAGGAGTAAAGGAACACAAAACCACAACACTAGTATTTATAGTGGCTCGCACAAGGACACCTTCCGTGCAGACTCCACTCCCCAGTACCCAACTCAAAAGTTTCTAAGCATTACACAATACAAGCACCTTAATGTGGCGGAGAAGCCTTTACAACGTCAGATACACTTTATCCGTACAAGGCTAGACACCGAGTTCTTCCACGAGGTATAACCAAACCTATCACAACGCCGCCTACACTTTATCCGTGACAAAGCTAGATAATCGAGTTCCATTACAAAGGAGGAACTACTACCAAACTCTACTACCCAAAAGAGACACACCCTTTTACAATACTAGAAAGGATATCAATATTCTTTAACCCAATCTACACAACTTGTACATCTACGCACCATATCAAATGTACACCTTCGGCACCATACACCAATGCCTTCAACACGACACACTATGGAGGGAGAGAAAAACTATCAACAAGATGCACTTAAGTTGTAACACCCCCAAAATCCGAGGGCGCTACTTCATTGGTATCACAACACAAATAATAGAGAACGGATTATAAAACCCGTTTAATCATTTTTACTATACATAACAAACTTTACATAGTTCGAAATTGTTGCAGAAATATGGCCCATAAACAAAAAGTGGTCCCATTACAAAAGGTCATAAAGGTGTATTAAGATACACTCGGTAAGTACTTATGACCATGCCATGCCACGCCTTGCCTTGCTTTCCTTCGTAAAAGATAACATCAAACACGTGAAAATATGCTAAAAGTCACTATAAAGCGGGTGAGTTTATATGTTTACCGAAGCATTAAAGCAATCAAGTTTGACTACAAGCAAAATGCACTCAAAACACCGCATGTAGTAAGTCATTCAAGTAAAAGTTGTGTCTATTACTAAGGCTCTAAGCTCATGGTACCAAACTACAACAGTTCCGCATGCGTGTAAGTAGCATGGTAATATGGTTTATGGTGCCCTTAGCAAGTGTGTGTTTCCGTCAACACTTGTGTTCCGACATGGTATACATCCGGAGACAAGTTGGAGCGACCAACCCGGATGGAGGCCTTACCCTCAATAGATCTATTTATAAAACTCACGCTCCCCGCAGGATTAATGGTACATGAAAGGCGGCAAATCAGAAACAGCTTCTTAGGCTATCTCGTAATAGTGGTTACACAAGAGTTTCAGCTTTAGTGCATAAAAGAGTTTTGCATAATTTTCGCCCCAAGTTTTGCAAAGCAAATTAAAGTAAAAGTATAGGGCTATAAACTCACCTCGTAAACTTGGATGAGAATAAGTCAAGTAATGTGTATGCACGGCTCGAACATGTAACCTAGATAAGTATGGATTGGGTTTAGTCTAATTCTAGATTCAAATACACTATTTGAAAGTTACAAATATTACGCTTTTGGAATGCTTATAGTTTAAAAACAAATATATTTGTTTAACTATTAGTGGAGAAGTATCGTGAGTTTATTCAAATTGGTAAAGTCTTAAAACGGGAAGTGACAAAGTTAATCTTGAAGGGTTAAAGTTGTAAAACTTTATAAGTTATAAACTTATTAAAATTTATAAGAATTGTCAAATATTTTAAAGTTGGGGTTAAATATATCAATTTGATATAAATTATAAGACTTATCAAAGTATTTAAGAAAATGATAAGAGCTTCAAGGTCAAATAAACTGCAAGTTGGAAAAATTGCAAAATTTTCAAAAAGAAGCAAATCTGCCTAGGGGAGGGATTGAACTCAGGACCTCCCGTGTAAAATGGAGGTTGTTACCCAGTGAGCTATCAGCTCCTTTGTGTTTGTCTATGCACAACGAATTTATATATTGGCTTCGCAGCTGGGTTGGATTTTTTTTTTTTTTCCAAACATGCAACTGTCATAGCATAACTCCTCAACCATTCTTCCTTCTTATTAAATGATGATGTATAGTCTATATCCGGTCACGGACCGCCTAAAACCCAACATCGATAAGCCCAACACGAGCCGGGCTACCGATAAGCGTTTAGGCCCACGAAGGCCCAAATACGAATCTATTTACTAATAGATATCGGATATCTCTTAATCAAGGAGATAATCATTCCTCAACCGACTTAGGCGGGATACGCCGAAGATTGAGGAACACGGAACCAACAAGGATTCCGTATGATATAAAGGAATCACATCCTCGTTAAAGGTACGATCTACAAAACCCTAACTCTCCTTTAACCCTAAACCGATTACTTACTCACGCCGGAGGATAATCGGGAGACAATCCCACGGTAAGCCTAACGGTGTTTTCGTCTCTTAGTGCGCAGTCTCAAGCAACGATTCTCAATTGGTACGAGAGCCGAGCTCCAAACAAGGAACGCCCAAATTTTGTAACAACAAGTGGCGCCATCCGTGGGACCATTCACTAAGAACCAAGAACTAGAATGACGAAGCGATCGCAATCGACCTTCATCGGAAAGAAGATGCACAGCGGATCGACTCCTAAGCGCACTTCTCGAACAACCAAAGGTCGCTAAAAATCGTGGATCGTGCCAGACTCGGTCTTCCCTTGGTGGAACCACGCCGGGGACAACCCAAGCACCACCACCACTACCAGCATCGAGATCCATCACGCACTCCTTTTACTCCACTCCAATCGGTGCTAGAAGCTTACTTCACAAAAGTACCCGACGACCCGATAAGAACAAGGGCATATTGGTAGAAACAGACACCCCGTCCTAGAGGGTGATATGTGCAAAACACATATCATTTCTTTGTCTAATCGCACCCAAAATAACCAAGAAAAGCCGCTTATTGCTAATATTTGTGGTTTTCTTGAGTTTGTGCTGTCGTGTACTGACATGTAAAAACACACAAAAAGAACCAAATCGACGTGAACCGAAAGCACGAGAGATTAAGAGAGCTTGCTAAGTCGAAGATCAAAATTGTGCATTTATGAAGATTTTATTCTCGAGGATGATTTTGGAAGATATATTCAAGTTTGAAGAAATGTCAAGATCACCCTCAAGTTTGAGCATTTGGCGTAATTGACCCTCAAGTTTCGTGGTTGCAAATTCAGCCTTGGTCTATTTAAGAATGACAAGAATGGCCCTTGGAAGATATTTTCGATTTACATGTTTGGTCCTTGAATTTCAAAGATATGCAAGTTCGTCCTTAAATATACCTTGGATCACTTAACTTAGTCCAAAATCCAAATCCTATATCCACGGCCCTATACACAACACCCGCCCAATCCAATAAACAAACAACCCGGTATATTATCCAACCCATTCCCACTTTACCCGCTTATTTTACCCGAGTCAAACAACCCACACCCCGGCCAACAACACTCAAAATATAATAAACAATCCCAAACGCGCCTACAAGATTTCTTCCCCAATCCAAACGCTGCTTTTACCCACACCCAATCACCCACCTATTACCTCGCACTAAGAATCTATCCACCTTCTAGATGCCTCCGACATGTCGATAAGTGCCCATGTGGCCATTTGAAGCTCTCTTATTGACGAAACACCTCACCATGTGAATTGGAGCACTATGATTGGAGGAAGTGACAGTGATGTAATCGTGTGGCTGAGGATTGCTTCTAGGCTCTTCTATCAAGGATCCCAAGGCTCTTGAAGGCTATAAAAAGACCCCTTGAGCTCACATTTAGTGTGTACATTATTTTCCTTTAAATTTAGTTAATGTTTCTTGTATTTCAGCTTTTTCAGTAGCTTAGTAATGTTTTCTTAAAAGTTTTCTATGTAATCTCAACCTTTTGTAATCCTCCTTTAGTTTTAATAAAATTTCCAAGTTTTAATCTAATCTTGCATTTCTGATTCTGTTATCATTAATAAACTGTTTTTAAGATTTGTAATAAGCTCATATAAGCTGTCCATAGCTTTTATGAGCTTATTTTGTGTTTAATTGTGTCGTTTCATTCATTCATATTCACAAGGATACTTGGTCAATAAAAGTCAACTGGTGCCCTCATTTGGTTCAGAGATGGATATGGGTTGATTATTATGATGGATGGGGTTGTTGTTTGGTATTTTGATTAGAATAACATCATATTCGCCCAAATTGGCCGGAATAACTAAGTGAGTAATCACCCTTTCCTTCTCAAAACTGCTTTTAATGAATGATCATGTGGCTTGCTCATTGATGCTTGATTTAATGTTATTTGATGCTTTCGATCTCACCATTTAGTCGTTATAATCACTGCATAAGTAGGTATAGGTTTAGTTGCTTTATTTGCTTATTAGATCGCTTAAAGGAGTGTTTGGATTAGGACTAAAAACTGTGCTAGAGGTTAAAATATTGGAGTAGTTGTTGCTTTAGGTTTGCTATAGTTTGTTGAAATCATATCTCCTTGTTTTGCATCCATTTTCATTATAAGTCAATATTTCATTTCAATCGTTATTGATCTCAAACCCGTTGGAACCGATTATTTAAATCATTACAGATAGGTGTAGAATCTGTTAGGTTAGCTTATTTGGGTCTTATTACATCCACTTTCACTTAATCACCCAAAATTTGCCTCTAAATCTCAAAAGTCAAAGTTCCAAACTGCATTTTAAAAGTCAAACCATGTCCAAACTAGCTTTTTGCAGACCTTGCGCCTTTGCAAAAGGTTCTTTACAATTATTAGGGTCTCAAATTTGGTCCAATTTAGTTTGCTTGGTGGTCTTGAAGACCACCTATCCGGGTTTTCACATTAGCTTCTCTCGATAAGCTGTGGATAAGCTCAAACAGAGGGTCAGAGTCATTTGGGTAGAAAAGATCGCTAGCATCATACTTTAGTAGACTACTTATTTGAAGTCGAGTAGCTATATTTAGTTGATTATAGCTAATTTGAGTATAATCTAGTCTCAGAGAAGTTTGGTGGATTATTGTGCTTATTTGCTTATTTTCAAATGCTTATTTGCTATACAGTTACACTGCAGCCCTCATTTCTCTCACATAAGCATCATATTTTATATTTTTCATAGAATTAGAGTAATATTTTAGAATTTTCCTGAGTTTTTCATAATTTTTAGTCACTGTTTGGTATTTTTCTCTGTTCAAAACAGTTTTTATTCACTTTTAAATAGCTTTTATTGCAAATAATTAAGAAAAAGTTCCAAAAAATAAATTTTCAATTTTCCCAGTTTAAGAAAAATATAAAAGCATAAAAAATATTTTTCCCTATTTTTCCTCGTTAGCCTCGCTTTTCTAAAGATAACGTCATTTACGTGAATTGGACTAGATGCTGCATACTTTGCCCTTAGGGACTAGTATGGTTTATGTGGCAAAGTTAGGTTTATATATACCCCTCATGACTCTCCATGAGGGTAAGGTGAAGCATTTGGTTACTTGTATTGTGTGTTTCTTCAATAAAGTTATCTTTGTTTTCCTCCTCTCTCTAAAGAAGATGAAGATCTTCATCTTCAATCACCAACCCCGACCTCCCGAACCACATAAATCTTATATATTCGGTCCCGACAATTGGTATAACGAGCCAAGGTTGTGTTTTATTGATTTATGGGTTTCGAATATTGTTGTAAGTCGCTTTGTACAATCTTTTGAGCTCGGAAAATTTTTTCCGCTTAACTGCTGGTAAAACAATTTTAACATTATTTTGTGTATCCTTGGTCAAAAGTTCGATTTTTCATGTACATCTGTCTTGGGTATATTCTCATCCAAACAGTTATCTTTTATACTTTTTGTACCATTTTATCGTGAAACAAAAATGGTCATACCTTCGCTTTGAGTGGTCAAAAGGGTCTACATATGCATTTTCGGGTCTTCATGAAGTCGAACGGAGAAATCAAGAGGAAAATCTCACGAAAAAAAAAAGTCAAAGCGGTCAAAACCCTAAACTTACGCGATAAGGAATATCTACATGAAAGTTACGCCAGAATGTGAAGTTACGCCAGAAAAGGTTACGATATGCTCCACGCATAAGCCTTGGCTTACGCTGTAAGGATGAGCTACGCTTAATACTCTTTACGCCGTAAGGCTATGCATAAGATGTTACGCAGATGCCTACGATAAGCAAGATGCTACGCAGAAGAAAGTCATGAGCAGGAGAAAAAGTTACGCCAGAATAAGACCAAAACCACTTCAACGACCAATGACCATATACCAAAACCAATAACCTCTTCGACTTCAAGAATTCATTCACATCGCCCTCAACACAACAAATCCAAAATCTAACCTACCTCAACTCCTTTAATAACATCTCCGAACTTCTCATAACTCATCTAAGACTCAAAAGAAAATATTTGATTGATCTCGCTTTTTGTCAACCGCTTCACATATCATTCCAATATGTTTTTGGTTGCACAAATATCATCATAGACCCAATCGTGATACTATTCGAAATTAAAGAAATGAGACTAACAAGTATGTTATATCATCTCTTTGATTCGTTGTCAAATCGAAAATAACATCACATAAACCTACATGCGTTCTTTAATTTAAAGAACTTGAAGCCAAGTGCTCATCATCTTATGGTCATAAAATTTGGATATGCAGCTATAAGGATGGTCGTTTGTGGTTAAAGTTGTGTTCATGTATGGTGAGGATCTGAGAGCATAAGATGAGATGAGTTGAGACTCGTTTCTTGTGAGATGTGTTTTATTCATGAGAGTGTTTGGGTTGAAGGGGGCGGAGATAAAGATGTGAAGTGTTTTAGGGTTAGGTTTGAAATGGTTGTGAATTGTGAGTTAATATACACGGTTACAATATCAAGTGAATATGGATCGGGCTTTTTACTGGTTCATGGGCTTTTATAACCGAATATGGACAATTGATGACTTGGGCTTTCATATGTTTGATATGGTTAGGCTACAAGAGGTGGACACACAATGCGTTAATAGAGAAAATGACATTCGAATTTTTTTTGCTAATGTCTTTTGCAAAAAATTTGGATGACAATTCATATTTAGTAAATGAGTGGTATTTTTGGTATGGTAAATTTTCACGGAGGGATACATAATTCACGGCTTGAACGGTAATTGAAAAAATGGCTACGGATTTTTTGTACGGTATTATTGACGAGAAATTGAAGTGACGTTTCACGGGTGGACTTCTTTATCTTTGAGACGTTGGTTGGTTGGATGCATGTCTCAAGATAACTTGTTGGGGTATTGCCGTCACTTTAAGTGGTTGAATGGACAACTGGTTATAACGGTAAGGAGTTACGCTAGTAGTGCTCAAGGTGTAACCATCACTTTAAGGAGTTACGTTGTTGTGCTCTGTCACACGAAGTTGTGGATTGTTCAAAAATTTAGAACAAGCAAAGAAGTCACAAGTTGGGATGCTTACTTCCTTTTCAAGTTAGTCGCACTGGCCATTCCATATGTGGTCATTACAATTAGCGGTGTGAATTCAAAGGAGGTTCGATAAAAGGTTGGTTTGAGAGAAATGTGTATTGAGAGTATCTTTGCGACATATTCTCACGGAAATTTGATTAAGCTATGATGTTTGAAAATTGCATCAAGAAGGTAATACGGTATGTACGCAACATTGTGATGATTCCGATAGCTCGCAACCATCGTGAGGAGAAGTTGGTATTTCATCTTCCGTGATTGGATTACAAGGGATTTTTGCTTAAAACCAAGAAGGAGAAGTAGTGTGGTGTACATCGGGTTTTTACCAACTTGATGCAATACTAGTGAGTTATGTTGTTATGATGTTCCTGTAATCCACAACCATTGTGCTTCAAGAGTTTACTTTCTCCGTCAAGGTCTCAAGATTAAAGACGTGTTGGAAGAGTGTTGTCGGTTCGTGAGGGAGCAAAGAAAGAAAAAGGCTCACTAGTTGGGAGGAGTAATAACCTAACTAGACTGCTATGCTTGAAGTTCGTGAGCTACAAGAAGATCATTTGCCGAGGTCATCGGAAGGAGAACTTCAAGTTTGCCTCAAGATTCAGACCACGAGACTCGTGCACTTCAAGAAAGTCAACATTGTTCTTTACTATTGTAATTTACTTTGTTTTGTATTTATAGGTCTCATTGTAACCATTCACGTGACGCTATCTTGGAGGAGATTGTTAGCCTCGCTTTTCTAAAGATAACGCCATTTACGTGAATTGGACTAGATGCGTTGCATACTTTGCCCTTAGGGACTAGTATGGTTTATGTGGCAAAGTTAGGCCTATATATACCCCTCATGACTCTCCATAAGGAGTGAGGTGAATCATTTGGTCATTGTATTCTTTTGTGTTTATCTTAATAAAACCTTGTTTTCTCCTCCTCTCTACTTTCTCTCACTAAGCAAGATGATGTTCTTCATCTATTTTCACCAACCAAGGCCCAAACCACATAAATCTTATAGTTTTCGGTCCCGACATTCCCTTTGTTTGGTATTTTCACAATTTAAATTAGTTTTCAATAGTTTTAAATTTGTAGAAAATATAGATTTTATAAAATAGTTTCGCACTTTGATTTTCATAATTTTTAGAGCCAAGTAGTTTTAATTCTCTCAAAACTAAGAAATAGTTTTAAGCCTTAGCTACATTGCTCTAGATGCAAGAGGAAGCAAAGATTAAAGGTTGCCGGATTTACATTTCATTTATTGCATGTTTTATTTCGACTAGTGACATTTTTGGCCCGTAGTTTAGAGACATCCCCACCGCGCGACGTAAGGATTCCATTCAACCCTCGCTCGAACGATAGTGCTCAAACCTAACACGCTTGAGTTCAACATACTACACAAATATTATTGAAGGAGAAGTCGAGTCGAAGATGATACATCCGACTCACAAATATGGAAGAAAGCAAGGAGGATGAAAGGTCGCACCAATGTCCACGCCCAGCTTGAGACATCTGGTAGTCGCGGTAGGGAGTCCCGTGATGTAATCGAAAGGAGAGTTGAGGCGACGATACATCCGACTCCCAAGTAAAAGTCCTTCAAGCACAAATTGCGACGACTCCCAAGTAAAAGTCCTTCAAGCACAAATTACGAGGGACGCCAAGCGGAGGAGAAGATTCATCCTCGATAATTCCTGACAACGAGGATAGCGAGATCGACACCGAAGTCCGTATGAAATACCGTGACCAAGAGGAGGAAGACATGTCTCCCGTGGCGCCGCTGAAGGTGGATGCGCTCACTAGACGATTAGTGATTTCTCGTAAAACAAGAAGAGGCGATGCCCGCTAATGTCAAAACCTATGACGGAACAGTGACCCCGACGATCACCTAAAATTTTCGAATCACCGCAACTATTGAGAATCGCCACAAGCAAGGTGGTGCCACATGTTTAATTCCACACTAGTGGAAGCGCTGAATCGGTTCAACAAGCTTCCACGCAGAAGCATCAATGGTTTTGAAGAATTGAGAAAGGCGCCCGCCTAAATTTTACTCAACGGAAAAAGTGTGCAAAACCCCATTGAACTCGCTAGGTCAAACAGCCAAGGGGAATCCACGAGCGCTTTTATGGAGCGCTCAAGGACGAATGTATGCAAGTTAAAGCATGTCCCGGTACTCAAAATTTCGTGGTTTATGAATGGGATCAAGAACCCGTAACTTATCAAAAGATTGAATGACAAGATTCCCCAATCCTTTGATGAAGTCATGAAACGCACACGGTCCTTCGCCCAAGGAGAAGTCGCGCGCGGATAGCAAGAAAAGCTATTCAAACTACCGGTCACAGAACAACTCGGGAGACAATCCACGGACCGGAATAGTAACCGTAATAGAACTATCGCAACCACGGGAGTGGGCGCGACAATGACAAGTACACCCCATCGACAAAACGCCAAGGAAATACTGCAATGTAGGGTGCAAACTTTCCAAGACCGCCACAAATGCGCACTCCAGAGGATCGGCGAGTGGGAGTGGATATCGTGACTACCACGCACGTAAGGGCCACACCACTAACGAATGTGTCCAATCGCGCCACCATTGACAAAATGGTTAAAGAAGGCGATTGGACCATTTGGTCAAAAATATCAAGGAGGAAAGGATAGATGTAAGAGTGGAAACAAGAAGGAGACACCCAAGGAAAAGGCCGACACCATCTACATGATACAATCATGGCAATGGGTCACTAGACGTAAGGTCACCAGAGTTTTCCCGAGGAAGCGAAATCTCTTTCCCGCTTTAATCATGGACAACGCAGTTGGTCGAGCCACTCACCATTGAGATTAGCGCGGTGGTCACGACATCCATCGCATGTATGTTGATGGTGGAGCATCGCGACATCATGTATGAGCATCGCTCAAGCGATCGCGCCCGAATACGCAGCCGCTAAGTCCGGCCGAACGGCGCTGATCGGTTTTACGGTGAAAAGATATGGCCTATGGGCAATACGATTACCAACAAGATCGGAAACGAAAACACTCCGCGACGGCTTGATGGAATTTATGGTGATCAAATCTCCTCGCCATACAATGGCATTATCGGAGACCGATATCACTATGCGCCAAAGACCATCAACAACAAGACGGATGCTTAAATTCCCAAAGAAGGGGCATTGTTACTCTTTACAATGCCACTGCATCGCATAGAGAATGTAACACGATTACATGCGAAACGACACCGATCCCGCATCAACAAGCAACCAAAGTTCCAAATCAAGGTTGCGATTCACCCGTAATACCCGAACAGAAATATCCATCTGAGGGTCACCGCTCGGACAACGGCAAAGCAGTTGTGCGCGCCTTGCAAAAGAACTTGACATTTTTGCATGGGAGCCAAAACACATGACTGGGTACCACGCTCAATCACGAGCATAAACCGAGAATCCGGCAAGCGGTACTCACCAATACGCTGTAAGAAGCGCGACCAAGCCCCGCAGCGCGCAAGCGATCTCCGCGTAGTACACAAACCGGTGGATGCGGAATTATGCGTGAAGTCTACTACCATGACCGCTTTCTAACCCAAGAATGGTCAAAAGAGCGACGGTAGTGGCGAATGCGCGGACTTCACCGATCTTAACAAAGCATGTCCACAAGATCGCTACCCATTACCGTAGATAGATCGAAAATAGAGTCTCTTTGTGGATATCCATTGAAGTGTTCCTCGATGCGATAAAGGATATCATCAAACCAGATGGCTAAGGAGGATGAGGAAAAACGGTTTTCACACAAGCCAAGGCGCCTCATGTTACACAAAATGCCCTTTGGCTTGAAGAATGCAGCGCCACCTACTAGCAAGTTAGTAGATAATGCTTTCAAAAAAAGTGGGCCGCAACCTCGAGGTCTATGTTGATGACCGTCATAAAGAGCCATATCAAGATGAGTTAGTGCGCGATATCGAGGAAACGCTCAAAACTCTACGAGATCAATATGAAGCTAAACCAAAAATGTACCTTCTGCGCCATCAAGGCATGTTCCTGATACCTAATAGAGCCCGACGGTATAAAACCATGTCCGTAAAAGACAAAGGTCGTTATCGAACTTCCTTCACCGCAAGACGTTGAAGGAGGTCCAATCTCTCAATGGAAAGCTAGTCGGTCTTAATGTGTTCCCTGCCTAAGTCACAGACAAGTCTCTACCTCTCTTCAAAACACTCAAGAAGTGTATCAAAAAGGAGATTTTCGTGGACTACGGAGGCGCAAGGCCTTCACACAACTTAAACAACACCGCAACGCCCCACACTTGTCGCACCCCACTGTGGGAAGAGTTAATTATGTATCTATCCGCAATCGATGGAGCAACAACAAGAAGGTTACTAACAGATAGGGATTCAAGACAAACCCCGCTCTACTTTGTAAGCAAGGCGCCAAGAAGACGGAGATGAACTATAGCGCCATGGAAAAATTAGTTCGCATTGGTGTTTGTCGCTAAACGGCCACGCAGTACTTCCAAGCGCATCCAATAGCAAGAATCATAGCACCAACCGATCAAGCAGATCATCTCCAAACCCGACGATCGTGCCGACCGCGTGGTGGAGTGTATTGCTAGGTGAGCACAACATCTCTTACGCACCACGCATCGCAATCAAAGGACGATTCTCGCGCACTTCATCATCGAAAAGCCGACACCAAGGAGGTACCCGCACCAAGTAGGACGGAACCGCATGATCCATGGATCTTGTTTACGATGGATCCTCATGCTGATGGTTCGTGAGCAGCCTCATTCTCACAAACCCGTAGGAATGGAATTCACTTACGACCGCGCTTTGAATTTACAAGACAAACAATGAGGCGTAATATGAAGCTCTAATCGGACCACGATTGCACTCGGATGGGTGTACGTAACCTAGAAGCAAATGTGGACTCGACTAGTGGCCAACCACGTGTTGGGCGAATACGTGGCTAAAGAAGAAAATATGATTCAAGATCTCGACAAGACCAAGACATCGATCAAAGGCTTTGACAGATTCACCATCAAGCAAGTTCCTAGAGGGGAAAATCGCAAGGCGTATGCACTAAGCAAGATCGCTTCGACAAGCTTCGCACACCTATCAAAGCAAGTGTCGGTGGAAACACCGAAAAGCAAATCAATATCGGAGATGGAAGTCTCCACAAGAATAGAGGAGGAAGGTCCTACATGGATGACACCGATAACGGAATTCCTAAGCAAAGGAACGTTACCCCAAGAGCGTAAGGAAGCTCGCAGGATACGGCGACAACATAGAGATTCGAACTCGAGACAACATACCGCATCGACGCCCTTCCTCCAACCATGGCTCACCGTGTTGGCCCCTACAAGCAAATTACGCTCGCGAGAAATCCATGAAGGTTCATGCAAGATGCACTCAGACCACGGTCCGCTGTGGCACGCGCCATGAGATCGTGGATACCATCGCCAACCATGCACCGCGATGCGCGGGACTTAATAAGGAAGTGCAACGATTGCCAAGTTCATAGACCCGCCCCGCGCCAACCACAAAGACGAGCTAACGCCAATTACATCACCATGGCCATTCTACAAGTGGGGTATCGACATTGCAGACCTTTTCCAACCGCAGCAGAGGGTTAAAATTCCTCATAGTCGCTATAGACTACTTCACCAAGTGGATCAAGCAAAGGCGAGTGACAATCACGGCAACCGTGTAAAGCGCTTTGTTTGGGAAAGTATTGTATGCCGCTCGACCGCCTGGGAAATCATCTCGACAACGGAAACAATTTCGCGACAACCCTTTCAAAGATCGGTGTAGAAGTTGAACATCACACAAGACTTCTGCCGCTTAAACACCCACAAACCAACGGCTTAGTGGAACGTGCGAATCAAGCTTAGGTGAAGGAATTAAGGCACGCCTAGACAAGCACAAAGGAAGGTGGGTGGAAGAGCTATCACATGTCTTATGGGCGATCGCACTCAATCAAAACTAAAGACGGAGACACTCCTTTCTCTAGTCTACGGATGGTCGCCATACCACCGAGATCGGCATGCCAACCATCCGCACCGCCGAAATCAATGTGGCAACCAATGATGACGAGAGACGGTCGACTTAGACCGCTAGAAGAAAGCGCGAACGCGCAGCCTATACGGGAGGCAAAATCAAAGTCAAGGATGAAAGGATACTATGACGCTAAAGTGCGCAGTGTTTCATTCTGCACTGTGTGACTTTGTTTACCGCGCCAATGATGCGAGCCATGCGTAAGACACATGTAAGCTTGGACCAAAGTGGGAAGGACCCTACGAGGTTATCAAGCACTAGGAACAAAGCGCATAAGTTACGAGGCTTGATGGTCGAGAACCGCCACAAGACATGGAACATCCGCAACCTCAAGAGGTGCTACCTATAGGAGTGGCTACGGCCCAGCGTACAAGCGCTCAGGCACTTTACTAAAGTACCCAATAAACATCTATGTATTTACTTTTTATTTCCTTAGTATAATGTCTTATTTGTTTCTCACAAACACTTGCAAGTATTAATAAAACGTCGCGGTTTCTAGCTAACTCCGTGACACATTTCAATTTGTTATTTCCATATACTGTATGTCTTAACAATTTTCTATTTCTTGCCTACATGGCGTGCATGCAATAAATAAACCCACGATGGTAAAAGGATAAGTTAACCTACTAAACAACTTGTTGAGTAAGAGGGTTGCAAACCCATCAACACCGGATCACGATCCTTGTTAAACACCTTGTTCTCGAGACGTTGAATAAGTTTTGTGCGCATCCCACGACGGGTGCGCAACATCGCATATGGTGCACGTTAACAACTTAGGAACCAAGACACTTGATTCCTTAATGTGATATTTACAAGACGACGCATATCATAACATACACGACTATGATAAAGTACTTAGAAATTATTTCAAGTATACTATGATCTTCATACATGATTATGGATTTCTATATTATTCGCTACCGGCTTACACATTTGATTTTCCTAACAACGAATACGCTTTTTACGCAAAGACAAACCGATAAGTATGTACATTACAAGTTGCAATACTACTCACATACAATTAGCAAAAGGAGATTTTATTAATAGCTACAAGTTATTACACAAGGATGGTTACTTTAGAAAGTACAACCTAACAACTATGACAACGCTCAATAGATGAGCTACCCACACGGTTTGAGGTATCTTTTGCCTCGCTAAGCCTCTTCAACAAGTCCGAGTCCCGCCGAGACACAAGAGCAACACTCACCGGCACCCCATCGACCTTGGCAATGAGCCGCACCAACCCCACACAAAATCGCTTTACCTTTAATACCTTCCTTTAGCAAGTCCGTCGCATGCGCCCAACACTTCCTTCAAAGGCACTTCTTTCTCTAAGGCAAAAGGATTGTAATATCCCTAGGACGAGCGAAGATGTGTACTTGCACCGAGAGTCATGGGGCTTCAAAAGTAGTCCTACTGGCTTCGCACCCTGCACGATGACGCTAAAGTCAACCCCGCCATGATAACATCTATAGGATAATCCCGATAGAGCCCAGCTCAAGAATCATGGGAGCTCTAAGTCCTTCATCCTTTTCATAGCAACACTGTGTGATCATAAGACTTAGCATCATAATTCGGTACCTTGTCAACGGGCACATTTAGAAGCTCCGCCTCATGCAGCTTCTCCACAGCTTCTGCTTTGCCGCGCTCCAAAGCGCACTGAACTACCTCCCCGAAGACATTAACCACCTCTTGCGACTCCAGGGTACTGAGTGCAGCTAGACGAAGACCATGACCTATGAGCCACCTGCGCTCAGCTATAGTAGACATGAGCTGGGGATACAACTCCTCGTCATACTCAATGCTGAGTTTGCGCAATTTGGCCTCTTGCACTTCCAATGCACTACCCACAGTAGCGCCAAGATCTTCTAACTGAGCGACCAACTCCTTCTTACCCTGCTCAAGATACTTGAGAGCCCACTTACAAGACGCCTTATACTGCACTGCCTCAACACGCTCCTGGTTTATTTGGGATAGCAACGACATTTTCTCTCCTGCAAGCTTCTCCACATATGCATTTGCTGCTTCTACCTCAGTCCGGGCAGTAGCTAATTGCGCCTCCAGCAACGCAATAGCCTGATCCTTTTGAGTGCCTTGGCTGTTTTCACAAGAGATTTGAGCCTTTAGCTTCTCTATCAGCGAAGCCTGATGCGCAGATACTTGTACCAGCTCTTCAACCAGTTGCCCCACTGATGCATCCCCAGCAGATAAATCCTCATCCTTGTGGCTACGCGGTTCAGACCGCGCGGAGTGAGAAGAATGCACAGGACTATTATGGGGGGGCGACTCCGCACCTGCTCAAACCTCGCAGTACGTATATAGAATTGTCAGTTTCACATATGAACAGTTGAAAAAGCAAAAAGAAAAGGAAACAAGTATTGTCGAGATTACTTACTGGGGGCCAGAGACATTCGCTGATGGGTGCGATGACGCGGCCTCACTTGCAGATGATTCCACATTGAAGACCACAGGCGCTTTTCCTCAAGAGCTCGCGCCATCATCTCCGAGCCTTTTGCGCTTTAACCCGGACTCTTGCTCCTCCACCTCCTCATCCATGGGTCGCGCCATCGCTATGGGTGGTGGCCGCGCTATCGGGGAGGCACCCGAGGGTTTGGCACGCTTTGCAGCGCGCCGCTTCATCGAACGGAGGAACTTGTCCCCGCCTCCCACATTCAACTGTGGTATGCTCGCGGTGGCGCCCAAGATCGGCTCTTCACCCTCTTTCGCGGCCGCACTGCATCTTTACCTCAACGGGCTTTGCTAGATGCACCACGGTGAATAGATCCATCTCGCGCAATGAAAGACAACAAATAACACAAGTTATATAATGCGCGGAAAAAGGCGAAAGCTCTTACATTAATTACAAAAAGGGTGCGGAAGAATGAGTACCCACCGCCATTGGCGCCTAAGAAAATTGGCATCTCATCCCAAGATACCAAAAAATTACTACCGATGCCCATATGCACCAAAATTCCTCCGGTAGGAACTAATGGGGATGCGGTTAGCATTTATCGCCCGCATCCTCGCCGACATAAGATCCGTGCAAGGGCACTCATCCTCTCTAACGCACTCGGTATAAAAATTATAATGCCACGGAAAGCATGTGTCATCTACCCAGAAAAAGAACTCCCTCCAATTCCTAAGCGAGTCTAGTTTATCAGTGTAACACTGAAGTCTACCAGCGCGCTTAGCAAAGGATACCCACCCATGCGCCCATGTCGTGTGATAGAAGGCGCGGAATAGGTGGATGGTTGGGTTAATCGCCAGTAAACGGCAATTCACCTCAAAATTGGTAATTTTAGCCGCACCGATGCAGTGCAACTGGGATATGTGCAGATTATAATAGTTTAATACATCGCACAGAAAGCGGACAGGGCACACGCTGATTCGCGAATTTGAAAAACCGTATATACCCCACCTTCTTCGGGAAGTCCGCATAGATGCCCGCGCACCCGAATGACCGGATGCACGCCAAGGGTATAAAGTAATCCGAGGTGAATCTAAGAGATCGCCTCTGTGAGGTGGGAAGTGAAGTCGACAATTGTTTGACCATGGTTTTGTTGTTTTTGAGAAAGCGACGCGCGCTACCTTTGAAATAGGTTGGTTTCGGATTGCAACCGCAAGTATTCTTGAACAATGGCGGATTGAGTTTAGTTTTTACCGTGGAACACACGGTGAAAATGAAGCGATGTGTTATATACTTTTTCTCATCCACGCGATGAGTGACACGTGACCCCACTTGCACTAACTATGTGGTCGAGATAGTTTGATGGGACGCCTTGCGCTACTTTCCCCGACTTACGAGGCGCCCATTTTTAATCCCATGTCTAGATACAATGTACCGTGGGTATATTTTTATGGCTTCGCTACGCTTTGAAGTTTTTTCAATGACTACGGTTATTAGTCTAGCATCCGTAGTTATTCACCGCGATACTAGACCTGGGGACATGATGACGATAGTCTATATCCGGTCACGAACCCGCCCAAAACCCAATATCGATAAGCCCAAGACGAACCGGGCTACGCTGATAAGTGTTTAGGCCCACGAAGGCCCAAATACGAATCTATTTACGGAATAGATATCGGATATCTCTTAATCAAGGAGATAATCATTCCTCAACCGACTTAGGCGGGATACGCCGAAGGTTGAGGAACACGGAACCAACAAGGATTCCGTGCGTATATAAAGGGAATCACATCCCTCGTTAAAGGTACGATCTACAAAAACCCTAACTCTCCTTTAACCCTAAACCGATTACTTACTCTCACGCCGGAGGATAATCGGAGGATAATCGTCTCAAGCAACGATTCTCAATTGGAGACAATCCAAACCCACTTTGTATCAACATTAAATTTAAGTAGAAAGCCTAATTAAAGTGAGTGAGTTTTCTCAACTAGTTTTTGAGCTCTGGGTTTGTTTTATGTCGTTATGGACTACTAGTCCAGCAGTGTCTCAAGCAACGACTTTACAACAAGTCTCATATATATTGATTGTGCAAAAGATTACAAAGCTCGATGAGGATCAAAGTAATGAGGGTGTATGAGCCTCGTAACCTAAGAATAAGAAATATGAAAACAAGTGAACGCCCAACCTCCGTGAGAGTAAGTATGAGTTTTGTATCAACATTTCGAGCTACTCGAGGGTACATCATCATATATCGCCAAGGCGGAGCATTGAACCATCCCCAAGAAATCACACGGATTAAAATCACGGGTCTTCAAGCTTTTGGGAAGCTTGAGAAGGACCCGAGCATTGCTTATTGAGAGGGTTTTAGCCATCTCGTATAACTTATCTTTGTTGCTCAAGAAGCCTTTAAGCGTGATGCAAATTTGGGCATTAGAACGAGAGCATCAACAAAGCTTATATCAAAGTGCGCTCATTGAAGATTTGGAAATTTTTTCCATTTGCTCTTTGGTTTTGTCTTTGAGCTTCTCATCATGCAATCTTGACGGGTAAGGAAGTCGACTAGACTTTTGAGCCGGGACGGAAGTCATTCTCGCTCGACTTGTCTTCGAACTCGGGTTCCGGACTTAAAGCTTGACCACCGAAGGTGGGACGTGTCTGGTACTTGGGCTCGAGAAATGCACCTTGTCCATTGTATCCTTGGTAACTTGACTCATTGCTCCCCGTGGAGGAGGCATTGAGTCGAAGGTCCATTGTGCGCCTTACCACTACGAGTGGTGACGGCTTTCAACTCGGCATTTGGATTTGGAATCAGATTGCTTGGGAGTCCTCCGTAAGATGACGAAGCTTTGTTCATATTCATGTTCATGAAACCGCTCATCATATTCTTCAACTCATTTGTTTGCCGAGAAATTGTGGTATCAATTTCCTTTTTAGCTCAACTCATGTTATTGATCCGAGTTTGCATTGAACGATGCTTGACTCAAGAATTTCATGAAGTCATTTTGTAGGGAGCTCGAGAAGGTTGTTGATAACTTTGCCGATTGGAGCTTGATATGGTTGGTTGAAATTGTTCCGCTCGATTGAAATTTTAAGAGTTATTGAAGTTTTGTCCTTGATTCGAACAAAGCAATTTTGATTGCCATGGTTTTGCACAGAGGAAAACCAGTGGTGTCATACCGCTAGGTGCACCAGAGTGAGGATCACCTTGTGGTCGGTATTGATTGTGGTTTACGTGAAGCTACGGAGCTTGGTAAAAAGAAGCATCGGTTGCTTGACAATCATAATACGCGTGGACCACTACAAGTTTCACACACCTTGTTTACGGCTTTGATTGGTTCCGCTATGAATTTCGCTTTTGATTTCCTTGACCTCTTTCATCATACAACGGATGACGTCCGCTAGAGCGGTTAACTGAGCGCTAACTCGGAAGAGTTACCGGATGAAGAAGCAGGAGTGTTCGAATATTGACTTTGTTGCAGAAATAGGAACTTTGATTTTGCTCGCAAATCTCAATCACATCTTTAGGCTTACGATTCAAGATATTGCCACCGCGGCTGCGCTCAAAGAATCTTGATCGCTACTGCTCAACCCATTATAAAAGATATTAACTTGTTCAAGCTCCGTGAATTCATGATGGGGCATTTCGAGAGATCTTTGAATCTCTCCCATGCCTCTCCAAAGTTTTCATCGAAATTTTGACGAAATCCAGAAATTTCATTTTAAGATTAGTTGTCTTTGATGGAGGAAAGAAATAATTGACAAACTTTTGAACAAGATCCTCCCAAGTTTCGATGGATCGAGGGGTTCTTTTTCCACCAACCGGCCGCCCCTCAAGTGAGAATGGAAATAGCATCAACTTGATCACTTTTGTGGTACATCTTTGAAATTGATCGTTGAGGTCAACTTGTTAAACCAACGGATGTGTGCATACGGGTCTTCTCGATCAAACCCGTGGAATTGATTCAGACACAAGTGTGATCAAATGTGTCTTCAATTCAAAATGATCGAATTGATTGTTGGTAAACGATAGCATCTCCATAACCCTCGGTGGGTGCTCGGAGCATTTCGCCATAGTTCGCTCGTCTCGCCATATTGTTGCTTGGAATAGTACGAATCTCGGGTTCGACTATTTGGGCAAAGACGCTCACGAGAACGTCTTCTAGAATTTCGCTAGATCACGAAAAGGACTCAATGATCTAGAAGAACGAGCAAGATGACTAGAGGTAACTCTAAGGAATCTCGAGTTAAGGAAGGAATTATGAAAATGGGGAAAGAAGAATCTTTTTGGTTTTATGGTTTTGAAAAGTAGATATAACAACAAACCAATTAAAACAATATCGAGGCAAAACGACAAAGGAACTTAAACCAATAATCACAAGATGAATGGCTTTTTTGAAAAGGTACACCACCACAAGGACACAAAGGCAAGTTTTAATCTTTGGTTCTGGAACTTATTATGGTCGTACCCCAGCTAGGTAGTACAACGCCTTGGTTTATGTGGTAATTTTTATGTTGTTATTATTAAACAAAGAAAACGACAAATCTTTTGTATTTTTATCTTTTATATATATATAGAAACAAAAGAAAATATTTTTGTGTTTTATACGCTTTAAGATGTTTTTGGATTTTTATAAGAAAATATAGATATATATAGATGGTATGAACAAGGAGTGAATATTCAAATCACTAATCTGCTAAACGTAAGATAATTAGCATGACTCCCAAGAAGCAAGCGTAAAATTTGATTGGTACCAAACCGCTGTTTTATCACACAAGCTAACCACTTGTGAATGGTCAACCGTAATAAACTTCAAACAGCTCGTAAACCAATGCAATGAAGATCAAGAGGAGTTTAGTGTTTCCCAGTCGTTAAGTCCCAACGAAGTCGTGCGATGAATAATCAAACGTGTAGTGATCGGGTGATAATGAACGAGAAAAGGTTTGTGATTGATACTAGATGACAGAGGAAAATGAAAGAAAATTAAAAGCTAAATTATATTAAATATACGCTATCACTATTTTTAAAATGATGTTTTGATTTTCTTTATAAATTTAAATTAAAACTACGAACGCATAAAAAGAAAATGTGAAATTGAAACAAGATAATCCTAAAAATATAAAATGAAATTTTACAAACCTAATGATAAGAGAAAATTTTAGAAAAATTAAATTATTTTTATGACTATTTATTTAATTATTATTAATTAAAAACTATTTTTACCTATTTAATAATACCCTAAAATATAAGAAAATATGAAATAAAGCTAGAAAAGTGAAATTATGACTTAGAAAAATCTAAAATAACTAAAGAGAATTTTCAAAACTAATTTTGTATTTTTCTGATTTATATTCTATTTTCTATGATTTAAAAACTATTTAAAACTAATTAAATGGCTAAAAATTACAAATTTAACTAAGAAAAATCTGGAAAATTATTTTTTTGCTTTTTATATTTATCTTAACCTAGGAAAAATTGAAACTTAATTTTTTTGAAGCTTTTCTGATTTATTTGTATTAAAAGCTATTTAAAAAGTCCTAAAAACTGATTAAAATAAAGAAAAATAGTAAGCAGTGATGGAAAATTATAAAAATTCAGGAAAAGTCTAAATTAATATTCTAAGTCTAAGAAAATGTAAAACTATGGCTTATGTGTGAGAATATGAGGCTGCAGTGAAAAGTGCTTATAAATAAGCACTCAAAATAAGCTAAAGGCCACAAATTGGGTACCAAATTATCACGAAGCTAGATTATGTTATAACTACTTAATACTAACCTATTTCAACTAGTCTAAACCTCTGTAATTCAAACTTCCATGATTTGATGAATAAAAAAAAAAACTTAAGTGCCCAAAATGCTTTTTCTTCTAACTTTAGCTTAAGCACAAGCTTATTCAATAAGCTTATGTGAAACCAAAACCGAGACCTCAAGACCACCAAATTAACTATCTCTAAACCGAGTTTCAGCCAAGGACAAGCTATTTTGAAGCTTGTGCAAGGCTGCAAGAAGATGATGATTCACACCGCTAAACCGAGTGTGAACAGGCAAAAGTAGCTTAATTGGAAGTCGGTTAAGTGCTTATTGGACTTTCCAAAATTTGACAAAAATCGGTTTTCAAAACTTGACCAATTAAACTTGTTTATCCTGAATTTCACTTACTTTGACTCAAGAATGAATCAATGAAAGGTCCCCAAAGTTTTCCAAAATGACTTTAACACATTTTCGACTATTTGTGCTTATGAAATTTTGACTTTGTGAGATTTGATCTTAATTCATGAACTGATTATGATGTTTCAAGCTAAAACAAAGTTACATAAAGCTACTCTACTCAATTCTAAACACAAATCAAACCTATGATCTTAAAAAAATCCATGAGATATGCAATAGGATGATTTCATGTTGATTTTGACTTTCGCTTATTATCGATGCAACTAGAGTACTAATTTGACTATATCGCACCTGAATAAGACTTTACTTATTAAGCTAAACCACCGAACAAGCTTTCTAACACAGATATGCACCCTAATCCAAACACTAGTTTCCAATCATATATAAACTTAAACATTTAATCTACTAAACTCGTGAGCAAACCAATGCTCAATCTAATCAGAACTAACCTAAGTGAAGCATAATGCATCGATTTAAACAAGCACTAAACATGTAATCTATAAGAACTAGATATTACATATTTGAGCTCAAAATAATGAACAACAAAGTATAGATAGTTCTTACTCAAGTCCAAATTTTATTTGCGCTTTTAAACCGTAACCATAACTATACTAACTTAAGCTATTCCAACCCAATCCAAGCTCGTGATCAACCCAATTCCATAACCAAGTCCAAATGAAGCTTTTCGGTTGACTTTTGTTGACCAAGTTCCAATTTACTTGCACTTGAGTTATAAGCTTACCAAAAGCTATCAATAGCTTAAATAAGCTTATTTGAGTTAAAATAAGCTACTTGGAGCATCGAGTATAAGAGCAAGAATGTCGATTTTATAACAGCTAACATAAAAACTTGAAACTATAATAAAACTTTGAATTGATACTTGAAAGTAGATTACAATGATAAAATAACTTAATTTTGGTACTTAGAAACAGGAGATTACAACTTTAAACTTAAACTAAAACATTGATATTAAAAATGACATATATGAAAAATGTGAACTAAAAACTAACTCCTCTACTCTCTCTTCTTCCTTCTTTTTATAGCAAAAGTGCTTCTCTCTCATCTATGGGCAATTCCCACTTGTATTTGGGGCCATTGGATCACTTGATTGGTTTATAGCCATTGATGGCTTTTTGGCGGGAAATTGGTATATTGCAACTGGGGGGTTGAGTGCAAGGGGGGGAAGCATTAAATGCTTTTTGTTGTTTGGTGAGGTGGAGTGATAAGGGGAGGAGTTTGTGAGCTGGAAGCATGGGGGTTGAGTGTTGCAAAGGAGGTGGGTGAAGGAGAAGACAGTGGAGGGAAAAGGGTGACGGGAGTTGACTTATTTGACCGGGGGGTATATTAAACAAAGGGTCCAAGGGTCTATTGGCAGGGGGTCAAAGGTCATGGCAGGGGTCCAAGCTTGTTTTGACAGGGCCAAGGGTCAAGTCCAAAGGTTTGTTTTGTAATACAAGGACTTGTCTTGCAATTTCTGAAAGTTGGAGGACCAAAGCTGCCAATTTTGCAAAGTTATGCCAAAGGACCAATAATGACAAGTTTCAATAGTACAAGGACCATAATAGACATTTTTAAACTTCCAAGGACTATTTTTGCCAATTTTTGAAACTTGAAGGACCAAACTTGTAAATTCTCAAAACTTATGAAATTTTTCACCAAAGGACTAATTATGACAAGTTATGATTTCAAAAGGACCTTTGGTGACTCTTCTTTAAAATAAGTGCTCAGGACTATTTTGACAAGATTTGAAAGTCTGGGACTGAAATCGCCAATTATGCAAACTTAGCTCATTTTTCATCCGATTTAAACATTTTGCATCCAAACATATAAAATACAATTTTGAGATATTTTCAAGATTTTGATGCATTTCGAGCCGCTTTTAAGTGTTTTCATAGATTCAGATTGACCAAAATGATGAGTATTTACACACTCATCGCGGGTCTCCCAAGAAGCCTCGTGATCATATACCAAGGACAAAGTATGTGCATCTACTCTTATTTAAGTAGGACCAATGTAGCATCGATATTTATTTGTTTTTGTTTCTATTTTGCGTAGATGTCATTGAAACTTTATGTACAAAGACTTGATGAGGACTTAAGTTTCATGCCTCGGAGAAGGTCAAGAGTCTTATGGTGTCGGCTCTCCTTCAACATCCGTGAATAACAACGAGGTAGATATTATCAAGCAGAACCCATTGCATCAAGATCCCACAACTTGCGCTGGAGGTCCCTCCCAACCGTGGAAAATGTTGTCGATTCGGACGATCCTGCATGGATGAGGATGTCCCTCTTTGGTTCAACAGAATAGCGAGATGTGTTGAAGAGTAGGAAGGAACACCGCCAAGGCCGTGAAATCTACCAACAAAGGAAGAATCCCCGCCCTCACGGGAGTAGAGTTGTAAAGCGTAAGAGTACCGAGGCGTAAAGTTTGTCAAGTCGCGCTTTGAATTACCCGATGAATCCATTGAGGTTCATGGTAAGTATTTTGTCTTATGAGACATTGTTAAGTTATAAATTTAACTATTATGCTAACTCAGATACATTGTGTTACTCGCAGTCTTCCAGAGACGAAGGAGCTTCCAAATGCCTTAGCTTTGTCATTGATTGTTGACCATGCGACCCTCCACAGGTGGAAGAGTATGCTAGAGAACATGTCTATTGAAAAGTTACGCGACATGCATGATAATGGGGTTACGAGGCGGTGATGGATAACCACTTGAATGCCAAGACCGTGGAGTTGCTCGTAACCGTGGCCAAGCCGGAAGCGGTGTGACAAAATTGAAGGGAACGTTGAGAAGAACCCCGTCATCCAGACCTTCGAGAAAAGATAGCTCACTGACCGTGGAACGTGGCAATCTTAAGTCGGAAGAAGCCAAGGTTATTACTCTCACAGTCGAATGCCGCCTCGAGGCTAAATGTGCTGGGTTGGAAAGTGAGAAGGTTAGGCTTGAGAGGTAGAGATAAAGTTGAGGAGGAGATCGATGGCTGCAGATGAGGTATAAAATGTCGCAAAAGATCGTGCATAAGTTGTTTCAAAGGTGGTCCCTTATATAGCCATGGAGCTCTATCACATTGACGAGTGGGAGCTCGGATGTGGAAGGTCATCAAATCAGCCCTATTTCATGGACGGTGCTTGGCGCCGAGGAGGTCGCCAAACAGTAAGCCCGTGGACCTCTCCAAGATTGAATGCTACCGTCCCACTTTGAAGGTCGAATACGATGAGGCAGAAATGCATTTGCAACCGCAGAGTACTCCTTCCTTATCGAGGCAACCAAAGATCCAATGGCAACCTCGAATACCTCCGCTCCAAGAAACCCTAAGTCGATGCCTACCACTCTAACCAAGAAGACCATGTCTACTAAGCGGGTCTCAAAGGCAACCTCCTCCACTCCATCTTCAAGAAACAAGAATGAAGGTTGCTCATAGCGATAATTTGGTTCCAAAGGGTGGCATGTACCCTTAAGACAATTTACTTTATGTGACAATGTGTGTCTTGTTCTCCAAACAATTTAAATGCTTGTGATGTGTGGCCATGGCCAAGAACAATCTGACCGAGCCTAGGCTCCTCATGTGTATAAGGGCAGAGTCATATTTTGAATGCGATGGTGTGAGGACATACCTCACACACTTAGGTTATGTTTGTTTTGTTAACTCTCGACGCCATTTTTCTCGACGCTAAATTTTACAACCTAAGGTTAAACAACCTCATTGTGTGTAAATTGCAACACCAAGAATATAATGACCAACTCATTATTGATGAGGGTCGCGACCCACTCTATCTCAAATCCTTTACATAGCATGGCTTTGTTAAAAAGTAAATTTTCTACAAGCGCCAAAACTACTAGGAGAGTTAATGTGAATGTTTGTTGGCTTTAAAGGATAAGGCGTGTGTTACACCTCAAGCCATTCGACATTGAAACTCATTAACGACTTGGTCGAACAAATCTTTGTGTTTAAGAAACGAAGCAAGAGATTTGTGGAAATGTCTTATTTATCATTGAATTGGTAGAGAGGATTACATCATTTTTGAAATGAAAACTAGGACAACTACCAATAATGTGTGCTTTCCTTGAGAAGCTTTTAATTACAAGAAAAAGTTAAAGTACTTAAACATAGAACTTTCAAGGTTCGCACCATTCCATGTCCCGTCGATGAGTTCTCCGGAAGAGTGGCCGTTTGTAGGCTCCATTGCCGAGGCCTCGCCTACCATGTAGGGTCCTTCCCAAGTTGGTCCCAGCTTTCCCTAATACTGCTTTGCTTGCACTGCTGAGGCGCAACACATATTCTCCGAAGCTTGAAAGTGGAAGGTCCGACCCTTTTGTTATGGTAGCCTTCAATCTTGTGTTTGTGTATTGCTTCTCGGATGGAGGCTATTTCCTTCTTTCTTCTACTAGATCAAGGTTTTCCCGATCCTTTCATCATTTGGGAGGCATCATACGTTGCCACACGCCGTGTGTACAACCGTTACGGGCGGATGACCGCTTCGCTCAGATGTTAGGGTCGAGGAGTTTCTCCATTGCTTGACTTAGGATGCGCCCTATGAGCCCATAGGACTTGAGGAGCTCGCCCACCCATCCATGATGAGTTCGCCTAGCCTTTTCTCGATCCCTTTAACGATGTCTCTGCTTGTAACTTCCACTTGTCCATTACCTTGCGGGTGATAGACGGATGTCCGTGATTGCTTTATGTTGAGCCCTTGATGAAGTCGAGAAGACTCCTCGAGCGCTCGCCCGCTGTCGATATGATGATGTGGGCACTAATCGCACACAATGTGCTCCCACACAAACTTCTCAATCATCTCCTCATTAGAGGCTAAAGTTTCGCTTCTACCCACTTAGTGAAGTAATCAATCGCTACCAGCAAGAACTTGACTCCTCCGGGCGCTATGGTCATAGGTCCTACAATATCAATGCCCCACTGAGAGAAGGGCCATGCGGATGTCACACTTGTCATGTCTTGCTTTGGCATTTTTGGAACGTTTGAGTGTATCTGACAAGCTTCACACTTGAGAATGATTTCGGCTGCGTCCCTGTGCATCGAAGGCCAATAGTAACCCAACTTCATTATCTTCGAGACAACTGAGCGGGGTCCTGCATGAAGACCGCAGGATCCTTCATGGACTTCAGAGATGATGCTCGAAGCTTGCTTGGGACCACACATCGTAACTAAGGTGACAAAATGACCTCCTATATAGGGTTTCCCTATTAGCCGGTATTATGGGACTTAACCCAACCTTCCTTGCAAGCTTGGGATCTTCGTGGAGAAGACAACTTATCAAATATTCCCTTATGGGAGTCATCCATGTCTCTCCTTCTTCGTGAATCACCCTAGCAATCTTTTGAGAAAACTTAATGGATTTGAATCTCTTTACCAAAAGCCATCACTCGGAGTAGCCAATTGTTTCAGATTCAGTAAGAACCTTGGTACACCGATAACCAAATGATTTTGAGCAAACCACCGACTTCCAACGGTTTTGATTTGTCTTTACCGTGTCGCTTGCTCGGACTAGCCAACTCTTAGATAATATATACTATCTTTGGTGAGTCGATTACCAATTATGGTTTTCCAACCGCCTTTACCACAAGCCATAAACTTGCGGGCTAGCCAACTCTTCACTTTTAAGGATATGGTGGTAACACCATACAATTTTGGGCAAATTGCAAGCCGTCAACGGATTTGAGATATCTTTACCAAGAGCCGTTTGCTCTGGATTAGCCAATCCTTTTGTTTATTAGACATGGTGGATCGATAATTATAAGTCGAGTAAGTGTAAAACACTTACTCCAAAAAAAAATTGGCCAAAATGGGGAATTAGGTGGTATAATTACATGATAAAATTCGTGAGAATCCCCCACACTAGAAATGAATATTGCCCTCAATATTCAAAGTACCATGGTTATGCCAAACCGAGAACGAAAAGGGAAATACTACGCCATTATTTGAATTTTTTTTTTTTTTTTTTTTTTAACCTTTGATACAACAATGGGCAACTCCCCACACTAGGGTGGTAGAAAATAGAAAGAAGTCGAAATATGGGTGAAAACCCATATAGTGTGCTATTGCTTTTTGATTCCGAGTCGCTAGCTTGACTCGACCCGCATTCATTTGTTCTTGGGAAGCAACGTGGAAAACCAATCTCGATCGGACTTTCGCTCACGGTGTTAATAAACATATGAACATCGAAAGTTCCACACCGACGAGATACAACCGCGGTATTGTTAATAGTAGAAACTATAAAGGATGATACGGGGTCAAAGATGGTGTCCTCATTCCCAAAGAGAAAAGGGAAAGAGCAACCACACCATCCGTGAAGAATGGAATAAAGATGTGCGAGAATGCATGTCCATTCCTCATCGAAGAAGAAAATCGCCATTTTGATATTTTTAAGCTTAAACTTGAAGCTTATATGGTGATTGTCAATAAGATGTCCGGAGGGAGGGTTGGAAACGGTTCTTCAATCAATGATTTTCCGGAAAAGGATGTCCCTCCGAATCAAAGTAAGTATTATAAATCTGCTGGAATTGACTCATCACTAAGAAAGGCATCGACTTCATTCCAAAGTTGTCATCTTCCTCATCGTGAGTGAGAGAAGGGATGGAAGAGTCGGAAATAATAAGACTAGGAGATGATGGATCATTTTGAGCAATTCTTCAATGGGAAAATGTCTCCCATTGGGTCACAAATATCATCATCCAATCCAGATGAAACCGAATGTAGTTTGGTTTCATCCACGAGTTAACAAACTCGACACGATAAACCGATTCCGGAGATGGGACAAATGGTGTGCTCTTAGAGCTAGCAATTTCCACCACTCCGATAAAGTCTCCGATTCTAGATCATCATCATCAAGAACACTCTTGACTTCCCCGGTACAACTTTCAAACCATTTGTTTGAACCGGGGTTGATTTTCAAAGCTTTTAGCTCAAAGACGTTTTGGTGACTCCTCTTAACTGCGGAAATTTGAGAGTGTTGCATTGATTCTTTCGCATTTTTGATCAATTGTGGCAACACTGTTTGGATAGAGGTTTGGAGTTCGGTTGATATTAAACGAGTTCTTCGTTGTCAACCCGTATGGTCAACTCTTCAAAGAATATATCAATTAGAGCACCACTGATTCTCAAGAAAGCCTCCCAAGATGAGGGAACTCTAGGATCCGCATCAAAGTCTACTACAACAAAGTCGGAGGAAAGTGAAACTTTCCTACTTTCACCACGACATCCTCGGCCATCCCAGTGGACGAGTTATGGTACGTCCGCTAGCTCGAGTGTCATACAAGTGGATGTAAGTTTAGGAAGAGATGCTTCCATACCGAGAGTGGCATGAGGTTAATGCTTGCGCCAAGATCGCCAAGGCGGAGCATTGAACCATCCCCAAGAAATCACACGGATTAAAAATCTGCGGGTCTTCAAGCTTTTGGGAAGCTTCTTGAGAAGGACCATGAGCATTGCTTATTGAGAGGGTTTTAGCCATCTCGTATAACTTATCTTTGTTGCTCAAGAAGCCTTTAAGCGTGGATGCAAATTTGGGCATTAGAACGAGAGCATCAACAAAGCTTATATCAAAGTGCGTTCATTGAAGATTTGGAAATTTTTTCCATTTGCTCTTTGTTTTGTCTTTGAGCTTCTCATCATGCAATCTTGATGGGTAAGGAAGTCGACTAGACTTTTGAGCCGGACGGAAGTCATTTCGCTCAGATTTGTCTTCGAACTCGGGTTCGGACTTAAAGCTTGACTACGAAGGTGGGACGTGTCTTGGTACTTCGTGGGCTTGAGAAATGCACCTTGTCCATTGTATCCTTGGTAACTTGACTCATTGCTCCGGTGGAGGAGGCATTGAGTCGAAGGTCCATTGTGCGCCTTACCACTACGAGTGGTGACGGCTTTCAACTCGGCATTTGGATTTGGAATCAGATTGCTTGGGAGTCCTCCGTAAGATGACGAAGCTTTGTTCATATTCATGTTCATGAAACCGCTCATCATATTCTTCAACTCATTTGTTTGCCGAGAAATTGTGGTATCAATTTCCTTTTTAGCTCAACTCTCATGTTATTGATCCGAGTTTGCATTGAACGATGCTTGACTCAAGAATTTTCATGAAGTCATTTGGTAGGGAGCTTGAGAAGGTTGTTGATAACTTTTTGATTTGGAGCTTGATATGGTTGGTTGAAATTGTTAGGTTCGATTGAAATTTTGAGAGTTATTGAAGTTTTGTCCTTGATTCGAACAAAGCAATTTTGATTGCCATGGTTTTGCACAGGAGGAAAACCGGTGGTGTCATACCGCTAGGTGCACGGTAGTGAGGATCACTTGTGGTCGGTATTGATTGTGGTTTACGTGGTTACGGAGCTTGGTAAAAAGAAGCATCGTTGCTTGACAATCATAATACGCGTGGACCACTACAAGTTTCACACACCTTGTTTACGCTTTGATTGGTTCCGCTTATGAATTTCGCTTTTGATTTCCTTAACCTCTTTCATCATATTAACGGATGACGTCCGTTAGAGCGGTTAACTGAGCGCTAACCCGGAAGAGTTACCGGATGAAGAAGCGAGTGTTCGGAATATTGACTTTGTTGCAGAAATAGGAACTTTTGATTTTGCTCGCAAATCTCAATCACATCTTTAGGCTTACGATTCAAGATATTGCCACCGCGGTCGCGCTCAAAGAATCTTGATCGCTACCGCTCAACCCATTATAAAAGATATTAACTTGTTGAAGCTCCGTGAATTCATGATGGGGCATTTCCGAGGAGATCTTTGAATCTCTCCCATGCCTCTCCAAAGTTTTCATCGAAATTTTGACGAAATCCGAAATTTCATTTTTAAGATTAGTTGTCTTTGATGGAGGAAAGAAATAATTGACAAACTTTTGAACAAGATCCTCCCAAGTTTCGATGGATCGAGGGGTTCTTTTCCGGCCCAACCGGGTTGTCCCTCAAGTGAGAATGGAAATAGCATCAACTTGATCACTTTTGTGGTACATCTTTGAAATTGATCGTTGAGGTCAACTTGTTAAACCAACGGATGTGTGCATACGGGTCTTCTCGATCAAACCCGTGGAATTGATTCAGACACAAGTGTGATCAAATGTGTCTTCAATTCAAATGATCGTAATTGATTGTTGGTAAACGATAGCATCTCCATAACCCTCGGTGGGTGCTCGAGCATTTCGCCATAGTTCGCTCGTCTCGCCATATTGTTGCTTGGAATAGTACGAATCTCGGTTCGACTATTTGGGCAAAGACGCTCACGAGAACGCCTTCTATGAATTTCGCTAGATCACGAAAAGGACTCAATGATCTAGAAGAACGAGTGCGATGCACTAGAGGTAACTCTAAGGAATCTCGAGTTAAGGAAGGGAATTATGAAAATGGGGAAAGAAGAATCTTTTGGGTTTTATGGTTTTGAAAAGTAGATATAACAACAAATCCAATTAAAACAATATCGAGGCAAAACGACAAAGGAACTTAAACCAATAATCACAAGATGAATGGCTTCTTTGAAAAGGTACACCACTCACAAGGACACAAAGGCAAGTTTTAATCTTTGGTTGGGAACTTATTATGGTCGTATTTCAGTTAGGTAGTACAACGCCTTGGTTTCATGTGGTAATTTTTATGTTGTTATTATTAAACAAAGAAAACGACAAATCTTTTTGTATTTTTATCTTTATATATATATATAGAAACAAAAGAAAAATATTTTTGTGTTTTATACGCTTTAAGATGTTTTGGATTTTTATAAGAAAATATAGATATATATAGATGGTATGAACAAGGAGTGAATATTCAAATCACTAACTGCTAAACGTAAGATAATTAGCTTGACCCGGCGTGGCGCCTAAAATTTGATTGGTACCAAACCGTCGGGTTTTATCACACAAGCTAACCACTTGTGAATGGTCAACCGTAATAAACTTCAAACAATTTCGAGAAACCAATGCAATGAAGATCAAGAGGAGTTTAGTGTTTCTGTGTCGTTAAGTCCCAACGAGTGTGCGGATCAATAATCAAACGTAGTGATCGGGTGATAATGAACGAGAAAGGTTTGTGATTGATACTAGATGACAGAGGAAAATGAAAGAAAATTAAAAGCTAAATTATATTAAATATACGCTATCACTATTTTTAAAATGATGTTTTGATTTTCTTTATAAATTTAAATTAAAACTACGTAACGCATAAAAGAAAATATGAAATTGAAACAAGATTAATCCTAAAATATAAAATGAAATTTTACAAACCTAATGATAAGAGAAAATTTTAGAAAAGAAAATTATTTTTATGACTATTTATTTAATTATTATTAATTAAAACTATTTTACCTATTTAATAATACCCTAAAATATAAGAAAATATGAAATAAAGCTAGAAAAGTGAAATTATGACTTAGAAAAATCTAAAATAACTAAAGAGAATTTTCAAAACTAATTTTGTATTTTTCCGATTTATATTCTATTTTCTATGATTTAAAACTATTTAAAACTAATTAAATGGCTAAAATTACAAATTTAACTAAGAAAAATCTGAAAATTATTTTTGCTTTTATATTTATCTTAACCTAGGAAAAATTGAAACTTAATTTTTTTGAAGCTTTTCTGATTTATTTGTATTAAAAGCTATTTAAAAAGTCCTAAAAACTGATTAAAATAAAGAAAAATAGTAAACAGTGATGGAAAATTATAAAAAATTCAGGAAAAGTCTAAATTAATATTCTAAGTCTAAGAAAAATGTAAAAACTATGGCTTATGTGTGAGAATATGAGGCTGCAGTGAAAAGTGCTTATAAATAAGCACTCAAAATAAGCTAAAGGCCACAAATGAGTACCAAATTATCACAGAAGCTAGATTATGTTATAACTACTTAATACTAACCTATTTCAACTAGTCTAAACCTCTGTAATTCAAACTTCCATGATTTGATGAATAAAAAAAACTTAAGTGCCCAAAACAGTTTTTCTTCTAACTTCTAGCTTAAGCACAAGCTTATTCAATAAGCTTATGTGAAAACCAAAACTGGAGACCTCAAGACCACCAGCTTAACTATCTCTAAACTGAGTTTCAGCCAAGGACAAGCTATTTTGAAGCTTGTGCAAGGCTCAAGAAGATGATGATTCACACTCGCTAAACCGAGTGTGAACAGGGCAAAAGTAGCTTAATTGGAAGTTGGTTAAGTGCTTATTGGACTTTCCAAAAATTTGACAAAAATCAGTTTTCAAAACTTGACCAATTAAACTTGTTTATCCCAGAATTTCACTTACTTTGACTCAAGAATGAATCAATGAAAGGTCCCCAAAGTTTTCCAAAAACTGACTTTAACACATTTTTGACTATTTGACAGTTATGAAATTTTTGACTTTTGTGAGATTTGATCTTAATTCATGAACTGATTATGATGTTTCAAGCTAAAACAAAGTTACATAAAGCTACTCTATCAATTCTAAACACAAATCAAACCTATGATCTTAAAAAAATCCAACAGATATGCAATAGATGATTTCATGTTGATTTTGACTTTTCGATTATTCTCGATGCAACTAGAGTACTAATTTGACTATATCGCACTGAATAAGACTTTACTTATTAAGCTAAACCCATGAACAAGCTTTCTAACACGATATGCACCCTAATCCAAACACTAGTTTCCAACTGTTATATAAACTTAAACATTTAATCTACTAAACTCGAGCAAACCAATGCTCAATCTAATCAGAACTAACCTAAGTGAAGCATAATGCACTGATTTAAACAAGCACTAAACACAGAATCTATAAGAACTAGATATTACATATTTGAGCTCAAAATAATGAACAACAAAGTATAGATAGTTCTTACTCAAGTCCAGCTTATTTGCAGCTTAAACCAGAACCATAACTATACTAACTTAAGCTATTCCAACCCAATCCAAGCTTTGCATCAACCCAATTCCATAACCAAGTCCAAATGAAGCTTTTCAGTTGACTTTTGTTGACCAAGTTCCAATTTACTTGCACTTGAGTTATAAGCTTACCAAAAGCTATCAATAGCTTAAATAAGCTTATTTGAGTTAAAAATAAGCTACTTGGAGCATTGAGTATAAGAGCAAGAATGCTGATTTTATAACAGTTAACATAAAAACTTGAAACTATAATAAAACTTTGAATTGATACTTGAAAGTAGATTACAATGATAAAATAACTTAAGTTTGGTACTTAGAAACAGGAGATTACAACTTTAAACTTAAACTAAAACATTGATATTAAAATGACATATATGAAAATGTGAACTAAAACTAACTCCTCTACTCTCTTCTTCCTTCTTTTATAGCAAAAGTGCTTCTCTCTCATCTATGGGCAATTCCCACTTGTATTTGGGGCCATTGGATCACTTGATTGGTTTATAGCCATTGATGACTTTTTGGCGGGAAATTGGTATATTGCAACTCGGGGGTTGAGTGCAAGGGGGGGAAGCATTAAATGCTTTTTGTTGTTTGGTGAGGTGGAGTGATAAGGGAGGAGTTTGTGAGCCGGAAGCATGGGGTTGAGTGTTGCAAAGGAGGTGGGTGAAGGAGAAGGCAGGTGGAGGAAAAGGTGGACGGAGTTGACTTATTCGACCGGGGTATATTAAACAAAGGGTCCAAGGGTCTATTGGCGGGGTCAAAGGTCATGGCAGGGTCCAAGCTTGTTTTGACAGGCCAAGTGGTCAAGTCCAAAGGTTTGTTTTGTAATACAAGGACTTGTCTTGCAATTTCTGAAAGTTGGAGGACCAAAGCTGCCAATTTTGAAAAGTTATGCCAAAGGACCAATAATGACAAGTTTCAATAGTACAAGGACCATAATAGACATTTTTAAACTTCCAAGGACTATTTTTGCCAATTTTTGAAACTTAAAGGACCAAACTTGTAAATTCTCAAAACTTATGAAATTTTCACCAAAGGACTAATTATGACAAGTTATGATTTCAAAAGGACCTTTGGTGACTCTTCTTTTAAAATAAGTGCTCAGGGACTATTTTTGACAAGATTTGAAAGTCGGGACCTGAAGCGCCAATTATGCAAACTTAGCTCATTTTTCATCCGATTTTAAACATTTTGCATCCGAAACATATAAAATACAATTTTGAGATATTTTCAAGATTTTGATGCATTTCGAGCGCTTTTAAGTGTTTTGCATTCAGATTGACCAAAATGATGAGTATTTACACACTCATCAAGGGTCTCCCAAGAAGCCTCGTGATCATATACCAAGGACAAAGTATGTGCATCTACTCTTATTTAAGTAGGACCAATGTAGCATCGATATTTATTTGTTTTTGTTTCTATTTTGCGAGATGTCATTCGAAACTTTATGTACAAAGACTTGGATGAGGACTTAAGTTTCATGCTGCGGAGAAGGTCAAGAGTCTTATGGTGTCGGCTCTCCTTCAACATCCGTGAATAACAACGAGGTAGATATTCTCGCCGTAACCCATTGCATCAAGATCCCACAACTTGCGTTGGAGGGTCCCTCCCAACCGGGTGGAAAATGTTGTCGATTCGGACGATCCTGCGGATGAGGATGTCCCATCTTTGGTTCAACAGAATAGCGAGATAGGTTGAAGAGTAGGAAGGAGCGATCGCCAAGGTCGTGGAAATCCACCAACAAAGGAAGAATCTCGCCACCTCGGGAGTAGAGTTGTAAAGCAGAAGAGTACCGAGGGCAGAAAGTTTGTCAAGTCTGCCTTTGAATTACCTAATGAATCCGTTGAGGTTCATGGTAAGTATTTTTGTCTTATGAGACATTGTTAAGTTATAAATTTAACTATTATGCTAACATGTATACATTGTGTTACTCGCAGGTCTTCCAGAGACGAAGGAGCTTCCAAATGCCTTAGCCTGTCATTGGATTGTTGACCATGTGACCCCTCCACAGTGGAAGAGTATGCTAGAGAACATGTTTATTGAAAAGTTCTATGACATGCATGATAATGGGGTTACGAGGCGGTGATGGATAACCACTTGAATGCCAAGACGTGGAGTTGCTCGTAACCGTGGCCAAGCGGAAGCGAAGTGTAACGAAATTGAAGGAACGTTGAGAAGAACCCCGTCGCCCGGGACCTTCGAGAAAAGATAGCTCGATTGACCGTGGAATTGGCAATCTTAAGTCGGAAGAAGCCAAGGTTATTACTCTCACAGTCGAATCTCGCTCTCGAGGTTAAATGTCTTTGGGTTAGAAAGTGAGAAGGTTAGGCTTGGAGAGGTAGAGATAAAGTTGAGGAGGAGATCTATGGCTGCAGATGAGGTATAAAATCTTTGCAGAAAGATCGTGCATAAGTTGTTTCAAAGGTGGTCCCTTATATAGCCATGGAGCTCTATCACGTTGACGAGTTGGGAGCTCGGATGTGGAAGGTCATCAAATCAGCCCTATTTCATGGACGGTGCTTGGGCGGAGGAGGTCGCCAAAACAGTAAGCCAGTGGACCTCTCCAAGATTGAATGCTACCGTCCCACTTGAAGGTGAATCGATGAGGCAGAAATGCATTTGCAACTGCAGTACTCCTTCTTCATCGAGGCAACCAAAGATCCAATGGCACCCTCAAGACCTCCTTTCCAAGAAACCTCTAAGTCAAGCCTACCACTCCAACCAAGAAGACCATGTCTACTAAGCGGTCTCGGCAACCCTCCTCCACTCCATCTTCAAGAAACAAGAATGAAGGTTGCTCATAGCGATAATTTGGTTCCAAAGGTGGCATGTACCCTTAAGACAATTTACTTTATGTGACAATGTGTGTCTTGTTCTCCAAACAATTTAAATGCTTGTGATGTGTGGCCATGGGCCAAGAACAATCGACCGAGCCTAGGCTCCTCATGCAGTATAATGGCAAGAGTCCATATTTTGAATGCGATGGTGTAGAGGACATACCTCTACACACTTAGGTTATGTTTGTTTTGTTAACTTCTCGTACGCCATTTTTCTGACGCTTGAATTTTACAACCTAAGGTTAAACAACCTCATTGTGTGTAAATTGCAACACCAAGAATATAATGACCAACTTGGCCATTGACAGAGGGTCGCGACCCACTCTATCTCAAATCCTTTACATAGCATGGCTTTGTTAAAAAAGTAAATTTTCTACAAGCGCCAAAAACTACTAGGAGAGTTAATGTGAATGTTTAAGTTGGCTTTAAAGGATAAGGCGTGTGTTACACCCCAAGCCATTCGACATTGAAACTCATTAACGACTTGGCTGAACAAATCTTTGTGTTTAAGAAACGAAGCAAGAGATTTGTGGGAAATGTCTTATTTATCATTGAATTGGTAGAGAGGATTACATCATTTTTGAAATGAAAACTAGGACAACTACCAATAATGTGTGCTTTCCCTTGAGAAGCTTTTAATTACAAGAAAAAAGTTAAAGTACTTCTTAAACATAGAACTTTCGAAGGTTCGTACCATTCCATGTCCTGTCGATGAGTTCTTCGAGAAGAGTGGCCAGTTTGTAGGCTCCATTGCCGTAGGCCTCAGCTACCATGTAGGGTCCTTCCCAAGTTGGTCCCGGCTTTCCACGACACTGCTTTGCTTGCATTGTTGGTATGACACATATTCTCCGTGCTTGAAAGTGGAAGGTTTGACCCTTTTGTTATAGTAGCCTTCAATCTTGTGCTTGTGTATTGCTTCTCGGATGGAGGCTATTTCCTTCTTTCTTCTAGTAGATCAAGGTTTTCCCGATCCTTTCATCATTTGGGAGGCATCATACGTTGCCACACGCTCCGTGTGTACAACCGCCCGGAAGGATGACCGCTTATGTTCCGTATGTTAGGTCAAGGAGTTTCTCCATTGCTTGACTTAGGATGCGCCCTATGAGCCCACGGGACTTGAGGGAGCTCGCCCACCCATCCATGATGAGTTCGCCTAGCCTTTTCTCGATCCCTTTAACGATGTCTCTGCTTGTAACTTCCACTTGTCCATTACCTTGCGGGTGATAGACGGATGTCCGTGATTGCTTTATGTTGAGCCCTTGGCGTAAGTCGAGAAGACTCCTTCGCAAACTGCTTCCCGTTGTCAGATATGATGATGTGGGGCACTCCGAATCTGCACACAATGTGCTCCCACACAAACTTCTCAATCTATCTCCCTTTTACAGAGGCTAAAGTTTCGCTTCTACCCACTTAGTGAAGTAATCAATCGCTACCAGCAAGAACTTGACTCCTCCGGGCGCTATGGTCATAGGTCCTACAATATCAATGCCCCACTGAGAGAAGGGCCATGCGGATGTCACACTTGTCATGTCTTGCTTTGGCATTTTTGGAACGTTTGAGTGTATCTGACAAGCTTCACACTTGAGAATGATTTAATTTGCGTCCCAATGCATCGAAGGCCAATAGTAACCCAACTTCATTATCTTGAGACAAGCGGCGGGGTCTGCATGAAGACCGCAGGATCCTTCATAGACTTCGAGATGATGCTCAAGCTTGCTTGGGACCCACACATCGTAACTAAGGTGACAAAATGACCTCCTATATAGGGTTTCCCTATTAGCCGGTATTATGGGACTTAACCCGAACCTTCCTTGCAAGCTTGGGATCTTCGTGAGAAGACCACTTATCAAATATTCCTTATGGGAGTCATCCATGTCTCTCCTTCTTCGTGAATCACATCTGCAACTTCTTTGAGAACAATGGATCTTTCAGGAAGGACTTCCACGAGCACTTCCTTAGTGAGATGAGCGAAGGCCATTGAAGCTAGCTTGCTTAATGCGTCTGCCTTTTTATTCTGGTTCCTACGGACATGCTGGATGGTGTAGGAGTCGAAGTTTTCTAGCATCTCTTTCGTTTTCTCCAAGTACTGTTTGATGACGGGCTGCCTTGCTTCGTAGGAACCTGTCACTTGGTTTGCGACCAATTGGGAGTCTACGAAAATAGCGAGAGCTTTGACCTCCATATCTTTGGCTAATCGGAGTCCTGCTAACAGCGTCAGATTCCGCCGTTGTTTGTGGCTTGAACTCAAACCGAAGAGCATATGTATGCTCCTTCCTTCAGATCGACCAACATTAGACCGCGCCCGAGCCGCCGAACTGGATGCTCCGTCTGTATAAAGCTTCCATTCAGCATGTGCTTGAGAAAGGTTAGTTTTGGGCTCTTCCTTTTCTACATCCGGCTCGGAAGGTGTTTCTGCCAAGAAGTCTGCAAGAATTTGCCCTTTGATAGAGTTTCGTCCTTTGAGCTCTATTTCATGTTCTCCAAGCTCAATAGCCCATTTAGCCACCCTCCCAGATTTTTCAGGTTTCAACAGGATCTGTTTTAGTGGCTTATCGGTTAAGACTGTAACTGGATGGGCCTGGAAATAGCGTTGGAGTATCCTTGCTGCGTAAATTAAGGCAAGTATTAACTTCTCCAAGGTTGGATAGTTGATCTCTGCTCCTTATAGGACCCTACTAACAAAATAAATGGGGATATGTCGCTTGTCTCGTTCCGCCATAAGGACTGCGCTAACACTCTCTGCGGAGGATGCCAAGTACATGAACAATACTTCGCCTTTGATTGGGGCTGTGAGCGTTGGAAGGATTTCGATGAACTCCTTCATCTTCTGAAAGGCCGCTTCAGCATCCTGGATCCATTGGAAAGTTTTCTTGTCCGCACATCCTTTGAGTGTTTTGAAGAATGGTAGGGACATGTCAGCTCCTTTTGATAGAAACCGACTTAAGGTTGCCAGCTTCCCATTCAGGCTATGTACATCTTTTAGACACTTAGGGGCTTGGAGATCGGAAATAGCTTTGACCTTAGAGGGATTAGCCTTTATCCCCTGCTTAGTGATCAAATGTCCTAAGAATTGTCCCTCTTCGACCCCGAAGGAGCATTTCTTAGGGTTCGACTTCATGTTAATCGCCTTGAGCCGATCGAATGTGTCTCGTACATCAAGGAGTAGGTCCTCCTCGGTCTTGCTCTTGATAACCATGTCATCAACGTAGGCCTCTAGATTTACGCCTATTTGTTTGTTGAAGGCTTTATCTACGAGGCGTTGGTAAGTAGCCCTGCGTTCTTCAAACCGAAGGGCATCTTTCGTAACGATGAGACACCTTTACTTGTGTAGAAGGTCGTCTTTTCCTCGTCCTCCTTTGCCATCCGGATCGATGATACCCTTTATAGGCATCTAAGAAGCATTTTAACCGGAAACACGCCAAGGATTCCACCTTCCATCAATTTACGGTAGGGGTAGCGATCCTTCGGGCATGCTTTGTTGATGTCGATGACATCCACACACATGCGCCACCCTCCGTCGCTCTTTTTACCAAAGACTGGGTTGGCCACCCAAGTTTGGTATTTGACTTCCTCAGGATGCACGCTTGTATAAGTTCGTCAACTTCTTTGCCGCAGCTGCGTTTCTCTCGGGGCAAGGCTTCTCTTTTACGCTTTATTGGTTCAATGTGTTTGTACTCAATGAGTTTATGCTCCGTCGAAGGATTGTCCATCTATCGACAATGTTCTTGGAACCCTGTCATGTCGAATATTTCAAGCAAAAACATCAAGGTTAGTGCGTAATGACTCGGTGAGCTTCGCCTTGAAATTCGCCGGAGTTGCTTTCCTACTACCACCGTCTTCGGGGTAGCTAGGGTTTACGACAAATCGCTCCTCTGCATGATGACAGCTAAGGATTGCCATCGGAGGCTCCTCCGATTCTTCTCTGATCTTTTTGACACCATATACACCCTTATCCGCTCCATAGCTAGAATGAACAGTTCCTACTCCGAAGGGGGTTTGGAACTTAATAGCAGCATGTATGGTAGAGACAACAATTCCCATTTTTTGCATAGCTGTTCTCCCTATTAACAAATTATAAGGAGAATCTGACCTTACGATGACGAAAATGAGTGTCTCCGTGCGGGATAAGGGGCCTTCGCCTATGGTGATTTCCAACGGTACTTCTCCCAGGGGCCATGAGTGTTCGCCAGAGAACCCTACTAGCGGTGCCTTTGAGTCCACCCTCCGTGAGCGTATAGATGACTTGAGCTTTAGGAAACAATGCTCATAGATGATTTCGCAGGAGCTTCCGCAATCCATATACGCTCGGTTTACTTCCCTGTTTGAGATTTGTACCTTGATGATCACGGGATCATCGAAGGTGTCGCCCCTAATACGTAAGGAAGGTTATTTCCCCACGCTTCCCGCTCCCCTTCGCTTCCTTCCTTTTCAAGGTGGTATCGTGTACGTGTACCATCGATGTCGGAGCTTCTGCGGGCGTAGTTTCCTTCTTGTTCCCTTCCATTCCCTAGCCGAGTGTCGGAGAACTTGTCCTTTCCTTCTTGATGCCTTTGACTAGATGTGCTAACTGTCCGGACCGTACCGCCTCTTGACCGCTTCTTTAGTTCCCTGCAGTTGTTCGTGTCATGTCCATGATCCTCATGGAAATGGCAATACTGGACATGTCTGGTTTTGCCTCGTGTTATCATCCGAGGTGGGGGATCGAAGGACTTTGCGACCTTCTCAGTGGCTAGGATCTCTCGAGGAGATTTAACCAAGTTTGCCATAAGTCCATGGTTCGAGCCTTTGTTGTAGGGGGTGAAGTGATCTCTGTTCTTCTTCTTGTTTTTGGATCCTTCCCAGGAGGATCCTCTAGAGAATTTGTCAGACGCTTCCCTTTGCTCTATCGGATCCCCGTTCGCTGCTACCTCCTTAGACTCAATCCAGGTGTAAGCCTTCTCTATCAAGGCCTTGTAGGTGTTGGGAAGATCGGTGATGAATTCCACCAAGCTTCAATTCAAGGCCATGCAAAACCGTAGATTCTCTCGATCTTCGTGTAAACCTAGAATCGCAAAGTTTCATCGGTGTACACAGTAACGAAAGCCCTCGTGCTTTCATTTGTCCTTTGTTTGATGGTGTGTGCGGTCGGGTGAGTTTTGGTGTTCTTCTTCCTCTGGCTAAAGTGTAACCGAACTTAGCCTTGAGATCATCTAGACTCACAATGCTCCCCAACTTCTGCCCGTTCCACCATATTCTCGCGGAGTCTCTGAGCGTGTAAGTGAACATATGGCATGCTACAGGCATGACCCACTTTTGCATTTTTATAGCGCCTTCGAATAAGTGGAGAAAGTTATCAGGATCACCTTTCCCATCGTAGGTGCCTATATGAGTAGGCATCTTCACGCCGTCAGGTAAGGGGTAGTCCTCGATCCACTTCATGAAAGGTGTGCAAGCTCCAGAGGCTTCGGCACCGTAAGGGTTGTATGGAGGTGGATAAATAGGTGTAGGGTTATACGGATTAGGAAATGGTTGTGTATAGGTAGGGTAAGCAGTAGAGGGTTGGTACGAAGGGTATACCCCCATCGATTGTGTAGGGATCTGTCCATAGGACATTTGCTGGTAATTCTGGTTGGGGATTGAACCACTTGGAGGGTAAGTGTTGTAGGTTTGAGCAGGTAGGTAGGGATTCATTCCCGGAGGGGGTAACTGGTTTATGTTGGAGTATGGAGGTGGACCTCCAACACTCGAAACATAAGAGGAGGTCTTGGATCCCCGTCCTTCTCTTCCTAAATGGGCTGCTAGAAGAGGAGGCAGGTTTACCCCTCCGTTTCCTAGCGGGTTGCTTCCTCCGTTGGAGTTCTCGCTCCTCCTTTCACCATGCATTCTCTCCCTTCTTCCCGAATTTCCTCCAAGTACTTCTTCAAAAGCCACCGTCCTTCCATTTGACCTTCTAACGGAAGGAGAACCATTTCGCAGGGCCGAGCGTCCTCTGCCCATAGGTTGAGGTCCGTCCTCTGCTTCAATCTCTTCGTCATACTCCTCGCTGGAGTATTCCAACTCCCTCCGCATTTCCGTGTTGCGAACCCGTCTCTTGTGAGCCCTTAGAAAAGAATCTAAGGCTTCAAAGTTTGCCTCTACGAAGGCGGGACTGATATCTGGAAGAGGGTTAGCGGATGTTGAGGCGTGATGTACGGGATTAGTTTCAAACGAGATCGTGTGGTGAAGGTTAAAGGCATTATGGGGCGAGGTTATCGGTGTTAGTTGTGGTGAGTGGGACGAGTAGAGAAACACGGGGAGGCGAATCTTCTCTTCACGGTTCCATGGGAAAAGTAGTGTAGTTGGTTAGGGTATTAGGATGGGTGATTACGGACTAATAGTTGTGGTCCCACGGATGGCGCCACCGATTGTGCAAAAGATTGCACTACCGAGGCTTCGATGAGGATCAAAGTAATGAGGGTGTATGTTCCGGCCAAGACTTGCACGTAACACGAGAATAAGAAATATGAAACACTACGTTAAGTGATTGCGCAGGGTTGGACCTGCGAACCACCTCCCGGCGTGAGAGTAAGTATGAGTTATGGTTATGTAAGCGTGTATAAGTAAAGAGATGAGTGTGAAATGAGCATACCATAATCCTTTGTCCGTCCAACCTATTTATAGTGGAAGAAATATGGTTGGAGGCACTCTTGCATGATTGTTGGAGATCATGGGGCGCCCCATGATTGTGGGTAACCGCTAGGGTTTAGTGACCACGTTCTCAAACTTGACGGGAAGCCAGAGAGAGAGGAGATCGTGGGTTTGACCAAGTCGGGAGGTTTCCTTATCCATTGTTCCTTCGTCGCCCTTACCCAGAAGGGCTTAGGGCTTCGAATGGCGAATTCCCTTAGGTAACCTTCGTGCCAGCGAATGGTTTGCGCCTATGGATATTTCAGAATCCTAACTTGGGCCTTCGTAGTGAAGGGCTTCGACACGTCTCGAAGGAGTGTCCTTCGAGCTACTCGGAGGGTACATCATCATATATCGAGCATAAATGAGTACCAAAGCGATTTCAAAATAGAACTAAACACGAGTTAAACCAATATATCGAACAAGTATTTTCCAAATGTGAGCCAAGACTTAATATTTACTTCACTTTCGCTATACATGTTCCAAAAAGAGATGAAAAGTTATATGTTTTCATTTTAACGTGTGCATGATATCGCATGTACATAAGTTTTTGCAAACTTATACATTCAAAGTCTATAACATAAGCTGTTTATCTAGTTCATAAAGATTGAGAAATAAAATATAAATAAATAAATGAACTCAGTTTCATTTTAAGGAGATAGTGAAGGTTTCAACATGCATGCATAAAAAAAAAACTAAACATTTAAACTTAGCAACATATAATTATACATAGATCAATCATAAAATGCATAAGTAAGGATATGAAAATTAGTTTTAGGCTTACTTGAGTAGGATAGACTTAAGGTAGTAGCAAGAACAATGTAAACCTAAGTAAGACTCCAATACTCCAAATATGTATTTTATTAACCCAAATAAGCTTTAATACGCACCAAATAAGCAAACAAAGCCGTCTTCTCCTTTTTCTTGCTTTGGCCGAAAGTTTTTATGGGTGAGAGGGTTTTGATATTTTTTTTCTAAGTTTTGATAAGTGTAGACTAGTTATAACCCTTTTTATACTACAAAAATACATAAGACATTTCAATTAAATACACATATAGTACATTAGGTTGAAAATAAGATTTCACATGTGTATTTGTTGGAGAAAAATCAGCTGATCGATGGTGAGGGAAATGGGGAGGCCATCACTCATTTATTATTTATGTCTCTAACTAGCTAGTTGAAATCAAAGGGTCTAGTTACATGATTTTTATTTGCATTTTTTTAACATAAAGGTTAGAAATTGTGTAGGATAGTAATATAAAGTGTAGGTGCTAGTAAAAAAATATTGTATATATGTAAAATCATGCCTGCTTTACAAAGCAGGCAATTGCCTACTTTGCTTTGTAAATTAAAAGGGGAAACATGTATGTGTGATATAATGAAGGGGCTTAAATGTAAAATTTTGTAAATTTTTTTCTTTTTTTCCAAAGGAAAGCAGGCAACATGCCTACTTTGTAAAGCATGCATGATATCCCCATGTATTTTTAGTAGCCATTGGGTATCTAAAATGTATTGTTTAATAATAAATTAATTTAAAGTAATTATGTATCATTTAGGTACTTGTAATAAAATAAATACTAAAGGGTGGAATAAAGTATTTCTTGAATTTTTGTAACATTCTAATATGTATAGAAATATAATAAAAATTATTAGTTATTGGGTATATTGTTCATGTAAGTGAATTATGAAAAGCCTTTTATTTAATTAATTTAATTAAATCAATAAATATGCACTTGCAATTATAATGAAATCAAATGTGCTCTAGCAATTAGATGAGCGTCGTAGTAGTACCAATGTACTAAAATATGTAAACCAACATTTGTGTATTAATAAAAGTCGAATTGTAATACATTGTATATATGAAAATAATTATAGCACACTCTGAAAACGTAGAGGGGGGGTGAATACGTTACCGTTTAAAATCGTTAGATCTTTTGTATCAAATCGTTTATGAAACTTGTTATAATATGAAAGTACCAATTATTGTTTATGACTAATATAAATCATAGTAAACCAAGTTGTCACACAAGCATCAACATCAAACCACATCACAAGCAATAGTATAGTGCAACTATAAAAGTAAAGAGATAAAGAAAGGAAAGTGCAAACCGAACACGATGATTTATAGTGGTTCGGTCACGGATCTCCTCTCCGGCCTACTCCACTCCCCGAGTACCCAACTCGAGAGTTACTTCACTAAATCAACAAGCTCCCTTCTCGTCGGAGAAAACCTTACAATCGTCGCTTACACTTTTTCCGGTACAAAGCTAAATACCGGGTTCTAGTTCGAGGTAGAACCAACCTAACGTCGCCTATACAATATTTCCGACACTAAGGTAGATGTCGAGTTCTTTTACAAGGGTACAACCACTCCCATTATGTTTTATGGCCCAACATAACAAACCTTGTGTTTTATGGCACAAACACATAAACCATCTAATCTAGTTTGGTGAAAGTGTTGTGATGATGCAATGATGTTTTACAATAATGATCCATGACACAAATGTCTAATGGATATGAATAACTACTTCTAAATGATTTTCCATTGATAGGAAGCCTTAATGATGAAGATCACAAGTTCTCTAAACTTGTTGTGATAGATCTTTAGCTTGTGGTGAATGGGGATGGCTAGATCTCCAAGCTTTCCTTGGTTGATCAAGATGTAGAGTATGCTTACAATAAAGATGAATGTTAGAAGCATTATGATCATGGTGATTAAGGTGTTTAATGTATGTTACTACATTGTTAATGATTGATCTAAATGTATGCAAGAAGGTGGAGAAGATGTGTTTTGAAGTGGTGAATAAATGAGAAAACAATGGGCTTCTATTTATAGGCAAAAGGGAACAACAGTGCCCACGTACCAAGGAACCATAAAAAGGGTTCCGCCCTTTATAACTTTTGGTGTCGTGGGTGTCTGACTAGAAAATCTAAAAAATCTTTCTTCAAATCTTTCCAATATATTACCAAATCTTACTAAGATCACATTTGATATATTGAGTGACAATCTAACCAAAATATTCAAGAGATCTTCCAAGGATTTCAAAGATGATGATGTAATATGTATTTCTATTTTAGATTAAAAAGTTTATCAAAGTAAACTTGTAAAATGTATTATGTAACTAGTTAATAAAATGTCTAGTTACCTTTTGTAAAAATATCTAGTTGAGTGCTTGTCAAAATAAAATTTATTTTGTCAAGTGTAAGTAAACTTTTAGTACTTGTATGAATATTATAGTTAGTTTACTTGTACAAATAAAAGTATATATTTGTTAGACATTTTACAAAAGATGTATTTGTATAAAATACTTGTGAATGCAAAATGTAAAATGTGGTTTGAAATAGAATGGTTAACCTATTAAAATACTTAGTTACTCTAAACGTATTTTAAACATTCTAAATGATTTGTTAATGGATTTGATCATAATGCCACATAACAAACATGTACGAACCTATGTTGTAACATACGAGGACTTGAGACATCGAGAGGTGTTGAATGTATGTTGAGACAAAGTGTGATTACAAGTAACTTGTACACTTTACGTTATGTATTACAAGTTACATGTTTGTCATCAATCAAAACAAATGAGACTGTATAGATTAAAATCGTAATATTTGCACTAACACACACAATTATCTTTAAATTGAGTTCTCACTAGTTAATGACTTGAGAATTATTATTATTATTATTATTATTATTATTATTATTATTATTATTATTATTATTATTATTTTAAATTATGAAAACATCAATATTGGTTCCAAAATGTGTTTATTAGACTAACGCCATACTTTTTATTGGTCGGTTCGTGCGCGAGCTTGTGTTTAAATAAAATGAAACAACTTCTCGAAATAAATCAAATGGACTAATGCATGGTCAAAATCAACTAAGTAATAATAAATAGTAATTTATTATTAAATAATATTTGAAAAATTACGGATTGTCACATAAGTGGTCTTGATTATGATGAAGCTTAGCAAATCATAACCTTGAGCTTGCACGTCTTCAAGAGGTTGTGATCTCGCCTTTAAGAAAAACCTAGAGAATCACACAAAGATAGATCCTTTGGATCTGTGGTTAGAGAGGTTAAAACATAGAGAGAAAGTATGTCTAATAGGGTTAGTGAGCAAGAGATAAATGGCTCATTATTTATAGGCAAAACAAGCCTACTGTTCCACGGTTCCGGCGGATCCCTCACGCAAGGGATCCGGCCAGTGCAATTCCAGGGATCCGGCTTCTGGGTCAGCTTAGTCCGGATTTTGGGTTGCAAACCGGGTTATGGGTTATGGACCATGGGTCATGGACTTTGGATCATGGATACCCAACAAGATACAATGTACCTAGTCAATGAGTTATGGATCTTGGGTCATGGGTCATGGGTCATGGACTTTGGGTCATGGATCATAGATAATATCCAACATAACTTATGTCATGCAATGGGTCATGGGTTATGGATCATGCTCCATGGGTATGGGTTATGGACTTTGGTTCTTACCCAACAAGATTCATTGTACTTAGTCAATGGATCATGGGTCTTGGGTCATGGGTTATGTAGTTTGGTTTTTACCAATTATTTACCCATTACAACATATACAAAGTACATATACATTTTATAGAATGTAAATAAACAATATTACTTGTAAGTGTTTTACAAAAATGGCTTTGGTTTCATATAATTTATTTAACTAAAAATGTTTTGATGGTTTTAATATATTTAGTAAAAGTGTGTTAGTAAACTATTGGCTCAAAGCTTTTACGTATTTTATTTATTTAGTTAAAATTATTTTACGTTTGTTATCGACAAAACATTAGAAGATCGTAAAATATGAATAGACATTTTTATGGTTTATTTGTATTAATAATCTCCCCCTTTTTGTTGATGACAAAACATAAGATTATTTTAAGTAAAAAATAAAATTCGTAAAAATTTGAATTGGAGTTTTTACTCTCTTATTCCCCTTTTTGTCGAAACAAAAAGAGCGTCGAAAAGAAACTAACACGTAGTAGAAAAGGTTTTGAGAAAAAACTTGTGGAAAGTAAAAAAATAAGAAAGAGTTAGAGAAAGAAATGTAAAACGAAGTAGTAAGGTAAGAAAGAGGTTCTCGTCTTAGCTCCCCTTGACGGACGCTTCCCTTTGGTGAGGGCGTCAAGTAAATAGGAAGACTAAACGAGTGTATTGTAAGTAATTTGCAATGTTTTTAACTTTAACGAGATGCTCCCTTTTGACGAGTGCTCCCTTTTGATGAGGGCGTCAAGTAGTTAGGAAGGCTAAGTGAATGTATTGCAAGTGTTTTGCAATGCTTTGCTTTGATGAAAAGCTCCCCCTTGTTGAGGGGGTCAAAGTCTTCATGTGTATTTTGAAAATCTACTAAACAAAGGTTAGAAAACAAGTATATGGTGTATTGTTTCCTGCAAATGAGCTTCAAGTTAGCTCAAAAATATTATTATGTCCACTTATTCTACCAGATCCTTCAATTGAGGGATCCGTCCAGGCAAAAGTTAGGGAACTGTGTACCTGCAACTTAATGGCAGCAATGTAGATATAAATAGTGACGTAACTGTCCAAATAAGTTATGTATTGTTGCACCAAACACGTTCACATAACTATATAACATACAAACATGTAGTTTCATTTAATAAATATAAGAGAAATGTAACACATATCTCTAAAACTAAGAAAATGATACAAACATGTACTAAAGAAAAATTCCTAACAATCTAAGTTGCGCCTAAGACTAGAGGAAACACCACTTTGTGCCTGCATTCCTAGCTTTAGGGACGATTAGATTTGTTGACTTCATCAAAACGTTCAAGAATGTAATAGAACATGAAACACAATTCATCACGTACTTCATGAACTAACCCTTGGACATGTTGACAATGAAAGCAATCATTGTCATAACTAGGAAATGATGGTGGTAAGAGTGAAGCGGTTTGAGGAGGTAAGTTTGATGAGGAGGGTGGAGGTTCCACAAAGGATGGAGAGATTTGTGAAGGTATGTTTGATGAAGTAAGAGGTGGTTCAACTAAGGATGAAGGTGGTGATATATATGTTGGTGGTGGAGGTAAAGAATTATCTACTTCCGTATGGTCCGATTGTTGAGATTGTTGATTCCTCATAATCCAAAATGGACCATTTGAGGGTGAAGGAGAGTGGGAAACGGGTGCTAGTGAAGTTCCAACATCAAAGTTTTGGTGAGAAGATTGTTGTGGTACCATTTTCTCAATTGATGAGAATGTGGCAATGGTGGTGGATGAGAAAGCCTAAGTGGCAAGTCTTCTAGGGAGTAAAGGTTTGGAAATGAAAGAGGTGTGGTGAAAGAGAGAGCTCTAGGTTTTAGAGGTGAGAGTTTGGTTGCTTTAATGGAGATAGGAGTGTCCAACCTTTTACACATTCTCATCAATTGAGAAAATGATTGAGAAAATGAAGTTTTGGTGAGAAGATTGGTATAGTTAGTTGTGGTTCGACTCATGAAACTTTAGACGTCATCATAAAACTCATTAAACAACATCACATTAAAGATTACCCAAACCAACACTCTTTGTTGCCCCGTCTTCTGCAATGAGGCTCCAACCTTTTACACACCCAATTTACACCATTCAAAGCCCAATACCAATTACATGTTATGCATTTCATCTAACATCAAATTGATAATTCTCTCGTAGCCTGTACAAAAAACCATATTACTACAAAATAGATAACCATTTGACTCGAAATATTCTCAGAATAGACTATGTAACCACAATATTCCACCAACTCGTCAATTAACCCTTTAAATTTCTAACTAACACTTAGGACTCTAGGAACCCTGTGGTGATTCTAGTGTTTAAAAACAGAATCAAAAACATCAAACAGTAACTCGTAATCGAGTTAACCCGAATCTGAAAATTGCATACATGCAAACCAAACCAATGCTTAAATTAGTTTTTATAACAATAAACCAATGTCTAAAAATTGTTTACGACCTCTTTGGACTCAAATTAAATAGTTATCTATTTTTGACCCATTATCCAAAACATCACCCAGATAGTTTTAAGATACTTAAAACCATACTCACATAGATCCCTCAACATTCCACGAATTTCGATCCAGTTCATCTATTTCCAAACAAGGTACGATTCCGTTCTGGATCGCGATCTGGTATGGGAAAATTGGCGATTTTGGTCATTGTTTGTATCCGATTCACAAATTTTCCAATTCGCATTCAAATGTTGCCTGATTCATGTTCCAATTCTGGTTACATGATCATGATTCGACTTTCAGAATCCATTCCTAACTTTTTCCGTGATTTTTTCCCGAACACAACTAAATTGTTTATACTTATATACACGTTTACTTATTTTGCTCAAGTTGTTAAGTTATGAGTTATGAGTTATGAGTTATGAGTTATGAGTTATGATTATGTTTCTTAAAGCTACTTTATTTAAGTATTGGTTATGAGTAATAATTAACTATTGAACTATTTTACCTTTTACATACCTGGGTTTTGCATTGCACGTAAGAAATATATTTATTATTAGGTGCATTGTTCTAGTTACATGGTACATTGTTCCGGAGCGATCCCAAATGAACCTACCCATATCGATTCAAATTTTAGGTACCTAGCGAACCGCGATCCCGAACCGTGATTTCGTACCAGAACAATTCCCGTTCCATGTGACTATGCTTAAAACATCACCAAAACATTTTTTCAACGGGTATGGGAATTAGTACCTGCTCCTGACTATGCTATGATCATTGCTCTAAAATGGATCTTCAAAGTAAAACTTGATGAGCATGGTGATGTGCTAAAGAACAAGGCTCGACTGGTTGCGAAAGGATACTGTCAAGAGGAAGGTATTGACTTTGAGGAATCATTTGCTCCAGTTGCACGTATCGAGGCAATCAGAATCTTCTTGGCTAATGCTGCTAGCAAGAACATGGTGGTCTATCAAATGGATGTAAAGACTGCTTTTCTTAATGGAGATCTGAAAGAAATCGTTTATGTCAGTCATCCTGAAGGCTTTGTGGATCCAGAACGTCCTGCTCATGTCTATCGCCTGAAGAAGGCACTTTATGGCTTGAAACAAGCTCCAAGAGCTTACCAGGTTAAAGATCACCACTCACAGAAATTGCAGAAAGTCATTCACCCCTTGGCAAGCTGGCCGATGTAGTCCTATAGTAGCTCATTCCCAATATAAACTGAAAAAAATCAAGGAGTGCATTATATGTTTCCTGTAATGAAATTGTTCCAAACATGGGCAAACTTAGTGTAATATAAAATATTGTGATAAAAGCCATACCTAGCTAACATTTCATTTGGTTATGAATATAACAAAGACCCACAACAAATTGCCAAGATAAGTCCCGAAATATCACTATCGTAAAGGGAACCAACTGGAGAAGAAGCACAATTAACACAAGTCAATATAGCTAGAGCTTCATAAACTCCTGCCTAGATGCCAAATCATGAGCAGATGGTGATTCAACTAAACTGGTGGATTTTGTAAGCCACACTAAACCCATTAAGGAATTGATCCCATTACAAGTTGTAACACCCCCAAAAATGACTCAGCGGAAGCATACAAGTAATGGGGTGCTACTAAATTGGTATCACAACATAAGCATAGAACAATTGGTTTTCATAAATAAACTTTTATTCATTCTTAAAACAATGTTTACATTATTGATTAGTGCGAAAATGGCCCATTATAAGCGAGTGGTCCCAATACATAAATCATAGTCATCTATGACCATGCCATGCCTTTGCCTTGCGCCTCCAAAGATAAGCTATCACTTCAAAACACGAAGATACATGCTAAAGGGTCGACTTTCTGTTGGTGAGTTCATAGGTTTATTTAAAAGGGATTTGATTACCTTGTTTCAAATTTGGTTTTGATGATCATTACGTCTTGCATAATGTCATAAAGTTTATGATTTCAATTCATAAAAGGATTTCATAAAGAGATTTCATTAGTGGACCATAAGTAGGGTATATGTACATTACAACGAATATAATGTCATATATTGAATCTATTACGCTAGCACTAAGTTCATGCAACGAAGCTACGACGGTTTATGTATGCACAAGGAAGTCATACAAATAAGGAGCCCATGGCGAGTGTTTATCCCAATACACTCGGTCCCGACATGCTATATGTTTTGCCTTGACCAAGCGGGTCAACCGAGCAGGAGTCACCCCAATAGATCTATTTATAACATTCGCGCTTCCGGCAGGAATTGTGGTTCATGAAAAGGGCAATTTGAGATCTAAAGTCTTAGGCTAAGTGCGTAATATTCTAGGTCAAAGGTTTTGGTGTGGTCCCTAAAGCATCTAGGTATGATGTATCTTAAAACATATCAATCAAAGGGCATAGTATGCATAGAATGCCGAATTTTAGTAATTAAATCATTTAAGTAAAAATGAGCATGTATCTTCCCCCGAAACAGTTATAAAACAAGTAAAAGTAGGGGCTATGAAACTCACATTGGCAATGTGCAATATGAAGTCTAAAGGGAATTAAATCAAGGAGTGATAGTGCACGGCTCCGACACGCAACCTAATTAAGTACGGCATATTTAGTCTTCATGTTTAAGACTCGATAAAGTTTAACTAACTTTATAAGTTTTCAAATGTTTGGTTTGTTGTTGTTGTTGTTGTTGTTGTTGTTGAGGTGGCATTATTTATCTTAGAACAATTTACAAGGAATTGGGTGGATTTCGGCTTAGGAAGGATGACATGGAAGGAATCTCAAGGAAGGAATTTCGACTTTGGTTCAATGATGACCGAAAGATAATATACGGAGGAATTGCATGCTTATAATGAGGCATTGTCGATGTGAATGAAAAGATATATATATATATATATTTAGAACATTTAGTGTAAATTTATTATAAAGGAATTTAAGTCTCAATTTAATTCATGAGTAAATTGTAATATAATGTAGGTTTCTAATAATTATGGTCTAAATACTAATATGTTTCAAAAAAGTTGTATATATATATATTTTCATGTCGTCTAGTCCTTAAAATAATTGTATTTCAGGTGATATGTTTTGAAAAGTTATACATATATAATAAGTGTATATATATCTTTATGTCAATTAATATTAACAGTAAATTAATACCTTAGCTTAATATATATACAATTTGCATCAGAAAATAATATGTGAGTTTTCTAATACATTTCATTAATAAATAGGTTTTTTTTTTCAAATTTTGGTATGTCTAATGTGTATATTCATGTTTAAATATCAAAACTATATGTCTCATTTTATTAAGTCTAACATCCGGTTTTAATAATTAAGCTTGTATGTTTTGTGTCTCGTATAATTCATAAGTCGAGGTGAATGAGAGTCATTGTTTTATAAAAATATGTTTGTTACTCTTGCGGTTACGGGATTACGGAAGGTGACACTATAGGTATCAAAACAACCCTTCGGGGTACTTCTCCTTGACCCAAAGTAAACCAATCAAACGCATTTGAATGTGCAAAACAATGCCCGCAACTATGGACAATCAAGGCTATGGCCTAACTCACATAAAGGTATACTTAAAGAAGGCAAAGTGATAGGGTCCATGTCCAGTTAGTGACTAGCGGGCTGCCGGGTACTACCCGACTCAAGTGAGGGTCTCGACCCAACCACACCCTTGCGAGCCTTAATGACTACTCGGGACAACAACCACCTCAATTGAGGTTTTAATCTCAGTCAAGACTAACCAATGTATAACCACGGAATACGAGGAAACATATATGTCGAATAGGACTTCAAATAAGCTAGAAAGTATGTTGGAAACTAGATTAACCAATATTGGGTTTTTCGTCAACAACAACAACAACACCAATATGTATGTCATTTAATCAAATCAACATCAATATTAACCAATATCTCTTTTATTTATAATATGCGGTATGATCAAGAAAATATAACTCGAATTGGACAACGAATGTTACAACTCAATAGATTCAAAAAGATGACAATTGTAATGTTCTTACATTAGATTTCGTGGGTCGAAATAGGTGAACACCGAAAACCCAACGAGCTCAATTGGAGGAGTTTCAGGACGATTTAAGACAATTAACACCTGGAATGGCTTCCTCATACATCAATTAACGAACCCCCCAACTCAATTTTGAGAAGCCCCATGATTTGAGGAACCCTAATTTTTCTGGATGTGATAGAAAAAGTATGAGTGCTCTTGAAAAACTTGACCCTTGTATAGATGAAGGAGAGGAAAGGGACATCCTAATCTTCTTGGCCTCATGCCTAGGGTGATACCCTTTTCTAGCTCTCGTCTTTCTTTTACAGCCATGCCACTACATCCAAGTGAGCTCTAAGATTGTAGGTTTCCATTTGGGGAGGAAGAAAAAGATGATTTCAGGCTTGGACTTTCAAAAGGGGAGAAAACCTCCATTTTCATGTTTGTTTTCTTTTTCTGGGTTGAGTCGACAAAGGAGAGAGAAGGGAGACAGATAAAACGTGGGAGAGAGGGTGAGAGATAAGAGTTATCTCTTTTGTTTTATTATACAAACAGTATAATCGGTACCCCGTGTTTTGTCGAATCCTCGAGTAAACGTATCTTCTCGGTAGCCGAAAAATATAGAAATTATATTTTCGGAAATGATTACTTAACCGTAATAATATGACATTCTTATTATGTAGAAATTTGATTATAAATGTTGGCAGTTATTAATTTGGTGTCGGTAGGCGCGCGGTGCCGTGATTTTCTGAATTCACGAGATAACTTCTCGTTTTCTTTCGTAAATTATTAGTGATTGATAAAAGTGTATTTTCTCTTATCTCGGTATTTATTTTTAGTCTTGTATCTTCTTTGGCGATTATCTGGAATAACTTTTCGAACAATGGATTAAGCTTATGTATGCTTACATATTAACTTGGACAATAATAAATTTCATGAGATCTTTGTGGCAAGTATTGTATGTGCGGTGTCTTATTTCTAAGGAAACGGAATGACCTCTCGTTTTTAAATTTTAGATATTGGCATTTTGTCAAAAATAATTGTTTTGAATTTTCTGACGTGATAAATATTATTATAATAATCCGGAAATTTTACGGGTTGTTGTACAAGTTTAGCATCGCCATGATGAATACTACTATTTACATCTTTTCCCGCTTTCGTCTGTAATAAACTCTACATCAGCAACATGTCATATGCAAACCACCTAAGAAGTAATCGGAACGTATTACAACATTAAATTAGAACCAATCGATAGAAGTATTTCCATTTCAGAGAGATGTCGATCATATTCATATTCAAATGCATTTTGGCGCATATAATCATAATCTTATCTTTTAATGGAAGGCACACCTTTAACACAAAAGAAGATACATCATTGATATTCACACCATTCCTCCCAAGTCCCACCGCTACATATTGATGTTAGATAATAAAAATTCAAATTTTATTGTGGTTATCATATACATCTTGAAGCTGTAATGAATTAGTAACTGCACAAAGAATAATGATTTTAGGCATAAGCTTAACTGATAGCCATAACTGATTATTTGTAATAACCAAATTCCCTAATAAACCAACTATATTATTCATGCCTGCACTAATGTTAATGACTCCAAAAGTCGATGCATAAAAGAATAAAGAGACAAACCACGTGATTAGGTAGTTTGTTTCTTGGACATCATCCATAGTTCATACATGGTTTGACCCACTGCCATTTTTGCAATTTAGTTTACTTATCATGGTCCATTGCTCCATCCTCGTGAAAAGCTCATTAAGTGTTTTGGTACTCATTTCTTATTTACCATGTATACAACTTATTATTAAAGATTGTTAAAAGATGCTCAGAAAAATGGCCAATTGATATTCCTACTTGGTTGAAACTTTCTTAAAAATTCATGACTTATATCTCACATGATGAATTATAAATACAAAAAAAATACAAAAATATCACCCTTAAAGAGGCAATCACCTACATAGAACATATTCCCAGCAATCCCATCTTGTATTTCCACCTCAGCTATTGGCACTGTGGTTATTCTTATACGGGGGTATATGTATTTGACTCAAATGATAAATGTAAAACCAATGACATGGTATCAAACGAAGCGTATTTAGCAGAGGGAGAATTTCGTATATTCCCCTCCTTTCATTATTAATTTCATATATACCCAACATACAAATATTAAATGCATTAAAACTGATATTATGGACTTTGGAACAACAAATAAGCATTATAGCTCACCTTCACCATATTGGATTTTATGAGCTGAGCTCCAGTAAATAGCCTGCAAAATGGAAAAAAGGCGGAAACTGAATAAACAAATGATAACATAAATATTCTGGTAAGGTTGGATGCAAATAATAACATATAATAACCTTATGCTTCTTCGAACAGTCACGTGTCCTTTTTTTAGTTACTATATTATGAAATATAATATGGTATAATGAAATAAGTACCTAGTTGATGATATATATCCCAACGCTCTTTACAAAATGAAGCATCATACTTAGGCATTATTTATTCATCTTTAATTCTTTCCACTTGTAAGTTTTGTTTCTATCACATTCACTAAGAAAATCAATTGTTCAACAAATTGAATTCATTAGATAGGTCAAGTCCTCCCTGAAGATGAAACCAAATGTCCTTTGGTTAAGCTCTAAAAGATTAATTGCATATAACTACAAATCGAAACTGAACTACAGTATTTACATGTGGAGGAAAGCATCACAGTAACTGACATGGATAAAGAATCGCATACCTTGAACTTGAACTTGAAACTGAATATTTGACTGGAACTAAAACTTGTTTGACTGGAATTCTTGCTGTATGCTTTAATACTGGTTGGCATAATTAAAACTTGTTTGACTGGAATTCAAAATAATTCGAAATCTATCAGATGAGTATTTATAGACATTAAAGTTAAACACTGATAAATATAGCAAGAACCTCTATAAGGATGGGGAAATAGATATACCATCCTGTAGACCAAAGGACTTCATGTGATGTTCAATTACAACTCTCCCAATATGACCACTTACAGCAAGAAGCGCCTTGGAAGGAACAAACACACAATTAGCACATGTTCCACTTATCACATCTCCTTCTATGATGGCAGTTTTAAGACACTGTAGACATCAAATTGTCATAAACATAAATGAAATGCTAAGCAAAACTAAAGAAACACGACAATCAAAGCATACAAATTAACAATGTGCATTACATATCCATTAGTAAGACCATAATCTAGCTGAGTCAATACAGTGCCAATCTGGAACTCAACTCAATCAGAACACTAAAAGCTCGACCGAAGTCTATATTTGAACCTCGATTGACTAAATTATATTTTGAAACTGAAACATTATTTTTATGAAATAAAAAAACTTAAAACAACAAATTTTATTCAAAAATGGTAGAATCAATGTAAAAAAGAAATCGATATTATATAACCTACAAAAATAGATTTACAAAAACATAACCATAGTTTATGAATAACCGATTCATACAAATAGATTTCCGCCAATTGATAAAAGCAGTTTTCCCACAAAAAAATTTAGGGTTTTGATACAATAATGATTTCATTGGTAATTAATCACATCAAATATATAAAATTATAATTAATATAAGATCGAAAAAACATTGAAACAACCAAATCATACCTATCTAAATCAATAAGCACACAATTAAATTGACAAAAAAAAAAAAAAAAAAAAAAAAAAAAAAAAAAAAAAAAACCTTGCAAATTATGCAGAGTATGTGATTCAAATCTAAACCCAAAATAGAATTTGACTATAAGCAATAATTACCATTTTTAAGGTTTGGCCAGCAACAAATCGACTGGCATCATGTAGAGGAAGGAGCGTGTAGAGGAATTGTAACTGATTGAGATTTGAATGAGCGTGTAGAGGAAGAATGCACAGAATGGTTAGGATGGTTAATGCTTAACAAAAATACCATGGGCTGTAGTAGCAACACGTGGCAAAACTTAATTACAGTCTTTTACATGACTGTGTTTTATTAGAATAAATAGATATCCTCAATAATTTTTTGTTCTAACATGACAATAACAAATACAGGCTTACAAAAATGGCAAATGAGAAGGGATGAAAATAGCCCGAAAAATTACGCAAAGGTTTAGTGACACTAGATGATGAAGAAACATGAAAAAGTTATCTCTCAACATACGACTTAAGGCGCTTCAGGCATTGCATATGTTCGAGTTTATCCTTGTTCCACACATAACGATGCAGGAATATAGAAAGGTCATCATTTATTCCCTTGCATTCAAGTAGTCGTAGAATGAACTTTGAAGCTTTTGTCCACAACCCTGAATGAGTTTCAATAATTAGACCATGTTAAATAGCTTTTCATCTGCTGTCCGAGAAGGGCATGGTAATTTCACAAGTTTATAAAACAAACATATAAGCAGACACTGCAAAACAAGCGAGCTAAAACACTACTACATGTGATACAGTCAAAGACCATGCAAGTAGGTGTGCTAATTCACATGTTTTCTGAGAAGATGTTCTATATGAAGAATGGTATTTTGCTTGACATAATTTCATGGTTGTAATAGACCTTCTCATGTCACTTATGTCACAGAGCATTAATCATCTCACCTCTTCATTATATTCTAGAGGATTTTATATCTAGCCCACCTCCAATTTGTTTGAACACAAACACATAAATTATGTGAACCGTGTTGCTTAAGAGGAGCAATTTTCTAATGTGTACTTTTTGAATTACCTTCAAATTCATGAGTAATAGAGGTTGAGTTTGTTCACCAAGATGTTTGTTAATTAATAAACTAAGGTATACACTATTCATATAGACCTTTCCTCAACAGATTTTTTTACAATTAGTCAACTGTCTTCCAATCAACATGGACACACACCATCTTAAACAGTTTTTTTGCTAATAAGTATGTCAACTAATAATGACGCATTACATACAAAAATATGGTTTTTATAGAGTGCATCATGATCAATGACAGACACAATATTAGATTGCATATTAACAAAGAATAGATTGACTCGATTTTCTACTTAGCTATAAACTATCTTTATTTTAGAAGGCTAAGCAAAGACTACACTGCAAAGATATGAAAACTTGGGCACGGATGCTTACTTCTTGCATTCAAATTTTCACAAGTTACCCAAACTTGTTAGATCTTACAAAGTCATGCTCTTATTGCTATAAACCAAGATGATCTAAGTTAATCTTACATCTTAAGCCAGGACATGTAAATGAAGAAACTGACTCTGAAATTGCAGAAAACTAAAAGGAAAAATATATATATTACATAATTTATATACCTAAAATCAGGACCAGTATAAGGCCGAGGCGATCTTCCATTAAGACCAAATACATAAAGTTTCTGAATCTCCAAACGTTCCTGCCATGCCGAGCATACAAACTCCAGCATGTCACCTCCTTCACCCTTTGTTATGTCAACTAGCACGCTAATGTGAAGTTGCTCATTGTCAGTATCTTCATCTCTCGAGTTAGGAGCAATGACACCATAACCATCAAACATTGTCGCTTCGATTTTGATAATTTCATTATACATAGACCTGCTCAAGGTAACAAGCTGCTCTCCAGGTCTATCTTCTACCATAAACGCATTGAATTCTTTGTCACGCTGCAGAACATCGAGACAAAATGGCAATCAGATACATTTTTTTTTCCCAAAAGCAATCACTTTGAGGAATGGCGCTTGTGTATCTATAAATTGACACATAAGAGCCATTCCTAGATTGGGTTAAACTTTTAAAAATAGCAATCGATTGTTGATAAGTAAAAATGTAAAATAAATGACAACGAACATAAATTCATTCTTATAACTTTCACTGCATGAGGCACAAGTAGTCACCATGATAATACACATATTTAACCTCACGAAACCAATAGGCATATACTTCATTTCTCTCTTCCATCTCTCTAAGTACTCATATGAATATCATACATAAGGATTCACGTTAAATATGAATTTCCAACACAGAAGTATCATTCCAGTACTCCAATTTATAAGAGAAATCAGAATATACATACACTCTGATAAAAAAATTTAAATGGTCCAAAACTAATACGTAATTGTAAGAGTGAACGATTTTGTAGCAAATAAGCCATTGTCTACAAAACTAGTGATTTAAGATAAAAATGTTGAATACAAAGACTTTAGTTGTTTCATTTGCATACGTTTCAGCTATCATAGGTTGTTGAAATACTTTATTTCGTGATTGCGGAAGTTTAAGAAGTCATTAACTCATCTATCTAAATTGACACTGGCACTGCCTTATGAAGATATAGATAAATTTACAGTAAAGTGCGAAATCCGTTTATGTGGTTAGCCAATTTTGGCTGAAACGATCTCCATCACAAACTGGCACTAACTATCCTTGAGAGAAAAAAATCCCAGGGATGATTTATGCAAAAACCACTTATCGCAGTGATGGTTTTCGCTTAACTTTTTGTCTCTGAAGGATGATTTAGACCGATAGTATGCGATGCTGATGGTTTCAATTGAAATGTGCAAACCACAAAAAGGGATTTTGCGGTTTGCTCTAAAATTAACATATAAAGAATTGGGAGAATTAAGGTAAGTTTCACCATCTCGATCTCTTAGTAAATATTTACCAGTGGCGGTCCCAGCAAGACCCAATGGAGTTTTGCTTCACATTAAAAATCCTTAATTTTCATAAACTAGTTTTCCTAATGTTAATTTTAATAAATAAATAAATAAGCAATCCCTAATTCTCCAAACAATTGGGTTACAGTAAAAATAACATAAAAAAGACATAAATTGGAAGCATATGAAGGGTATTTAATTACTCGTCTAAAAAAAAAAAAAAAAAAAGAATGGTAATGGAAATGGAAATGAACCTGGTGATGAGGAGGGAAATGGTGAATCTCATCTGTAAGCAAACGAACAATATTTGATTCAAATGGTCGGAGACTGCTAAACCACATAATAATTCTCTTGTTGTTTTTACAACACAAGGAGGACGACGACAAAACAAGGGATTTTCTAATCATCCCGCCCATCATGGATTGGATTGGAGGATGCTATTCTCTTGTTTTTATTTTTTTTGTTTCTGTATTTTTTTTTTGCCGTTTGATTTGTTGCTAAAAATCAAAATGAGTCTAGAATTTGTTATATGGTAGAATGATAATTGATATTAAAAAGTATATCATTATGATTGTTTATGTTTGGATGACAAACTATAGTGTGAAAAAGTGTATAATTTGAATTTTGTAATGGAAAAGTGATGGGGCTACGGAATGATTTCATAGACACCAAATTGGTTGTTAATGAATCATATTTATAATATCACTATTCGTTCACAGCCACTAACCAAACACCATTAATCGGTATAAAACTCAACCCCTTTCTTATATACCCATACTAAACGCATCCTAACATATACTAAATCTCTTAATCACTTTTGCAGCTGACCTTTCAAAATTGAATATATATATATATAAATATACTATAATTTAAGTCTGAAATTTAACGCAATACAATGCATACTAAATACAAATAAAATAATCAAAATCTAATATTTTGATGACGATGAGTGTGCATTCAATAACTAGTGGAAATGTTCGTCTGTTACATAAAGTTACGCTCATATAATACAATAAGCAGCGGTAGTAGATACAAAAATCAATGTAGGTTTCAATATGGTAGCGGCTGTCGACATTCGATGGGTACCAGAACTTGATCCAAAACAGTCATGTCGGTTTTAATATTTGCTTTCTCTTGTTGTAACATTTCCTACACAATTTAATGTTGATTAGGGTGGTGGCAACACTGATCGGTATGCATTCGGCATCAATGAAACCGATCGGCATCCCCATTGCTTGTTCTTCGGCTTCGTTCGGTGTGGGATGAAAAAGAGGATAATCGGCAATCTTTGCCGATTCTACATGCAAACCAAACTAGCCGTTGCTAGTCAAATGTTACCGTTAGGGTGGAGCATCTTTGACAGCTTCCTGAATGGTTTGAAGGGTTGTAGTGATCCCCTGTAGAGTCTTGAGATTCTCATCCCTGTCAATGCGAGCTTTATCAAGCATGTTCATTCAGAGGCGGACCTACCTTGAAAATCTGTTGGGAACCACCTTGGCTCTCCAGGAACCGGCCAAGTGAAGCGCAATAGGGACTGAACCGACATTAGTTGATTAGTTCAGTTTTAGTTTCTGATAGTTGTTTTCGAGCAGTTGAATGAAGAAGACACGTGAAGAAGATGATGAGTACTTTAATTTACTACTATTATAAGCTAAAAAAGATAAAGTGGAGATAGTGGAGGAGGTTCACGTGAATCAGTGAATGTATATATGAAATCTTGAGTAAGTGTGAAAGTAGTGTGAATACTGAATAACTATTTTATAATCTTTTATTTTCTCTATAAAGGTTTTGGTATTTTTCCTTTGTCAAGAAATTAAATTGTTTAGTTGACTATAGAATAGATAGTAGTAATATTTTTAAACAGTGGCCTTAAGGTCATCATAGGAGACATCAACTTCAGTATGTTAAATTGTTTAATATAAAAAAAAAATAATAATAAATAAATAGATGGGGTATGAGTTAGTCATGGTTGCCACTAAAATCTATTGTTAGGTATGAGATTGGTATGGGATGAGATGGAAGGATATAATTGGTAGGTGATTAGGCATGAAAAAATGGTTTAGGCATGGTTGCCACCACCCTTAGTGTATTTATGTACATTCAAATACTTGTTCTTTATTCCTAAATTTCATAAATAAATTAAGTTGCCCGATTTAATATTTCCTAACAGTTATGAAATTACTTATAATATGTAATAAGATTATAAAATATGACAACAATGATGATAGTACTAAATGTATTTCAATTTTGAAAAAGAAAATTAGTAACTTTATTTTTTTTTTGATAAGATTTTATATTAAGATAGATAATAAACCAAGATCGATAATAAAATAAACTTATAGAATGATAAACGGGAAACAAAACAGGACATGACAAAAGAATTTGCACTAAAACTATTTTTACGACATCCTCTTTTGTTTTGCGCCTTTGTTTAAACAAATTAACTTTATCGATGTGATACGCGTCTGATAACGCGTCGGGTCGAAAGGCTTCGGCTTTTCGTCGACGAGTTTTTCAACACCCTGCAAGCGTGAACCTAATCGTTGTAGTGTAGTATTAGGGTAGTATAGGAATTGATATCGATTCTCAGGGGATCGGGAATCTTTAGTGAGAAATTCTACGTTAAGGTTAGGGTTGAGGAAGATTATTTTTATGTCTTTTATGTTTTTAGAAAATGGAAAGTCGAATCTAAAATTATTAGATTTGGGGGTTGGTATTTCTGGAATTACTCTAATTATCTAATTATCTAAACTAAGGTGAGTGTAGTCTATGTCTATTGTTGTGTGCTCTTATTATGATTTAAAGATGTGTTTACTTAGATGCTATTACTCCCTAGTTATCTCCTATTGATGGTTGAATTGTCACGTCCTTATTCTTAACGCGTTGTGTCTTCTAAGGTCGTAGGATATGCGTTTATCCCTAACTCTTTAAGTCTACCTTAAGGTTATTGCCTACGAAATCTCTATGATTCATAAACTAACTCTAAGGTTATCTTTGGATGTTTAGACTACAATAACTCTAGGTGATTATAAACTAATGTTCACAAAGATTACTTAAGCATTAAAAACACAACGGATGACCTATCGCAATACTAGGTCAATAACAATTAAGATAAGATACAACCAATCAATATTCAATACCTAGGTTTCATAGATCTAAGAAAACACACAACTAAATTAGCTGGACATGAAAAACATGCAAGCATACACACAAACAATTGAAGACATAATTGAATTAATGAAGTAAATCACTTATCTTGTTGTAAAATAGGGTATGAACCCTAAGATCGCCAAGAGGCGACTATGTTCGGTTTAGGTTTTACTCCACAAAACTACATCTCTAAAATCTTGAAAATTTGAATTCTATATATAGAGTTACAATATCGCGACGTAACTCTTTAATTGAGGCCGTCGGTCGCCATCATTAGGGTTTCGTCTTGGCACGTCAACTACGTGGCGTCACCTTATGCTTGTGGCCGTTGGCTTCGACCTCGGCGCGTCGGGATCAAATCTAGGCCGTGCGAGTTACGACGCCTACTCTTTTAAACCTGGTGCCGTCACTTGTAAAATAGCAATTTGCTCTCGAGTCGTCTCGAGGTGTGTCGCGACGGCGTCGTAATTAATTTGTGACGCCGTCCCTTGGTTCAAGCTGAGTGTCTCGATTCTTGACTTTGGCTATTTTCTTAGTATATTCGCCTTTTCGACCGAATAAGTGTCATTCCACAATTTGCCTTCAAGAGACCTAAAAAGTGAAAAGGAGCGAAATTAAGTAGTAACGGATACAAAAGTGATCAATTAAGGGCTTAAATGACCCTCAAAGTGTACATTTTAAATCCTTATCAAATATCCCTACACTTTGTATTTGCTTGTCCTCAAGCAAATGTGCTTTTGGCCAATTAATTTATAAGTTAAGGGGCATGAAGCATTACTTTAGAACAATTCACAACACATATAAGCCCCGCAAAAGTCATAACAAGCACGGAAATTACATACTAGCACCTCACAAGTGGTGTTTGGATACTCTCATCTCTCGGGTGTATATGAAATACATCAAGTTGGAAATGGAAGATAAACACTCATTAACCGGTCCTAGTACATAGATTACCATAGGCTTGAGACTAGATCAAACCTCCATCTCTTTGGCGTAAGCACCTAGGACAAACTATCCAAGAGGTCTTTTAAAGGGTTGTAACGTTAGGCTTACGGTAGGGAAACAAAGGGTTTGGTGGGATAGGCGATTTAGTGGTGGCAAGTCAAAAATCTTTATGTTACAAGCATGAGAAGAATGGCGTTCCTAAGCCAAGACTCGACACTCTAAACTCTAGATAAATTGAAACAAACAAACATAAATTTAAAGATAGATGTAGGATGGTAGCAGTATGTTTTTTTTTTCAAAACTCTATTTTTTTCTCTTTTTCTATTTTTCGATTTTTTCATACACTTATACTCTACCATCCTCTCGATAACATCAAAATAATAGGATTTATAGGCACATCCCTACACTTGAGTTTTATTACTCTAACACTAATTTGACCCGAATTGAAAAGATCAAAACACTTGGAGTACATTATTACGCAAATAAAGGGAATTTGAATTTGGCGTTCCTTCCGTCATTTCATAAAATTTAACTTTTCCATGAGTCCCAATCGTCCCAAAAGCGTGTACAAAGCATATGACTCGACTTAGCAACTTATGCAAGCAACTAGATAATTGAACTAAGGGTTTAGTATGATAACAATAATGCACTAAAAGTGAGTGCATACAAGGTAGGCTAAGGCTATTTGGGTGTACATTTGGGGTGGATTGTAAACAACGCTCTTCATTGATATTCGGAAAACGAAATATCACGAACCGAAAAGGATAGGCTCGAGGGGTTAACTAGGGGTATCGTGTACTAAAGATGAGTACAACGCAAGGGTGTGGGGAATTACTCAACCGATGTGGAAGAAGTAATTATATTACAGGTATCAAACAACGGTTATCCTAATGCCTCTTATCATTTAGTTATTCCTAACTACACAAGTGTAGTCTCACTAGCGATCTCGGAATGAATCACAAAACAAGCTTTATAATCTATTATACTACCGGTACACACTCGAAGCACTAAAGTCGAACGCTTTAATTCCTACAAATTTAAGGGTGATCCTCATATTTTGGGTGGAATTTAAGTGGTAAAGGATTTTGTGCTAGTCATATAACTTCCTATCCATGAGACGCTTTATTAAGACTAATGACTGATAACGCTACACGCTTCGTTCGGGGTCAAAGGAACTTCCTTTTCGTCGAGCAAGTTTTTCAACACCTAAGGCAATGAACCTAATCATTGTAGTGTAGTATTAGGGTAAGCCACGGGAATTGATATCATTCTCTGGGGAATAGGAATGATAGTGAGAAGTTACTACGCTAAGGTTGGGGTTGAGGAAGATTATTTTTATCTTTTATGTTTTAGGAAATGGAAAGGTCGAATCTCGGGGTTTGGATTTGGGGGTTTGGTATTTCTACCGATTACTTCTACTTATCTAATTATCTAAACTAAGGTGTATGTAGTCTATGTCTATTGTTGTGTGCTCGTATGATAGTTAAAAATGTATTTGCTTAGGCTTTATTACTCCCTAGTTATCTCCTATTGGTGGTTGAATTGTCACGTCCTTATTCTTAATTGCGTTGTGTCTCTAAGGTCGTAGGGTATCGTTTATCCTAACTCTTTGAAGCTACCAAAGGTTAATGACTACAAAATCTCTAGGATTCATAAACTTTAACTCTAAGGTATTCTTTGAATGACTTGTCTATAATTACTCTAAGGCGATTATAAACTAAGGTTCATAAAAGATCAATCAAGCATTACAAACACAACGAATGACCTATCGCAATACTAGGTCAATCACAATTATGATAAGAGACAACCAATCAATATTCAATAACTAAGTTTCATATTACCTAAGCAAACACACAAGTAAATTAGCGTACATGGGGAACATGCAAGCATACACACAATCAAAGGAAGACATAATTAAATTAATGAAGTAAAACACTTATCTTGATGTAAGATAGGGTATGGAACCTAAAATCTTGTACAAGACGACCTTGGTTCGGTTTAGGTTTTACTCAAAAGACTACACTGAAAACTAAAAATTCGGATTATATATATAAGATTACAAATGCGACGGCGTCACCCTTTAATTTGCGGCCGTCGGCTACATGCGTTATTAGGGTTTCGTCTTGCACGTTATCATTATGGCGGCGTCACCTTATGTCCGTGTATTTGTCGTCTTGAGTCTCGGCGCCGTCTGGATCAAATCTAGGCGCCCGAGTATGACGCCCTACTCTTTTAAAACCTAATGCCGTCACTTGAAAATAAGCAATTTAGCTCTTGTATCGTCACAAAACATCTTAAACGGCGTTACAGGTATTACTCACGCCGTCCCTTCGGTTCAATGACTGAGTGTCTCGATTCTTGACTTTGGCCATTTCTTGTACATTCATGCCTTTTCGTCCGAATAAGTGTCATTCCGACATTTTGCCTTCAAGATACCTAAAAGTGAAAAGCGATATTAAGTAATAACGGATACAAAAGTGATCAAATAAAGGCATAAACGACCCTCAAAATGTACATTTTAAAACCTTATCAAATATCCCTACACTTGGTATTTGCTTGTCCTCAAGCAAATGTGCTTTTAGCCAATCAATTTATAATTTAGAGGTCATGAAGCATTAGTTTAGAAACGATTCACAACACATATAAGCCCATAAAAGTCATAACAAGCATGGAAATTACATACTAGCACCTCACATGGGGTGTTTAGATACTCGCATCTCTCGGTGTATATGAAATATAACAAGTTGGAAATGGAAGATAAACACTCATTAACCGGTCCTAGTACATAGATTACCATAGGATTGAGACTAGATCAGGCGTAAGCACCTAGGAAAGACTATCCAAGAGGTCTTTTAAAGGGTTGTAATGATAGGCTTACGGTAGCGAAACAAAGGGTTTGGTGGGATAGGCTTAGGGGTGGAAACGAGCCGAGCCGCTCGTGAAAAGCTCGGGATCGGATCGGTAAAAGCTCGAGCAGCCGAGCCTAAGCGAGCTCGAGCCTAAGTTTGGGCTCATTTAATAATCGAGCTCGAGCCCCAGCTCTACATAAAGCTCGTTTGGGCTCATGAGCCTAAGCGAGCCCTAAAAATATACATATATATATTTTCTATCATTATAACCATATTAACGAGCTCGAGCCTTGTGTTAGCAGTCGAGCTTTGTTTGTGAGTGAGATCGAGCCGAGCTCGAGCTTGTGAAAAGTTTCACGAGCCGAGCTCGGAGCTCAAAATGTGAGGCTCGAAGGGCTCGAGCTAGAGCTCGAGCTTTTTATATAGCAGCCGAGCTCGAGCTCTGGCAGGCTCGGGCTCGGCTCGGCTCGTTTTCACCCCTAGATAGGCTATTTAGTGGTGGCAAGTCAAAAATCTTTATGTTACAAGCATGCAAAGAATAGCGTTGTTAATCCAAGACTCGACATTCTAGACTCTAGATAACTGAAACAAACAAACATAAATTAAAGATAGATGTAGGATGGTAGCCCGTATTTTTTTTTCTTTTTCAACACTCTAGTTTTTTCTTTTTTCCTTTTCTATTTTTTTTTCGATTTTTTTTTCATACACTTTTACTCTACCATCCTCTACGATAACATCAAAATGATAGGGATTTATAGGCACATCCCTACACTTGAGTTTTATTACTCTAACACTAATTTGACCCGAATTGAAAGATCAAAACACTTGGAGTACATTATTATGCAAATAAAGGGAATTTGAATTTAATGTTCCTTCCGTCATCTCATAAAATTTAACTTTTCCATGAGTCCCAATCGTCCCAAAGCGTGTACAAAGGATATGACTCGACTTAGCAACTTATGCAAGCAACTAGATAATTGAACTAAGGGTTTAGTATGATAACAATAATGCACTAAAGTGAGTGCATATAAGGTGAAGCTAAGGCAATTTGGGTGTACATTTGGGGTGGATTGTAAACAATGCTCTTTATTGATATTAGGAAAACCGAAACATCACGAGAACCGCGAAAAGGATAGGCTCGAGGGGTTAACTAGGGTATCGTGTACTAAAGATGAGTACAACGCAAGGGTGTGGGGAATTACTCAACCGATGTGGAAGAAGTAATTATATTACGGTATCAAACAACGGTTATCCTAATGCCTCTTATCATTTAGTTATTCTTAACTACACAAGTGTAGTCTTACTAGCGATCTCGGGATGCATCACAAAACAAGTTTTAGAATCTATTATACTACCGGTTCACACTCTAAGCATTAAAGATGAATGCTTTAATTCCTACTAATCTAAGGCGATCCTCGCATTTTGGGTGGAATTTAAGTGGTAAAGGGTTTTGTGCTAGTCATATAACTTCCTATCCATGAGACACTTTATTAAGACTAATGGCTCACTCCTATATGTCATGAAAAATTTTAAATTTGGTGCCAAAATTACCCTAACCGATATTTCTTATTGTTTATTACACAAATAAAATTGGACAAGGCAAATATTCAAGGATAAGCATAGTTTCAAAGTTCCGTTTTATTTTTCCTCCCTACACTTAAAGCGAACATTGTCCCAATGTTCCCAGAAATATCAAAGTTATGATAACGGAAGGTAATAAAAGATGAAAGAAACTAATACTCCCGATTAGCTCGGTAGGATCCGTGTAAAGTGGTGGTTACATCTTTCTTCAAGAAGAGCGTTTGCGTGAAAAGCTTCTTCTCATCTTATATCTTCTTCTTGGTAAATTAAACACGCACACTTGAAGAAAATAAATGAAACCTTGGCGTAAAATTGGCGGTAATAATATATAGGACTCTACTAAACTAGGATATAATGTTTGTGGAATGGATGTTTACGAATTTACGAAAAATTAGGACTGGAAAATTCCAAAATTTATAAGTAGCTCGAGAAAACGAGAAAAGTGATCGATCGTTTACGCTCCTTCGACGCCGTCGGTTGCGATCTGACGTCGAGTTATCGACAAAAGCGGTGCGATTTTACGGAAAAAATTGCGAAATTTTACATCTTTAGAATCTGGAAAAATTTCATGCAAAACATCCATTATGACTCGAACAAACACACATGTATATCTTTTAATTAATTGTAATTCTCATGTTTACGTTTCTTTTGAAAACGTGTGTAATCGTCCCTACACTTATCCCTTTTGTAAAATACCTTTATATGTAATTAAGACGAGGTTAAAGACAAAATAAAGTATTTTCACAAATTCGAACTTGAGAACATACAATAATGAAAAGATATATGACACACAAATAAAAATGAAAAACAGATACACATGGGTTGCCTCCCAAGAAGCGCTTGTTTTTGTTCGAGTCACGAGCTTGTCTCTACCCTTATTTAACGGATAAAGGGGAAGTTTTTCTTACACTTAAGCTTAAGTGTAGGTGATAGTAGTGATACACACCCTTAGGGTGGAAATTTGCTACGTGAGGAGAGGGTGATGGGTGATTTATATGCTCAAAGGTGTGCTCCATTCATTATAACCTTACCTAATTCTATTGGTGTAACGGTGAATCAAATCTCTCTCCTAAAATGGATCATCTTATCAACTTCAAAAGATTCTTAGTTAAGGATCCATCTTGACCTAATAAACCGGTTTAAATCCATAATGTTTCTTGTTATTAACCATGAATGGGTGATATAAGTGTGTAAGGTCATGGGTTACTCCTATATTAGCTTCCACTCTACATGGCCTAGAGTCTACCACCTTTATCAAGCAACTACCGGACTATTTATTTTGATGGGTGGATTGGGGCCTAATTCAATTCAAGATTCACATCTAAAGGCGGAAAATTGGGTAAGGTTTTGGTTGAGGCTCCGGTTCATCAAAATTAGGAACTTCCCAGGACTAAGAGAGAGGTCATGACAACAAGCATCTAAACCTACATTCTCTAGTGGCGTTTGGTCCAAATAGTTACACCGTATCCGAAATACAAATAGGCCTACCTAGATGAATATGGTCTAAGGACTTGACAAGATTGACTAGTCAACCCGATAGTCAAACTAATCATTAATACATGTTGTGTTATAGTTATAGAAAGTAGGGGACCTAAGTTGCCATATTATAACTTGTTATAGAAGTGTAGTGTGACCAAATTATAAAGAATGGGACTTGAAGGACCAATTGTGTCAAATGGCCAAAGATACCATCTACTTATCTCTAGATACTTCCTCAGTATCATTACTTTCGAAATATCATGTGTGAGTTGTGTGTGTCGTGATATGAAGAATGGAGGAGGAGACCATCATGTCTTGATGGTCAAATTGAGAGAAGGATTAGTGGTCTAATACTAGTAATGTGCTAGTCATAATCCTCATGAAAGTAAGTAACTTAATTATGTTGAATTAATAATTTAAGAGTTAGGGTTCTTGTACCCAAGTTGGGGGTTTGGATAATTGTGGTTATATACACTAATTAAGATGTTATAGTATAATTGGGTGAAACCCCTTTGATGGAATTGAAGTAAATGGGTAAGTTGGGTATGATCATGTTATGATCATAAGGTTTGATTAAAAAGAGTTATAGTAATCTTAGAAGTGGCTTATTATGGGTAAAAGTAGGATAATTGATGGGTTGGAGTATCACATAATCAATATATGATTATGTAATGATTAGAGGATGTTTATGTAAGCCATGGTTGTATAAACCATGGCTATAGTTAATTAATGATGTTTTAAGTATACTTTGATTATTGTGTTTAAGGATGTTAGCTATGGATGAAGTTGGACTTTATTAATGAAGATGGTGGTGATATAGTGATAGCTTAGCTTGGATTGCTAAGGTAAGTAATCCGGTTACTACATGCTTAATGTGGATATTATTGTATGATGTGTTTATGGTTGTTATAGTAAAGATTGGTTACAGTTAAGCTAATGAATCATCATGAGAATTAATGATGGTTATAGAGTTAATTGCCTAAAGATGTGTTAAGGTATGTGTTATTGCCTTATGTGCTATTTGTGCTATGGTTTGTGTGTTAGCAATGCTTATGTGAATTGTATGATGATAGAAGCATTTCCATGTCTTAGCCGATTACTTACTAAGCGTTATCGCTTACATGTTATAGTTGTTAATGTTATTGTAGGTTCATGTGCTTGAGCGATATGGCTTGGATTGGGTGTTGGATCATGGAATGATTATTGAAGATGGTAATATGTCATAATAGGAGCTAGGTGAATCGAGCTCGTGTGATAATTGTACCCCGTGAGTCTTTTTATAGTCTTGTAAAAGTGTCGTCAATCGACAAGTATATGTCATAGTCGTTATAGTATTTTAAATGGTCAAATTGGAAGTCATGGTTAGTTTAAAAGGGTGTTTGGATTAAAGTGTATTTCTACCCATTTTGGGTTGGATGGGTCAAGTAAGTATTAAAATACATCATGGTTGATTTGGTTATAGTTTTGTAAGGTCTTATGTTATTTTGGAAATGTTCAAGTGTTAATTGATTGAATTGGGTCAAGTGTGATTGTGCGGTTTCTTGTAAAATGTGCGAGTCAGTGGACTGGCGTCGCGATTTTGTGGCGGCGGCGTCGCGGCTTAATAGAGCGGCGTCGGGTTATAAGTCTTCGAGCCGTCGCGTGCTAAATTGAAAATGTGTTTTGGGTCATGGTTATAGGGTGGCGGCGTCGTAATAAGCGACAGCGTTATTACATACAATATAAATGAGACTTTATTGTAATCTTGGGTCATCATTTTCAAAGGGTAAACAAGTATAAGTTATAAAAGGGTTGTCAAAGGTTGATTGTTATAGTTTTGTTATTCATTGAAGAGTTTAAGTAATAGTCAAATGTTCGGGTCAAAGTTTTAAAATCGAGTAATTTCGGTCAAGCGGGAATCGGGCGTAACAAATTGGTATCGAGCTTGGTTTAAGTGAATTAGGTTTCCACTATAGGTTGCCTAGCCTTAAACCACTTTTAGAAGCGGAAATGAGTATGCTATGTTATAAAGTAAATTATGCCCTATGCTATGTAAGCTATGTAATAATGTTTTATGAGTTATAGTAACATTGTGTGATTGATGTAACTCCATGGCGGACCGTATGTGTATAGGTGAGTAGATCACCATGAATGTTTTATGATTGTATAGCTACATGTAAAGAATTGGTTTGGTGTATGTAACGAAAGTCCGTGACGGACTAAATGTGTTAAGTTATAGAACATCGTACACTTGGGTAGTGTCGATGAATATACATATATGATTGTGTAATTGTACGTTATGGTATTTATGTGATAGATTATTGTAGTCCGTTCACCGTGGATGGTGACGGTGGGTGTGAAATGATTATGTGCTTATTAAGTTATAGAAATTATAATGGGACTTTAATAGAGAAGTCAAGATGTTGATGCCTATAAAAGGCATGAATTGAAATCATGATAATTAAAGTTATGATTATGAAAAGATGAGGTATGAATCGTGTTTTGTTAATGACCTACCTTTGGTCTTGTTATATGAATGGCTAATGGGTAGCCAATATGATGGTATTAGAGATGGGACAAGTAAAAGTTATAGAATGTAGTAAATGAGCATGAATGATTGATAATAAGCGAGTCATAGTATAATATTAAGGTGAGTTGTAGCTCACAAGTAAATGTGAAAATGGTCTAGCCAAGTGCTAATTAACGAAGAAGCGATAAGCTAAATATATGAAAGAAATTGTGAGCGATAGCGATAAAATAGAACACGACAAGGGCGTGTTAAAGTTCTGAGAATGTGTAAAAGGAATTATTTGAAAGATATGAGTGTGATTGAAATAAACCTATAAGGTTTACATGTGAATAAAGTCAAATAGACTAAAGTGGTAATGGTAAGAATGTGAAAATGGTCAACAAGGGTTGCGGGGTCAATAAGAAGATGAAATGGTTAAACACATAGTGAATGTGTCAATATGGGCGGGCTTATAAGCCCTATGAGAATGTATTGGTTAAATGGAAATGGATGTGTTAGTATGTATGATAAAGTAATAATAGCTTGGATCCTATGAAATGTTATAGTGTGATGTTACAGAGCCACTCGAAAGATGTTACGATTATTGTTATAAAATCCTACGGGACATATATAATGGTAATCCTTTGGGATATGTTATAGTAAATCCTACGGGATGAGTTATAGTACGAGTTGGCAAGAGAAAGTTATAGAAATCCTTTTGGGATAAATTAAATTGCCTTCACCGTGAAGAATTGCCTATAACCTTGGCATGGGAAATGGCTCCAATGGAGAGCGTTATAGTTAAAAGGATCCAATGCTAATAAATGAAAAGTTTGATTGTTAAAGTGTGTTACGTATATGTATTAGTGATATGTCGGAAGTGTATAAGTAGGATGGTTTATAATTCCTTTATTTGAGTGGATTGGGACGCCTTTTCATTTAAGTAAAGAAATTATGAATCACCGAACTCTGATTTATATTTCTTGATTTACATTGTTTGGGGCGCCTCTCCATGTAAATGAAGAAGTATAAATGAGTAGGCTTATGTCTCCGGCGTGGCATGAAAGGGTAATAAATTTGAAAATGAAAGTCTAAAACTAATTAGACGTTATAAGAATTATGATAGGTCGAAAAAGGAGCTTAATGTCGGACCCTAGGTAAGGGTCGTTATGTAAACTTAAGTTATAGAAAACTAAAGCTTAAGTAAGATAAATGAAATCATTGAAGATGATGTGATGTGTTATGGAAATGATCGTGGAGATCATAAATTGCGTGAAATTAAAAAGCTAAAATGAGTCATAGCATGCCTTGGGGCATGTGGTAATATGAAAAGACCATAATGGTCATGAAAAATCGTGAAATTTATGAGAAAGTTATAGTGATAACAATACGTTATAGTAATAGCCATGCGTTATAGTTTAATGTTATTGAAATTATAGAATGATTATGGTAAAATACGGAAGTGTTGATTGAATTTGTCATATGAAGAGTCAAAACAAATTGAGAATGATCAAGTATGTATAGTAATAGTAATAGAATCGACTAATTGGAATGTCGAATTTTGAATAAATTATGTCTCGAATAACATAAAATATGTATGTTATAGAGCTTTAAGTGAATTATAGGACGCTTTAGTAGGGTTGATTATGTTATAGTGGGCCTTAAGTTGCGAGATTAAGGAAATCTTCGCAATAATTTGATTAATTGGTTGTTTACGTGACATGATGAAAATATGATTTATGTAAGAGATGGTAATAGACGAGAGATTTCGGGGACGAAATCTAAATAAGGGGAGTAGAATTGTTACACCGTATCCGAAATACAAATAGGCCTACCTAGATGAATATGGTCTAAGGACTTGTGAGATTGACTAGTCAACCCGATAGTCAAACTAATCATTAATACATGTTGTGTTATAGTTATAGAAAGTAGGGGACCTAAGTTGCCATATTATAACTTGTTATAGAAGTGTAGTGTGACCAAATTATAAAGAATGGGACTTGAAGGACCAATTGTGTCAAATGGCCAAAGATACCACCTACTTATCTCTAGATACTTCCCCATCCTTCATTACTTTCGAAATATATGTGTGAGTTGGGTGTGTCGAACCGGGAAGAATGGAGGAGGAGACCATCATGTCTTGATGGTCAAATTGAAGAAGGATTAGTGGTCTAATACTAGTAATGTGCTAGTCATAATCCTCATGAAAGTAAGTAACTTCAATTATGTTGAATTAATAATTTAAGAGTTAGGGTTCTTGTACCCAAGTTGGGGTTTTGGATAATTGTGGTTATATACACTAATTAAGATGTTATAGTATAATTGGGTGAAACCCTTTGATGGAATTGAAGTAAATGGGTAAGTTGGGTATGATCATGTTATGATCATAAGGTTTGATTAAAAGAGTTATAGTAATCTTAGAGGTGGCTTATTATGGGTAAAAGTAGGATAATTGATGGGTTGGAGTATCACATAATCAATATATGATTATGTAATGATTAGAGGATGTTTATGTAAGCCATGGTTGTATAAACCATGGCTATAGTTAATTAATGATGTTTTAAGTATACTTTGATTATTGTGTTTAAGGATGTTAGCTATGGATGAAGTTGGACTTTATTAATGAAGATGGTGGTGATATAGTGATAGCTTAGCTTGGATTGCTAAGGTAAGTAATCCGGTTACTACATGCTTAATGTGGATATTATTGTATGATGTGTTTATGGTTGTTATAGTAAAGATTGGTTACAGTTAAGCTAATGAATCATCATGAGAATTAATGATGGTTATAGAGTTAATTGCCTAAAGATGTGTTAAGGTATGTGTTATTGCCTTATGTGCTATTTGTGCTATGGTTTGTGTGTTAGAAATGCTTATGTGAATTGTATGATGATAGAAGCATTACCATGTCTTAGCCGATTACTTACTAAGCGTTATAAACACATGTTATAGTTGTTAATGTTATTGTAGGTTCATGTGCTTGAGCGATATGGCTTGGATTTGGTGTTGGATCATGGAATGATTATTGAAGATGGTAATATGTCATAATAGGAGCTAGGTAGATACCGAGCTCGTGTGATGAATTGTACCCCGTGAGTCTTTTATAGTATTGTAAAAGTGTCGTCAATCGACAAGTATATGTCATAGTCGTTATAGTATTTTAAATGGTCAAATTGGAAGTCATGGTTAGTTTAAAGGGTGTTTGGATTAAAGTGTATTTCTACCCATTTTGGGTTGGATGGGTCAAGTAAGTATTAAAATACATCATGGTTGATTTGGTTATAGTTTTGTAAGGTCTTATGTTATTTTGGAAATGTTCAAGTGTTAAAATTGATTGAATTGGGTCAAGTGTGATTGTGCGATTTCTTTGTAAAATGTGCGGTTGTAGACTGCGGCGTCGAGGCTTATAGAGGCGGCGTCGGGTTATAAGTCTTGAGCGTCGTCAAGTTATAAGAAAATGTGCCGTGGGTCGTGTTAAAGGGTGACGTCGTCGCCGTTATAAAGCGACAGCGTCGGCCATTATCTGACTTATAAATGAGGTTTTATTGTAATCTTGGGTCATCATTTTTCAAAGGGTAAACAAGTATAAGTTATAGTAAGGGTTGTCTAAGGTTGATTGTTATAGTTTTTGTTATTCATTGAAGAGTTTAAGTAATAGTCAAATGTTTGGTCAAAGTTTTAAAAATCGAGTAATTTCCGGTCTTTTTGATCAAGCCGGGAATCGGGCGTATGCTTAGGAGGCTTTTCACAAAATTTATCAAATCCATCCAACCTTACACCCGTCTCTTTTTGGATATCTCTAAGATCACTCACAAATTAATTAGAACAATAAAAAGCAATCCAATCTGCGAAATTCAATTGTTCCTCATTTGTTAATGATTCAAATGCAACTTCAATTGCCATAGCGACAAATGAAAAGGGTTTTACGAACACAAACACAAAGAAGGAGGATAGACAACAAGAAAGCTAAAAATGGGGAAAAAAGCTTACTTGATAGGAATCAAGCTAGAAAACCTAAACGATGAAAAAATCTAACTAGCTATTCTATTCCCGACACGGCGCCAAAAACTTGATAACGCTTCTGCTGCGTTAGGGGTCAAAGGAACTTCCTTTTAAATCGAGCAAGTTTTTCAACACCCAGGCGATGAACCTAATTGTTGTAGTGTAGTATTAGGGTAAGCCACGAGAATTGATATCGTTCTCAGGGAATAGGAATGCTAGTGAGAAGTTACTACGCTAAGGTTGGGGTTGAGGAAGATTATTTTTATCTTTTTATTTTAGGAAATGGAAAGATACGAATATCGGGTTTGGATTTTGGGGTTTGGTATTTATACCGATTACTTTACTTATCTAATTATCTAAACTAAGGTGTATGTAGTCTATGTCTATTGTTGTGTGCTCGTATGATAGTTAAAATGTATTTGCTTAGGCTTTATTACTCCTAGTTATCTCCTATTGGTGGTTGAATTGTCACGTCCTTATTCTTAATTGCGTTGTGTCTCTAAGGTCGTAGGGTATGCATTTATCCCAACTCTTTGAAGCTACCAAGGTTAATGACTACAAAATCTCTAGGATTCATAAACTTTAACTCTAAGGTATTCTTTGAATGACTTGTCTACAATTACTCTAGGCGATTATAAGCTAAGGTTCTTCAAAGATCAATCAAGCATTACAAACACAACGAATGACCTATCGCAATACTAGGTCAATCACAATTAAGATAAGAGACAACCAATCACTATTCAATAACTAAGTTTCATATTACCTAAGCAAAGACACAAGTAAATTAGCCGGACATGAGGAACATGCAAGCATACACACAATCAAAGGAAGACATAATTAAATTAATGAAGTAAAACACTTATCTTGATGTAAGATAGGGTATGGAACCCTAAAATCTTGTACAAAACTGACCTTGGTTCGGTTTAGGTTTTACTCCAAAAGACTACACTGCGAAAACTAAAAATCCGGATTCTATATATAAGATTACAAATGCGACGATCACCCTTTAATTTGTGACGCCGTCGGGTCGCCGTTATTAGGGTTTCGTCTTGGCCGCGTTATCATTATGAAGGCATCACCTTATGTCCGTGTGCCGTCGCCTTGAGTCTCTGCGCCGTCTTGATCAAATCTAGGCAAGTCGGTGCGACCCTACTCTTTAAAACTGATGTCGTCACGAAAATAAGCAATTTGGCTCTGTATCGTCATAAAACATCTTCGACGGCGTCACGGTATAACTTGGCCGTCCCTTCGATTCAATGACTGAGTGTCTCGATTCTTGACTTTGGCCATTTTCTTCGTATATTCATGCCTTTTCGTCCGAATAAGTGTTATTCGACATTTGCCTTCAAGATACCTAAAAGTGAAAAGGAGCGATATTAAGTAATAACGGATACAAAATGATCAAATAAAGGCTTAAACGACCCTCAAAAGGTACATTTTAAAACCTTATCAATGACCCACTCCTACATATCATGAAAAAATTTAAATTTGGTGCCAAAATTACCTAACCGATATTTCTCATGGTTTATTACACAAATGAAATTGGACAAGGCAAATAGTCAAGGATAAGCATAGTTTCAAAGTTCCGTTTATTTTCCTCCTACACTTAAAGCTGAACATTGTCCCCAATGTTCCCGAAATATCAAAGTTATGATAATGGAAGGTAATTAAAAGCGAAAGAAACTAATACTCCACGATTAGCTCGGTAGGATCCGTGTGAAGTAGTGGTTAAATCTTTCTTCAAGAAGAGTGTTTGCGTGAAAAGCTCCTTCCAATCTTATGTATCTTCTTCTTGATAAATAAAACATGCAAACTTGAAGAAAACGAACGAAACCTCCGCGTAAAATCGGCGGTAACAATATATATATATGACTCTACTAAACTAGGATATAATGCTTGTGGAATTGATGTTTCTGATTTTACGGAAAACTAAGACTGGAAAATTCAAAAATTTATCGTAGCTCGAAAGCGAGAAAAGTAGTAAAATTGTTTCTACTCCTTACGGCCGAATCATGTTGCGACCACGGCGTCGGGTTATCATAATGTAAGCTGATGCGATTTTCTTGAAAAATTCGGAAAATTTATATCTTTAGAATCTGGAAAATTTCCTACAAAACATCCATTATGATTCGATACAAGCATTTGACTCGAACAAACACACATGTATATCTTTTAAATAATCGTAATTCTCATGTTCACGTTCTTATTGAAAGCGTGTGTAATCCTCCTACACTTAACCCTTTTGTAAAATATCTTTATATGTAATTAAGGCGAGGTTAAAGACAAAATAAAGCATTTTACAAATTTAAACATGAGAATAAACAATCAATAAAAGATATCGACACACTAAACAAGCAAACAATTAAGCATGGGTTGCCTCCTCACGAGCGCTTTTCTTTATTTGTGAGTCTTGTAGCTAGACTCAAGTCGTGCCTATGTGACTTCATTACAATCACCTTCTTCCTCATGGCGGTCTCTATTGGGGTTTTCCATGTTATAGTAATGCCTATTATGCATCTTTCTAAGAAGTCATCTTCTCCCCAATCATTCTATATTCGGTCCTAGTTTCAAGCAATCCTTATAGAACCGAAGATCTTATTCATCACATAATCAACTCCTTCTCCTTATCTTCCTCATTCCTATAGTAGGCGATAGCTTAAGTTCTTTTCATCATTGGATAGTGATGAAAATTTATCAATCTTAAAGGGCATTTGGTAGGCTACATCATCGGTCTCATCCTTGAATCTCACTATTCCTAACGACGCATCATAAGTCATCCGGTGTTTTCTATGAAGGCTTTCCTAGAATAACGTGGGACAAGCTAGGATCTATGGCCGTACTAATATCATTCACAACTATGAAATCCGTAGGAAAAGTGAAACTTCCTACATAAACGGGCAATCCCTTAACTCTACCAAGAAAATTGCAACTAACCCTAGGATTATCGGGATCTTGCCTAGTTGGGATAGGCTTCTTCATTACCCAATTATAGTAGGTGCTAGTCATGATATTTATCGGGGACTTGCGATCAATGTAGGCCTTTTCACAAAAGGTGTCCTATGAAACATGGTATGTTAAGATTCCAAGGGTTCCCAAACTTGATCCTAGGGCTTCTCAACATACATGTGGCGGAGGTCTCGTACTAAGTGTGGGTGGCGAGAAAGTTCTTCTTCCATAGGAAACTTATTGAAATAGTCATTTCCTACTTCATCTACTTCCTCGGTTGTTTCATTCCTAGGAGTTTCACTAACCTCAATCACCGTCTCATGGTTCGCTTAGTCATTTGTTCTATTAGGTTTCACTAAGGTGATGGTATTGACGAATTGAGCGTGCTTAGCTAACTTACTTGGGTCCCTAATTTCTACACGGAAGCTTGAGTTGAGATAGGATTAACCTTCCTATCACTATTGGTCATGGCTTTCAAAGGTTATCTATCTTCCTATCCATCTCGACATTGTTGGTTAAAGCGGTCCGAAGCTTAGCTATTGAGCTTCTTGGGATGTGACTAGGTGTTGCAACATCCCTTCAATGTTTTGTTGGTTAGGGCTGTGAGATGGGGCCATGAGAAATCATTAGATGTGAATTCTTTGGTTTGTCCCCAATAGAAGTCGGGTTTGCCCTTCCATGCTTCTCGGGCGTCATTGAAAGTCCTAGGTCCGGGTGTTGTAGGAATCTTCCTCCGTTCCATTGGTACGCGAGGATGCGTAGTCAACGGAAGCTTGTTCGGGGAGTCTTGTGCAAGTCGAGTGTTATGAGGACCACTACATAGCTCACACAAGGAAGAAACTTTGTTCATGGCGTGAAGACTTAGGATTTTCGTAGGAGCTCATTAGGAATTTAACTTGATCTTGAGCTCGAGCATCCTACGGTCGGAAGATTATGAGTCAATGGGAGGCAAGGAGATTGCCTTTACGGTTTTGGGCAACTCACGGGGGTCATTCCAACTTTCTTTATCATAGAGCAAGGTCCTCTATTATACCCCGATTCTTCCATGGTGAGATCACTAAGTTTACCACCGGCCGCTTGGTCAATGGATCGCTTAGTAGGGAAGTTAACGTGATCATAAAGAGTTGGAGTTGAAGCCAAAGATCAATGCCGTGATGAGGGACTCTATGGAGTAAGTCCTTGAATCGAGTACATGCTTCAGTAGAGATTCACCTTGGCGTTGTTGGAACATCAAGATTTCATTCCTAAGCTTAGTAGTTCTCCCGGTGGGAAAAATTGAGCAAGGAAGCGAGAGGTGAGATCATCCCAACTTGAGATGGAGCAGTGGAAGTCACTCAAGCCAATTACTAGCTTGGTCCCGTAGAGAATTGGAAGAGGCGCAGCGCGTGGTCTCCCGAGTAGTAGCATCGAGGTCGATGGAATCGGCGATTTTAAGAAATCCTTAAGATCTTGATTAGGATCTTGAGCAGAAGTCCATGGAATACATCCGTTTGCACCAACCGGATGGTGTCGGATCGAAGGGCCGTAGTTTGGGCTTGGTCGGGAAGCTCAATGGTGTTTCTATAGCCTAGGTGTCTTGGTCTTGAGTATTCACCGAGTCACGACCTCTTGGCGGGTCATTTGGTGGTGGGTTGATGAATGGTGGTTGATTATCAACTTCCATGATGAAAAGTGATGGGGTTACTAACAAGGTCACGAAGAAGGGGATAGACTACAAGGAAGCTAAAATGGGAAAAAAGGTTTACTTGATAGGAATCAAGCAAGGAAACCAAAGCGAGTGGAAATCTAACTAGCTATTCTATTCCCGCGTGCGCAAAAACTTGATCTGCGCATACAGCGCGTTCGAGTCAAAGGAACTTCCTTTTCGTTGAGCAAGTTTTCAACACCCTAGGTAGTGAACCTAATCGTTGTAGTGTAGTATTAGGGTAAGCCTCGGGAATTGATATCGTTCTCTAGGGGAATAGGAATGCTAGTGAGAAATTACTACGCTAAGGTTAGGGTTGAGGAAGATTATTTTTTTATCTTTTTTTAAGTTTTTTTAGAAAATGGAAAGGTACGAATCTCGGGGTATTGGATTTGGGGGGTTGGTATTTCTACCGATTACTCTAATTATCTAAACTAAGGTGAGTGTAGTCTATGTCTATTATTGTGTGCTCTTATGATGATTTAAAGATGTGTTTACTTAGATGCTATTACTCCCTAGTTATCTCCTATTGATGTTTGAATTGTCCGTCCATATTCTTAGCGCTTTGTGTCTTCTAAGGCGTGGGGTATCGTTTATCCTAACTCTTTAAGTCTACCTTAAGGTTGTGCCTACGAAATCTCTAGGATTCATAAACTAACTCTAAGGTTATCTTTGGATGTTTAGACTACAATAACTCTAGGTGATTATAAACTAATGTTCACAAAGATTACTTAAGCATTAAAAACACAACGGATGACCTATCGCAATACTAGGTCAATCACAATTAAGATAAGAGACAACCAATCAATATTCAATACCTAGGTTTCATAGATCTAAGCAAATACACAAGTAAATTAGCCGGACATGGAAAACATGCAGGCATACACAAACAATTGAAGACATAATTGAATTAATGAAGTAAATCACTTATCTTGTTGTAAAATAGGGTATGGAACCTAAGAATCTTGAGACGACCTATGTTCGGTTTAGGTTTTACTCCACAAAACTACCTCTCTAAAATACTAAAATTGAATTCTATATATAGAGTTACAATATCTTGAGCGTCGCTCTTTAATTGTGGCGTCGTCGGGTCGCCGTCATTAGGGTTTCGTCTTGGCGTCAACTCTGTGACGGCATCACCTTATGCTTGTGTGCGCGTCGCCTCGACCTCCGGCGCCGTCGGGATCCAAATCTAGGCCGTCGAGGTTGTGACGCCTACTCTTTAAACTGATGCCGTCACTTGTAAAATAGCAATTTGCTCTCGAGTCGTCTCAAGGTGTGTCATGACGGCGTCGTAATTAGGCTGTGGCCGTCCCTTGATTCAATGACTTGAGTGTCTCGATTCTTGACTTTGGCTATTTTCTTCGTATATTCGCGCCTTTTCGTCCGAATAAGTGTCATTCCGACAATTTGCCTTCAAGAGACCTAAAAAGTGAAAAGGAGCGAAATTAAGTAGTAACGGATACAAAAGTGATCAATTAAGGGCTTAAATGACCCCTCAAAAGTGTACCTTTTAAATCCTTATCACGATGTTATTGGCTCCGTATCGATCTGAATTGTAACTGTGTAACACCCCCAAAATTTCATAATCACAGCGGAAGACTAATTCGGGGTATTACGGAGAGGATCACAATCATAATCATAGAACACGACTCAAAAGAGACGTTTTTAAAAGTCATTACTTATTTAATTCAAATGCAAAAGCGTTTCCAATGTTTAGCAAATTAAAAATGACAATAGTGTTTGTGATGACTGATAAATTTGTTTACACCAATAACTCTTGGTCAAAATGCCCACTCCGTGCCTTCATTTCCTGCTTCAATTATCTAAGATAAACATGCTAAAAGTCAACAAAATTGTTGAGTGAATCCATAGTGTTTGTAATAATAATCATTTGAACACAAGGTGTAATCATTTAAATAAATCAATATGTATATTGCCATAAGTCTAATGAACTCAACATTAACATGTGTGTTAATATAAGGGCGCCCTCGGTGTAGGAGGTTGTCATTCTCCTAGTATAAGTTAAATAGTGTGCATTTGGCTATCAATCTGGCTAACACAAGGTTATTTATCCAGCTAGCTCAAACGGGTTGTCAATTCCCAATAGATCTATTCACAGTATTCGCGTTCACTCGCAAGTGACTAAGGTTCATGATAAGAGGGGCTTTTATAAAGGGGCAACGGAGTGTCTTATGCAATAACATTCAGTATAGCATACATAAAAATACTTGTGTTCTATTTGTAGTATGTATCTCCCAACGGGTTTGTAAAACATATAAAATGTGGGAGTATGAATTCACCTTGATTGGGGGTAAGTGTAGATAAGCAAACGATATCAAGTGCAATTCGGAAACGGCTCCAACACACAACCTGAAGAATAGTAAATAACTCAGACTCTTGGTGGTTTGGGTGGTTTTGGAATATTTGTAATGCTTGAAGCTTAAAAACAATATTACGAGAAATTTACATTCTTGACCCTTACGTGGAATATTTACTTTTTTAGTCCCTGTACTTTGGTATATTTACACTTTTGGCCCAAGAAATCAAATGTGTTCACTTTCATAAATGATTTCCAATTATTTACCATTTTTATCCTCAAGTTATCAAAATGAGAGTTTTGATATATGTTTATAAATTTTACACTTTGTCCTTGAACTTTAACATAATTACATTTTTCACTTTAACTATAAAAAATGACATTTTATCACCCTTGGTTGTTAAATATTTCATTTTCATCCTTAAATTACCATTTTGGCAGTTTTGACACACTTTTAGGAATAATTACAAAATTAGTCCTTTAACTTTATAAGTTTACACTTTTAGTCATTGTATAGCAAAGTTATTCATTTTAGTACTTGTTATATCCCAATAATCATCTTATACCCTTAGTTTAGTAAAAAGACTGTTTTGACACTGTTTTTGTGGTGTTGACAGTTTTGGTCCTTGTAGGTATAAAGTTTTGCAAAAATAGTCCAAAGTTATATATATTTACATAAGTCATATTTCTTCCAAAATGACATGTTTTACCCAAAAGTACTTTTAATAACAGATTATAACCTCAATTTACCCATTTGATAGTTTTTATCCTTAATTTCCAAAAGTGATAGTTTTAGTCCTTGTTTTTGTATATTTTTCAAAAATAGTCCTTGCACTCCCAAATTTACATTTTTGATTCAAAAACTTCCATACATTCTGTTTGTACCTTCAATTTCCTGATTTGGCATTTTTAACCCTCAAGTTCCAAAATTTACATTTCGACCCCTCAACTTTACAAAAATTGCATGTTTAGTCTAAAATACACTTTTGGCTTATGTTATCATTTATTTTAGCTAATTTAATTCCCAGAAGCTTGTTGATCTTTTAAAATAGCTTATTTAGGGGCGTTATGAGCTTATTTTGTATGTTGGGCTTTAACGAACAAAACAAATAGCTTATTTTGTCTGTTGGACTAGTTCTAATTTAGACATCAGCTTATATAGTGCTTATTCTTAATTTGCTTATTTAGTGCTTAACGGGCTTTAGGTCCGTTAAGTGTTTTTAAAGGGCTTGCGAGTAGGCTTAACTTAGGGTGTTTAAAAGTGATCAAGTGAGCTTGTTAAGGAAATATAATGATGCTTCCTGTTTCTTTAGTGTATTGAGAAATGAGTGGTACAATTTGTTTGGTAGGGTGTACGTGTGGATCAAAAGTTACAAGACTAATCCTTAGTGACAAAATCAATTTGTTACGTGTTATATACTTAGACAATTTTCATGGGTCATTCAAGTGACATAAGGAATGTATGATTTTAAGTGATCATAAGTTAGTGTGAGTGTGAAACAAGTGTACAACTCCATTTTTAAGTATGTTAGGAAACACGTGAGTGCACTTGTGAGGTTTAGTGTTAACGAGAGCTTAGAGATAATCATGGAAAGCTTGAGTGGTTCGCACAAGTTGTAAGGTGATTCAAAATACTCAAAAATTTACTAAGTGTTGTAAACAACTTACTACACCTTAGAAAGGTGGGTAGAAACGTGGTGATGGGACTTGGTGATGGTATGAGGAGTTCGTGGCTTAATTGTTAGCACATTAAAGCGTTGGGGAAATCTCTTGGATGTCTTGGGCATGAGGTGGATCACCTAGAACCTTGGCTCTTCCTCTTGCGACTTAGGACATAAATGAAAGGGACTTGGATGAGTTTTGTATTTGTGTCTTGAGAGTGTGTACGGGAGGAGTGTTGCATGAGAGTATATAACATGAAGATAGGGACATATTGGGTGACCAAAGGAATAAGGGAAGAGTATAAGCAAGTAGGGGGAGTTGACTAGGTACTAGAGCACTTGAGTGATGTTCAAGTTGGGTTACAAGTGTGCTTTGGTTCGTTTGAGGGTGTGACGAGGCCAAGGGGTTCTAGAAACCCAATTTTATTTCGTGTACAAAGGGACTAGGAAGCCAAGTGATGTTACAGTGTGTTATACTTAGTCATGTGATTGGAGTTGAGGTCTTGGTTAGCACTTTGGGCTTAAGGTTTTCCTAGGAAGGGGGTACAAGGGTTTGTTTGGTTTAAGAGTACCCAAAGGGTCCAATCGACATTTTGATATTTTAGTTCTAGGGACACAAGGGTGTCGAGTGTGAGTGGTGAGATCATTGAGTATCATTAGAAAGTCATTACATGTGTTAGAAACTACTTAGGAACAAGTTGATATTGTTTTGAGTTACTTGCACAAATTTTGTAAATCGTGTAATGTCCACTTACTTTGGCCTTCGTTTACTATTCATACGATCTCATATTTTGTACATTTTTGTTGATCTCGATTATTGGAATGTGGGGAATTGAGTGGTGTAATTTGTTATATAAGTTGTATGCATGGATTTGAAAATAAAGACCCAAAGTAAACGCATGTATCACACGTATATGTTAAGTTTATAAATGTATTTGTGCCCTTGTTAGGTTTGCGTTTTGGTTAAGCCCAATTATGGGTTATTTGGGTCCGTTTGGTGTTGTTTGGGCTTAGCATTGGGCTAGGTGTGTTATTTGGGCCCAAGGGGTGTTAATGGGCTTATGTTGGTGTTGCAGGCCCAATAAGAGAAATGTGGGACCCAAGGGGGTTGTGAGTGTGTTGTGTCGTTGTGGTGATCAAAACGGTATTCAGGTTTGATTTGCATATAGTCTACAATATCATGGATTATGTTTGAGCTCGTTTCAAGGAAAATGTGAATCATATAACATATATTGATTCATTGTTGCACAGTGTAAGCAAAAGTTTTAAATTTTGCCTAAAAATGGGTGTATGAATAGTAATACGTAATTAATCCTTGATTAGCGTTTATTAATAAGTGGGGATTTTTACAGGATGTTACAAACTGCTTCAAAAGTATTTGCATAATAACTTTTCTTTTCAAAAAAGAAATACACTTAGTACTATCATCATCGGTTTCACATTTTGCAATTCCAACCCAGGTTAATATAACTTGTGGCATAATTAGTCGATTTCCATACTTTAGTAAAAGGACTAATAACAAAAATATGTACAAAAGTCATTAAAGGAAGTTTACTTATTCGTAAAAGAATAGAATTTACATGAAACCAAATCGGTATCGACGCGTCTTTCAGTTAAATTATATCACCAATTTATTACTACACGGTATGACACTAATATTTAGGAAAAAATATGTGTACGTATTTTTTTTGTTATGCCAGCTAATTAATTGTTTTTAATTGCTATATACGAATATCAATGGACATCGTACATAGTTTTATTATTAGTTCTTCAATTAAAGGATTAAAGGATGTAAATCGACTATGTTAATACAAATAAATCGTAAAAACGTTTATTAATATTTAGCGATCTCTTTGTGTTTTGTTGATAACAAATATAATGTTATCATAAGTAAAATTATAAGGATACATGTTATTTTTGTAAATCATCTACATATATAGTCATTTCATATAAATTGTTGTAATAATTCATTTATTGTAATAGTCATAACCCATGACCCATACCCATGGAGCATATCCATAACCCATGGAGTTAACACATAACCCATTGACTAGATGCATTGCATCTTCTAGATACATTGTATCTACTTGGATACCCATGGTCCAAAGTCTAGGACCCATGACCCATAACCCATAACCCTTAACCCATGGGTAAATAGGAGCGTCTCACGGATCCCTCTGATTACACTGGACGGATACCTCAGGCAAGGGATCCGTGGGATCCGTGCAACAGTAGCAAGAAATTGCCTATAAATAGTGAATCATTTCTTCATTGTAACTCACCCCTTTTCTTACAAACTCTCTCATATATTCTTACATTCTTCTAACCTCAGATCTCTTGATCTAGATAGTAGTTCTTCTTTCTTTTGTTGTAATTCTCATATAGGTCATTCTCTAAGGCGAGATCACGAGCATTCTACAAGTCATCCAAGCAAGAGGTCCTTGATTGATTTGTTCCTCCACAAGATTTCTGTAGCAAATATCTTGTATTTCATATTTCACATATTTGTTGTGTTATAGTAGTGTTGGTTTGGTCTTCCGTGTTAAGGACTCGGTATTTAGCTTTGTACCGAAAAAAATGTAAGCGACATTGTGAAGTCTTCTCCGCCGAGTTGAAGGAGTTTGTTGACATAGTGCTTGAACTCTCGAGTAGGTGACTCGGGGAGTGGAGTAGGGCAAGGAAGGTGTCCTTGTAGCCGAACCACTATAAATCGGTTGTGTCATTTCTATCCTTTACTTTACTCACTTTCTTTACTTGCATTACTTATAGATCTATACTTTCTCTCCATCCACACGATTTCACATAACATCAAATCTAAAAGTTTTTAAACTAAGTTAAAATTGGCAATACTATTCAACCCCCCCTCCTAGTTTTCCGCAATTGGCATCAAGAGCTAAGTTTACAAAAGCTTTAAAGTAAATAGTATTTTAAAAACTTTTCGATCACTATGGGTTCTGAAAATTATAAAGAAGGACAATCTATGCAACGACCTCCACTACTTGAAACTAATAGTTTTATTTATTGGAAAAATAGATTTGAAACGTATGTAAAGTCAAAAGATATTGATCTTTGGTACATCATTGTTGAAGGCGATTTTGAAGCCACTACAAAAGATGAAATCGGAAATTTAGTAAACACACCTCATGATCAACTCACCGATGATCATAAGAAAAAGCTTTCCAAAAATAGTGAAGCTAAAATGGTTTTATACAATGCTTTACCCAAAAAGGAATTCGAAATAATTTCCATGCTTAAAACCTCTAAAGAAATTTGGAATTCTTTAGTTGTAACTCATCAAGGAAATCAACAAGTTAAAAACAATAAAATAGATTTGTTTGTTCAACAATATGAACAATTTTCAATATCGGATGAGGATACTATAGATCATTCTTTTGCTAACTTTATTACTATAATTACATCATTACAAACACTTGATGAGTCTTTCTCTAGTCGTAATCATGTTAGGAGATATCTAAGGGCACTTCTATCCAAGTGGAGATCTAAGGTGGCACAATCGAAGAATCAAAGACTTGTCAATCCTCACCTCCATAAACTCATAGGCAATCTAAAGGTCTATGAGCTTGTCTCGCTAAAGATTCGAAGCCTCAAAAGAAAGAAGGAGAAGCACAAATCTCTTGCCTTAAAAGCCAAGAAGGTTTCAAGCGATGAAGAAAACTCTTCTTGAATAGTGACGACGAAGAGTATGCCATGGCGGTGAGGATTTCAAGAAGTTCTTTAGAAGAAGGGAAGATATGTCAAGCAACCATATGGCGACAAGAAGGGGTTACGAAAAGGCAAAGGCGACAAGAAAACAAGGGATGAGCAGCGCTTGTTTTAAATGTGGGGACCCTAATCACTTCATTAGTGAGTGTCCCAAACGTGACGAATAAAAAGCATTCGTAAGTGGTTCGTGGGGAATGAGCGAGGAGGAGGACGAAGAAATTGTCTCATGGCAAATGATTCAAACGAGGTATGTCCCGAATCTTTCTATTATAGTAGCTCATCATTAGATGATGATTCATTGCATCGTGAATATGATAAACTTTGCAAAATTAGTTTAAAAGTAATTAACAAAAACAAGATTTTGAAAAACCAAAATGAACGTTTAGAAAAGGAAGTCTTTGAGTTAAAGGCTAAATTAAAACGTTTAGAAAAGGGGAAGATAGCAAGTGGGGAATGTGAGATTTGTGTTTAACTTCAAACACTAGTTGATAATCTAGATTCCAAAATTGCTAGAATGAGTACTAATACTCTTGATATGATATTAGATAGTGTTAAAACAGGGAACAACAAAAAAGGTTTAGGTATTCAGCAACTTGATGCTTCAACTAGTGAAAACAAAGAAACACAATTCGTCAAAGCAATAGAAAAACAAGTCACTGTAGTCACGGATCCCATGGATCCCACAAAAAAGGAACTGACTAGTGTAAAATCAGGGATCCGTGGGTCTGCTAAAGCAAACAATAGTAATAATGTAGCCTCCTCATCTAGAACCGATTTTGTTATTGTTAATAAGAAGAAACCAACCCATGTTACTATTAGACAACCACCTCCAAGACAAAATCAAAGTTTTATAAGAAACAAAGGTCCATCTTTTCAAAACCAAACACATTTATAAGGAGACCTAATAATGTTTATCCGAGAAGTAACCATCAAATGGGATGGAATCCTAATATGCAAAACGGTTTTCCATTTCAAAACTTTGCACCATGGAATGCATACTCACCTTTTCCATATATGTCTAAAATGAATGAAATGTATAACACTAATGGACCCGTGAACAAATGGGGACCAAACTTTTGAGTTAATTGTTTTCTTAGGTATACTTAAAGGTCGACCTAGATCCGGATGAATGGATCAAGGATAAGCGGGTGCGAGGCACATAACGATAATAAAGATTTATTTTCCACATATGAATCCTTCAATGGAGGAAATGTGGTATTTGGAAATAGCAAAAGCAAAATCATCGGTAAAGTGCGATTTCTAACAAATCTCTAACCATTAACGATGTGTGTCACGTGAAAACCTAAACTTTAACCTTATAAGTATAGGACAAATATGTGATAAGAAATGTAATGTGCTTTTTAATGAAACTGGTAGTAAGATATTGAAAAACGGTATCACTATAGGAAGAGGAATTAGGAAACATGGAGTCTATATCATTAAAATCGGTAATGAACCTAGAGACAAACTTTGTCTTACTTCTATGGATGACACTTCGACCTTATGGCATCGAAGATTGGGTCATGCCAATATGCGACTTCTTCAATCGCTATCATTCAAAGATCTAGTAAGAGATCTACCAAAATTAAAATATGAACATCACTTTTGTGATGCATGTAACGTAGGAAAACAAGTCCATGCTAGTCACAAAGCTAAAAATATGGTCTCTACAACTAAGTGTCTAAAATTACTTCACATGGACTTATTTGGTCCATCAGCTATCCAAAGTTATGGAGGCAACTATTACACTTTTATTATAGTGGATGATTACTCTGGGTACACATGGACTAAATATTTAAAGAATAAAACTAAAACGCTCAATTACTTTGAAATATTAAGTAAGAAAATCCAAAGACAATTTGGAAGTCCTATAGTGTCTATTAGAGCGGATCATGATAGGGAATTTACGCTAATGGTATTAATCACAACTTCTCGGCTCCTCGCACACCACAATCAAATGGGGTAGTTGAAAGGAAGAATAGAACCCTATAAGAAATGAGTCGCACCATGTTAAATGAGCAATCCATACCTCAAAAGTTTTGGTGCAATGCCGTTGATACATCAACGTACATACTCAATCGAGTCTTAATTAGACCATTTTTAGGTAAAACTCCATACGAGTTACTTCGAGGAAAAAAGCCTACGTTAGAACATTTTAGAGTCTTTGGTAGCAAATGTTTTCTAGTTAACACTAAAGATTACCTAACTAAATTTGATCCTAAATCAACCGAAGGTATCTTTTTAGGTTGCTTTCCTAATAGCAAAGCTTATGTCATATTAAATAAAGAAACAATGAAGGTTGAAGAATCATTAAACGTAAAATTTGATGATAGTCCACCTAAACCTACCCTACCTCTTGTCGATGACGAGATAGTCGAAAGTGAAGCCATAGAAATAAAGAAAACTACAAACAAAGAAGATGAACCACTAAACAATGAGATCATCAATATTAAAGAGTCTAAAGATCATCCCGTAGATAAGGTCATAGGAAAGTTAAATGAAAGAACCTTACGGTCTCAAGTCCAAAACCAAAGTAGTTTATTTTGTTTTGTCTCAACCATAGAACCTAAGAATATACAAGAAGCCATAAAAGATGAAAGTTGGGTAATGACTATGCATGAAGAGTTAAATCAATTTGTTTCTAATGATGTTTGGACACTTGTCCCTCCACCTAGTAATCAAACCATAATAGGAACCAAATGGGTATATAAAAATAAGTTAGATGCAAATGGTGTAGTATCTAGAAACAAAGCTAGACTCGTTGCCCAAGGGTATAATCAACAAGAAGGAATAGACTTTGATGAGACCTATGCCCCCGTGGCTAGATTAGAGTCTATAAGAATACTTATTGCTTATGCTTGTGCTAATGACCTTAAGCTTTTTCAAATGGATGTTAAAAGTGCTTTTCTAAAAGGTTTTATTAATGAAGAAGTTTATGTAGCTCAACCTCCGGGCTTTATCAATTTCGAAAAACCTAAACATGTGTATAAATAAAAGAAAGCTCTTTATGGTCTTAAACAAGCCCCAAAAGCTTGGTATGATAGACTTAATTCATTTTAATAAAAAACAACTACACCATGGGGTTAGTTGATAATACACTTTTCACTAAGAAAAGGGAATCACATATAATTATTGTTCAAATATACGTGGATGATATTATATTCGGATCTACTTGTCAAGACATGTGTGATGATTTCTCTAAAATCATGCATGACGAGTTTGAAATGAGTATGATAGGAGAACTAAGTTTCTTTCTTGGTCTACAAATCAAACAAGTAGAAGATGGTATCTTCTTTAATCAATCTAAATACATAAAAGAGATGTTAAGAAATTTGGTTTAGAAGAGTCAAAACCCATAAGAACACCAATGTCATCCGACACTAAACTCACAAAAGATGAAGACGGTGAATCTGTTGATAATACAAAATACCGTGGGATGATTGGTAGTCTTCTCTATCTTACGGCTAGTCGGCCGGATATCATGTTTAGTGTTTGTCTATGTGCTAGGTTTCAAGAGGATCCTAAAACATCACATCTAGAAGCGGCCAAAAGAATATTTAGATACATTAAGGGTTCGACTCAATTAGGATTATGGTATCTAAAGTGCAGGGGTAGAAATTATTGTATATCTGATTCGACCATGCGGTGATTATGTTGACGAAAGAGTACAAGTGGTGTATGTACTTTTATGGGATGTTGTTTAACATCTTGGTTCTCGAAGAAGCAACGGCATTGGCCATATCGACAACCGAAGCCAGTATGTCTCCGCCGGCAAAGCATGCCAACAAGCACTATGGATGAAACAAGCGTTAGTTGACTACGACATTCATCTAAGTGACATAGCCATTCTATGTGACAACAAAGGTGCCGTCGACTTAAGCAAGAATCCGGTGTTGCATTATCGCACCAAGCATATAGAGATCCGTCATCACTTCTTAAGAGACAATGTTCAAAAGCGGAACATCTCTATTGAGAAGGTAGCATCCGAAGACAACATAGCCGACGTCCTCACCAAACCGTTGAAGTGGGAACAATTCAACTTGCTTCGTCTTGGTTTTGGTCTCATGGAACAATCGTCGTAATTTGTTTTTAAACTTTACAAGGTATGTAAACACTAGTCTTCTTTTTTTCTGAGTATATGATCTCTATTTCACACACAACTCACAAATAATACGGGAATTTTCAAAACCCAAGGCAAGTTTTATTTACAACACGTAATTTCATACTTATTTTTTTTACTAAAAGATAAATGTTTTCTTCAAACAAGAAACCTTTTCGAAATGTTTTCTAAAAGATACTTCTTCCCGTATCATTTTTATAAAAGCTATTTCTCACGTCTAGGACAAACCTCTTTTTCATTATTAATACAAAGTAAAAACCCGTTTTCATTGCATCTCATATCTTTTGATAAACCTAAATAAGGCGTTTGGATTAGTTTATTTAGTCGGCTTATGGGCTTATTTGACATTGGAAAAGCCGATAAGCTCACTTATTAGAGCTTATTAAGTTTAGCTTATTGGCTTCAGCCAATAAGGTGAAGCTGATAAAATCATAAGCTTGAGAAACTGAGCTTATCGGGTTTTCCAAAGTCAAATAAGCCCATAAGGCGGCTAAATAAGCTGGTCCAAACACCGTGTAACTCCATAAAAGGCGGCTAAATGTGGCCCTATTATTTTATTTATTTTGGTGATATTTCATAAACCTAAATAAGGCGTTTGGATTAGCTTATTTAGTGCGACATGGGCTTATTTGATTTTGGAAAAGGCGATATAAGCTCGGTTTTAGAGCTTATTAAGTTTAGCTTATTGGCTTAAGCCAATAAGGTGAAGGTGATAAGGTTGAAAAAGTGAGCTTATCGGGTTTTCCAAAGTCAAATAAGCCCATAAGGCGGCTAAATAAGCTGATCCAAATTAAGATAAATGAATTAAAATTGATAAAACAGTAATAAAAAATAAAAATGATGAAGTAGATCATCTACCAAAACAAAACTTACAGAATTTTAGCTCACGATGAAATCATGAATGATTATGTGCTCGATCAAAACGTATAAAAGAATGAAAACTGAATTTACAAAAATTTGTTTATGGAATGAATAAAAACAGGGGATGAATGAAAGTTCGTTGCACCAGACAAAAAGTATTTAAACCAATTAATACGTTTTTATTTATTTTTTTGGTCATGCGTTTTTAATGGGTTGGATAAACATTACTCTATCTTTTTTCTATTTGTAATATAAGGGAAATTATTCTCCCTAATTAAAGCTCGATTTTGTTTAAGCATTACATATATAACAAAACACATTTATGTTCGGAGATCATTAAGGGGTGTGTTTGGTAAAAATTAGGGGTGAAAGCAGCGAGCCTTGAGAGCTTGTGAGCTCGAGCTCGGCTCGTTATATATAAAATGCTCGAGCTCGTTTGAGCTTCATTTGAGCTCGAGCTCGGCTCGTGAAACTTTCCTGGCTCGAGCTCGGCTCGAGCTCGTTAACTACAGTTAAAAGTATAGAAAATATATATCATTATATATTCTAGGGCTCGTTTAGGCTCATGAGCCTTATTTAGGTTTATGAAATATACGCCGAAAGTCAGGCAAACATTTAATTCACGTTCAAATTTATGTTGATGATATCATCTTTGCCTCGACCGACCCCAATGAGTGTGACCGTTTTCAAATGAAATGGGTTCTAAATTTCAATTGTCGATGATTGGACAAATGTCATTTTCTTGGGATTACAAATTTCACAAAGTCCGGAGGCATTTTCATAAATCAATCTAAATATGCAAATGAGATTTTAAAGAAATTTGGATTCGATTCTAGTGACCTGTTGACACCCCATGATTGAGCGTCGAAACTAGATGAGGACCACTCGGGATCATGGTAGACCAAACGAAATATCGTAGTATGATTGGATCCACGATGTACCTCATGCCTAGTAGACCAGACATCTTGTTCGTTGTTTGCATGTGTGCTAGATACCGAGACTAAGCCTACTAAAAGCACCTTGAAGCGGTTAAGCGGGTCTTCGGTATCTCCAAGGAACCATCAATATGGGACTTTGGTACCGAAAGACACGGTATGTCACTAACAACCTATGCGAGATCTCGATCATGCAGGATGTCAAGATACTCGTCGAAGTATACGGAGGTGCTCGGTTTTGGGTGATAAGCTTGTGAGTGGTCTTCAAAGAAGCAAATGAGTACTTATTTCCTCTACGAGGCGGAATACATAGCCATGTCATCTTGTTGTGCTCAAATCCTATGGATGAGATCCCAATTATCGACTATGGCTTTGAATTCAACAAAATCCCTACATCTTGTGATAATAAAGTGCTATTGCTCTCTCATGCAACAACGTACAACACTCAAGAGCAAAGCACATCGACATTCGACATCATTTCATCAGGAGCAAGTTGAAAGCGGTGTGGTGGAACTTTACTTTGTGAGGACTGAATACCGGTTAGCATACATCTTCACCAAAGCTCTTCCTAGAGAACGTTTGAGTTTATTCTTCCATGTTGGGTCTTAAGAGCCTTGACCGAAACACTCAAACGTCTTCAAGAGGAAGAAGAGGAGTAAAGGTTTCCTTCAACTATCCTGTAAATATTTTTTTGAAGAAAAAAAAAAAAAAATATATATATATATATATATATATATATATATATATATATATATATATATATATAAAACTTTCAAAATCCATAAAAAATTTGAAAAATTAGAAAATCTTCAAAAATATATATATATATATATATATATATATATATATATATATATATATATATATATATATATATATATATATATATATATATATATATATATATATATATATATATATATATATATATATATAGGAAGGGTTCTTTTCGAACCATAAAAGGTCGAGCTGCAGAACCACCATCAACCAATCGATTTTTTGGATATTAATTATTATTACTTAATTTAAAAGGGTATAATAGTAAAAGTACATTTTTTTTCTTTTTAATTTTGTTAATAAAAACGCTTTTTTCCATATATTTAGGATTTTTTTATTATTTTTTTTTGAATAATATTTTCTTCAACATGCGTGTTTAGTGAGGTGCATGTGTTTTTTAGATAATCTAAATTTACGTGTGTTTGTAGTGTTCAATTTACATGTATTTTGTAAGGTGCATATATGTTTTTGTAGACAATATAAATTTACGTGTGTTTGTAGCATGGAATGGAAAACAAATGTATTTTACATGTATTGTCAATTTAGAACAAAAACATTAGATACAAAATTTAAAATCATGTGATATACTATTCTAAGTACAAATTTCTAAAAGCAAAAAAATATGCCGCATATGCACATATATTTTCCTCCTGGACACTTTGGATTTCTTTGTTCGTATATGTGCACTTGTATTTCGCCATGCACTTGTGTCTTTACTCCTTGAATCTTTAGGATAACTACCTTGTCGCTAGATAATATGTACAAAACACATGTGCACTCTTCATATTGCTCATCATACTCGTACTTGTAACCACAATCAATTAATAAACTAATTATTTAATCATAAAAAATAACAAAACACATATGCACAATGATATTTCTTACTTGTGCAAACGAGACCATATTCTTGAATTCTTTGAGAAATTGGTACAACCTTAAAACACAAGTGCACCCTTAAATCATAACTAAACACAAAATATCCTTATATTAGAACTAAAAACATATATGCACTTTCAATATGTTTAAACTCCAAAATTGTAAAAACACATATGCACATAAGGTATTAAATTCACCAAAAAATGTAAAAATACATATGCACTCTCAATAACACATATGCACCGAAGGCATCAAATTCATCAAAAACTTTAATAACACATATGCACCGAAGGCATAAATTCATCAAAAACTTTAATAACACATATGCACACCATGATCTATTAAACATAACTTCGTAGATATAAATTTCAAATTGAAACACAAATTTCGTTTTCATAACTATAGCTAAAAAAATTCAGATCCAAAGAAAAAGAAAAAATTCAGATCCAAAGAAAAAAACGAGAGAAAAGGCACAGTAAGGCATGTTAATAATCATCTATCTCGTTTTACGATTCTCACGAAACAATTAAAATCATCTATCTCGTTTTACGTAACAAGAATAATCATCTATCTCACGTAAAAGGCACAGTAAGGCATGTTAACAAGATAAATGATTCTCACGTAACAATTAAAATCATTAAAAAAATCATCTATCTCGTCTTACGATTCTCACGTAGCAATTAAAATTCTGTCAAATTCTATCAAATTTAATGGTCAATTATCACACATTTACAGATAACTAAAGTTCACATAAAAAAAGGATCTAACCTTTAAGTCAAGACATTGTTCCCAATGATAAGGTAAAGTTATATTAGAATTGAGTTCCAAAACCGTCGTGCAAGATGGAAGACAAAACAGTTGGAAAGAGATTATAATGTTTTCTTCGGTCCCAACAAATGAATTTGATTGTGCAGATGGTTCTGAAATGTATTTGAGGTATGTTGGGATTATTAATCGGATTGTAAAGGTGATTTGGACTGATGGGAAGATTTGAGATAGATGATTTTTTTTTTTTAGATTAGATCTGAGATTGGGAGGTGACAGGATTAGGTGGCTGCTAGGTTTTGGGGAAGTGAAGATGATGGTGGGAGGTGATAATTAGAGATCCTATTTATTAGGACGTTTTTTTGTGGAATGCTTTTAAAAACAAAAAATATGAAATCCCAATAATGCCCCTTAACAATTAAATTAAAAAAGATTAATCTTTCACTTAATTACGAAACTGCCACATCCATTTATAGCCATTGATCAAAATATTTAATGGTTAAGATCGGTTCTCGCAGTTCTCGACCTTTTTATGGTTCTGAAAATAACCCTACACTATATATATATATATATATATTGTCATTTTGTCATGTTTCTTTCGATTCGATAATATCTACTGTCTTGATGTTGTCATTCAAAGAATGACACGGGACTTTAGATGTTGTTCGAATCTTTAAAAAAAATAATAATAAAAAAAAATCAAAAAATCAAAAAATATTTTTGGGAGAAAGAGAAAAAAAATGGTTTATTGTCATTTCAGGCAGTAACCCGCTTTTCGAAGATAGAACAGAGCCATACTTTATCTTGGTTTTCAAATTTCTAGCTCTGATTCTTTAAACTAATCCTTACTATCTAATGAAAACTTGTTGTTTTGAAAAATAACTCGGACTCTATTTTGATAATCATACGGACTTAAAAGTTTGTCAAAATATCTATCTCAATCAACAACTTATGTCATTGATTGAGGGGAGAATGATTTCAATTAAATCAAAATGTTATTTGCCATACAATTGTTTTCAAAAGATAATCATGCATGTTTATTCAATGGGTTTAAAGTCTTAAAATCCGATCCTTATCGATAAAACGCTTTCATAATCAAGTCACAATTCTCCTTAAAGCTTTCAAAATCAATTTAAATCTACTGAGATCACAAATCTCAAATGATTTGATAATTGTGATCGGGGAGAATTTGTGATTTAAATTGGATTTAATCGATAATTCGGTAAATGATTTTATAAGGATGTACAAGCTCTCCTTCCCACATGTGCCAAACGATTTCAAATTTTCCTTGCACATGTTGAGGGAGCATCTATCTTAAACCACAAAGATCCGAAAGCGTGATCAATTTATATCAATGTGCGGGTTCCCTCTTGTATGTGCAAAACTCTTTCAAATCTCAAGGCACATATTGAGGGAGCAAGTTTATGAAAACTTCATCCTTCCTTATATGCTTTATCTACTTGTTTTGATCAGGAAGTGATGTTGATATCTTTAGAAAATGGTAATCAAAGAAGTTAATTCTTTCTCTTGCCTCCATGTGCAAAACGATTTCAAACACTTGATGCACATGTTGAGGGAGCTCTTGTTCTAAAAATATCAAAATAATTCGGTACAAAATGCTTTGATAATATATCATAAGTATCGGATTGATTTTCAAATGGTTTTCAATTGGTTCCAATGGCGGATGAACAATACCAAATAGACCGACCAACTTTACTTTATGTATGGTGATATAAGGATGATTAAGTTAGGTATTTGTTCCCATGATCCACGAGAACGGAGGGATCTACCGAGGACAATCCACTAGAAAGTGTATAAGTCCTTAGGTATATTGAAAAAAGGAGAAAAATGAGATATGGGAAGAGTGCGGTGAGTGCGAGCTAGTCTTGGAATAAACCCAACAAGGTTCTAGCTATGAAGTCTCGGTAAGCTTGAAGGGGTTGAAGAATGAAAAGGAATTTAATGAGAAAAGGGTGAAAACAAATAGCCCTCAATTATTCAACCTTAGGGTGAAACCGGGTTCAATACATATCTCTTGGTGTTTACTAAGGTAACACTGGTATTGAAGACAAGACATCATGGACCCAGTGATGCACCGCACTAAACTTCCCAAAGCTACTCAAGTTCCTATTAAAGGGCTTGTTTCATTCTCACGGGAACCTACATAATCTATCGACTTTCTCTTAGAGATTGTTGATATTGAAGTAGAGACCTCTCCCTAGTCTCCGATCTGGGATCCAAATATGCACAAATTGAGTCTAGAGCCACGAGATCATCCATAAATCTCATTAGGACACATTCAATGAAGACTCTGCATTTCACACAATGTGGAAAGAGAGATTATATCTTGAGTCCTCACATTATCCTTGTGGTATTGCGGAACATCCGAGTGATATGTAAAAATATTCACAATGAAAATGGAAAGCCTACGGAGCCAACATCAAACAAGCTTACGGTAGGTGGCATGTGAGATCTATTCAATAGATCAACCATGTGACAAGCGACAGAAACAATTAGGCGATTCAATCTTTTGAATCAATCTGGTTCGAGTTATGGATTGACGGATACCTTTGAAAAACGGTCATTGTGCTTAAAAACTCTTTTCTTTAGCACATCGACCGCGTCACGAATATTTCAAATCAAAGGTGTTTTATGATTGATAATTGATTTTCATTAAAACCTTCGTTGTATTGCAAAACAATTTCTATTGAGCAATACACGATTGTTTTTCAAATCTCTTTTCATCAATCGGTGAATCTCTATTCATTGGTTCACTCCTCCGTGTTGTCTTCTTTGAGGCGTTCGGTTTGAGAAACGGCTAGAGCATTGCGAAACTCATCAAGAAATTCTTGAATTATACCGATATGAGGCGATGCTTGTCTTGATCAGCGGGAACAAGTGGGCGTGTACCTCAATTCAACGAAAGTGTTCAAAGACACTTCGTGTGATTTAATGCTAGCTTGTTGTATGCAGTCGTCCCTCGTTTGCGGTGATCGAGAATGAAGCGGTCAATCCATACCGTATGCTCATACAACACATTCATTTCAAAGAAATCATGATTAGTGCATCAATGACTCGATATTATCACTCCATGCTTCGCTACAGCCGCCAATATCATGAATCAACAAAAGCTTCCGCTACTCGATGAGAATATTTCATGATCCGAATGTGAGCATGTCGGTCCGAAAGTCACAACATCACATAATACCAACACCACAATAGATATCTCGGAGATTTCTTGTCGGTGATGATCTCAAAGCGGCTCAAAACTCATTATCACGTGGATCGGTAAAAGACCTCCACTTGGATTAACCTAACATGCAATGTGAAGAATCAATGACTACGAGCTTGAGCAAAGTTCAACATCAAGAATGCAAGAACAATTTTAATGTAATATCATTTGTATTCAATATATGTTTAATGTGTGTTTGAGGTGACCTCCATGGGGAGATTGTTAGGATTTAGTAAATCCGAATATAAAAGTCGGTCACCTCAAGTATATGTAATCGTTAGAAAGCTCTCGATCGTATATTATTATAAGTTAAGTAGTATTTTGTTTAAGTAACACCGTGGAGGACGGACGGTCTTTACCCACTGTATGCACGATCCACGGCCGATAGGTGGCGATTTATGTAAAGACTATATATACTCTCTACCTTCCAAGGTAGAGTTGGAGATCATAATAAGACTTTTCTTTCTCTCACTAAAGTTCCCTAAACCTCTAACTTTCTCTCTAGAACTCTTTGTACGCCTATTTGATCTTATGGTTTAGTGTGTTTATGAAATCCAATATGTTACAGTCCCATACCGTATTTTACACATCAAGATAAGTTTGTTAATCCAATTTATCATTATGTCTACCCCATGTTCAATTGATTGTGTGTATGCTTGCTTGTCTAATATGTCTAGCTAAATTACTTGTGTGTTTGCTTAGATCTATGAAACCTAGTTATTGATTGTTGTTAGGTTGTTTCTTGTCTTAATTGAAATTGGTTTAGAAATGTATCTAGGCTATCGTTGTATTTAATGCTTGAGTATGCTTGATGATGATATGGTGTACGGATGGAATAACTTAGGTTTGTTGATTCCGTGAATCATATACGAGAGATAACCTCATACAACTAGGGGATACGAACACCCTACGACTTTTAGGAATACAACGCGTTAAGATAAAGGACGTGACAACTCAACCAACCAATAAAAGATAACTAGGGAGTAATAGTATCTAACTGAACACATCTTTAATCATCATACGAGCACACGTCAATTAAACATAGCTATCCATAGTAATTAGAAAATTAGATATTAGTAGAAGTAGAGTAATCGGTAGAAGAACCCCCAACCAATTGCCCCGAGATTTTACCTAAGCTTTCTAAAAAACATAAAAAAGATAAAAAAAGGAATCATCCTCAACCCCACCTTCTCGTCATATATTTCTTACTATCATTCTTATTCCCCTAGAGAACGATATCAATCCCCGAGGCTTACCCCATACTACACTACAACGATTAGGTTCACTGCCTAGAGGGTTGAAAAACTTGCTCGTAGAAAAGGAGGTTTTCTCGACCCCAAACGCTCATACGCACATCAGTATCTCAAATCCTTTTCAAGCCATTTCAAATTCTTGGTCCGATTCATAAGAATCGTTCTCAATAACTTGATTATGTCCCATATGCCTAAAGGATTCCTCATGCTCATCATATGTCTTGGTGAAATCTAACCCAAGCATACACCTAGGTAGTTCAACTCTAACCATCTCACAATCTTGGTCCAATTCAAAGTCCATATTCTTAAAAACTAGGTCATTTTGTTCATGGTGCCTATGGTCAGATAAATCATCCTCATTTATTTCCTCCGGTTGTGATGTATACAAACCTATCAATTCATTTAACTTATGGTTCATGGTTAGGAAGCTTTCCTAAAAAAAAATTCAAATGGTCTCACTAAAAAGAGTTAATCCTAACAATGATTGCTTAATAGAAGTCACACATGCATAGAGTTCATCAAACCCATCTAACTTTACCCCCATCTCCTCTTGTATATCTCTAAGATCACTCAAAAATTCATTGGAACAATTGTTCCTCTATTGTCAATGATTCAAATGCAACTTCATCTGCCATGGTGACGAACGATAGGGTTTTACGAACAAAAGAAACAAAGAAAAAGATAGACTACGAGAAAGCTACAAAAGAAAAAGAAAAATCTCACTTGATAGGAATCTAGTGAGTAGACCTAAACGTGATAGAAATCGAAACCTAAATTATTCCTCGGTAAAGGCGCCAAAAACTTGATGTGGATAATTGTAAACACAAGAAGTTTTACAATTCTCCTAGGAAGTATACCTAACCGTTGTAGTGTAGTATAGGTAAGACACGGGGGATTGATCATTCTCGAGGGGAATAGTGTTGTGAAGGCTCGAAGTGTATGACGAATACTAAAGGTTGAAGGATGATTGTTTTTTGTCTTTTTATATTTTTTAGAAAGCAATTAAAAATTCGGGGTTTGAAGAGTTTTGTTTTGTAGCTACTAATTAACTACTTAAACTAAATATGCAGAAAAGTGTATGATAAGTAAATGTGTTTACATAGGATCTTAATACTCCATAATTATATCCTATTGATTAGTTGGAATTGTCACGTCCTTGTTTTAATTAGCGCGTTGTAATCCTTAATATTAGTCGTAGGGAGGTGCCAAATGCTCTAACTATATGAATGTATAGGACTCGTTAAGACCTTAATGTCAGCGACCGCAATTCCAAAAGTAAAGAATATATAGGACGCGTTAAGACACTTAATGTCAGCGGCCGCAATTCACGCAATCAATACAACGAACAAACCATCCATTTCACTATTGTGGAGCTTTTAGTTGGGCGTTCAAACACGAATCCTAATCCTAAGATCTAGCCAGTTTTTCAGCCCCTAACGCGATAACAACTAATTAAACAAGTGACAACAATCAATAATCAATAACTAGGTTTCATTCAATACTAAGCAAACATTAATAAATCTAGTCTAGCATGTTAAAAAGAAGAGAAGGTAAACAATTAATCACACAACACATGGACATATTGTAATGATTAAATGATGAATAACTTGTATTCAATTAAATTATGGAGTTTTGGGGGCTAAAAACCCTTACAAAAGCTGGAAAATTCGTGCACCAAAAGGTCTCTCCAAAGTCTTACCAGTACGTGTCACACATAATGAAAATCCTATGAAAATATATATAGTATTACAACTGTGACGGCGTCACTTTACAAGTGTGACGCCGTCAAATCGCCGTTATTAGGTTTTCATGAACTGCACCGACTTAGTTGTGACAGCGTCACCTTAAGGGTTGTGACGTCGTCGCTCTTCACTTTTCTGGTCATGACGGCGTCAGCTCTAGACCGTCACCATCCTCTGAAGTGTCATTTGTAAAATTTATAACTGGATCATCTTCGTGATTCTTCAAGTGACATCGTCACGTTGTATCTGTGACGTCGTCCCACCTTCTTTTCAAGGACGTTTTCGTGACTTGGTCATTTTTTTCGTTTTTTCGTCCAAATGAGCCAAAAACACTTCAATTTCCAACATTTGCTTCCCAAGTACCTAAAACTAAAATAGAAACGATTTAGGGCAATAAATGATCAAATATGTACGAGCTTAAAGGTTAAATGACCCCTAAAAAAAGTAGGTTTTTATACCTCGTCATACACACACCAACCTTAGCTCTTGATACCACTTGTTGAGAAAAGTGACAATGGATTGAAACAAAACCACAACTTAAATATGAAATGCAATAAAAGATGACACACAGATTTAAAGTGGAAAACTCCGATAGGGTAAAAAACTATGGGCAAAGAAAAATACGTTTCACTATGTAAAAACTTAGGAATTATACTTCTCTCTAATTACAAGGATAAACACCGATAATTATATCTCTTGTATTAGAATATATACAAACTCCCTAGCTTTCTCACAAAGAACCTTTAGAAGATAGAAGTGAATGAGATGGGATGAAGAAATGAGGCAAGTTCCATTGCCTTTTATAGGCACATTTCTTGACTTGTGACATCATACATGTCCAATAGAACCCAAGACAAATATTTTGTGTACCCAATACAACCCCTTAGTAACACAAAAAGTTATGAAGTACCAGAACTACAAGTAAACATGAAACGCATGTCATAGGTGTCGAAGTTGTTATTGGCCATGTCCGGGCACTTCACGTTCCTTCACGGTTTTAATCTGCCGACATCTTCACAAATGCCTGCCTTTTCTACTGTTCATAGAGTTTCGGTCTAGCTTGAGCGTTCAAATACACCCCGTTTCAATTGCGAGGTGTATGAGCAAGTATATTATGTATGTTAGTCCATTATGTATAAATAAGGCTCGATTCATTATTTTTAGGTTTTGTATTTTCTTATATATTAGTATTGCTTGTATGAACAATATCAAGAAAATACCATTTTTTAACCAAATAAGTATTTGGGGTCTTATCTATACTACATATAAAAATAAAATACATTGTTTAAAAAATTACAAAAGAGTAATGTTATTAGACAAAAACTTTATTTATTAAAGATAATGCAGAATTTAAATATTTAAATACTTAATTACAATTTAATATATTATTTTTTAACTCTTCTTTAATTCACACCGACACAAACAAAAAGGAAATGGTATACATGCACAAATTGACGCTATTATGTACTCACTCCGTCTTAAAATAATTATAAGTGGACAAAAATCATATATTTTAATAAAAGTGAGACAACTTTAATTATCAACCATTCAAATATAATATTCCTTCACTAAATTCTTTGGTTTTTACTTAAAAAGAAAAAGAAAAGTGAACAATTATTTTGAAACATTACGAACAAGAAATATTGACTATAATTATGAGACGGGAGCAACGTGTTTGTCATGTTTGGAATAAAAGATGTTGAAACAAGTTGGAAAAAGTAAGAGGATGAAAGATGTAAAAAGAAATGAGGAAAACGTTGACGAGACACACAACTTTCCATTTCCCTGTCCGTCCCCCTCCGGCGGATGATCTTCTCCGGCGTGTAAAAGTTGGTAACTTGTTAGAGAATAAGAATAAAAGGATGTTATCGCGTTCAAATTCAATGCCACAACAACAACAACAACAAGTAGAAGTAAAGAAGAAAATAATTACTCGATCAAATCTGGCGGAACAACTTCGAGTATCAAATTCCAACCAAACATGATTGGCTCTCTGTCTCTTTATTCTCTTCTACTAATAATCTCTATTCTTCCAGGTAACCTTTTTTTTTTTTAAATTTTTTTTTTTGGGTAATTATGGTTTCTGATCTTTTGGCGGACTAATCTACGTGACGATAGTCACAAGCCCTTTGGCCACTAGGGACTCCTTATTAATCACCTTCTTAGCTTCAACTTATTTGTTGGATAGTGTTTACATGAATAGGCTGCGGATATACAATCCTCGAAATGTCACTTGCTTTATTTGATTCCAACTTAACCTGCTTGTCTTTCTATACACCTTTAGTTAGGATATTCAACTATCTTTCTCGCACAAAAAATGAAATAGTCCATTATTGCCATGTTCAACAAAAATTGGGAACTTGATGTCGATCTTCATATCTTTTCGTGGAACGTAAGGGCCATGACATTTCACAATGTGCATACAAATACCCTTCGTTCCAAAATTTCGTCTTTGCTCGTGAATGTGATGCCAAGGATGATTTGAGGAACAAACAGTACTCACGTGCTAAACTGCTAATCCATGAATTTGGTACTCTTTCCCCAATTGTCATCACAACATGCAAAAAAGGGTTAACAAGCTATCTTATGCAAATAACATTTGGTCCAGAAGTAAGGTTTTAATATATTGATTATTGACGATGGTTTTTGCATTGATAGGATTAAAGTTATATATAATCTTGAGAAGAAGATGGAGAGTGATTAGGAGAAGTGAAAGATTGATTTGATATATATATAGAGAGAGAGGTGTAACAAACTTACGATTCTGTGATTGGCTGAATGAAAAAGTGGCGTATTGTCATCATAAGTTTGTGACTTATTTGTTGACAGAGAGTGAGTTATGTATGAAAAGTGATCGTGGATCAACAAGCCTGATAGTGTCGTTGTAAGTACATTTTGTGTTGAAAATCATGTAGGATATAGCCTTATTGACAAGTAAGATGACTAACAAGAACACACTCTAGACTCAATTTTGACTTGAAGTGGGTTTTTGGCTAAAACAGGGTAAGTTGTAGGCTATAGCCCTTAGATATTATATCATTTATAGGATTTTGCCAAATTGGCGTATTTAGACGTATGCAATTGTTGGGGATTCTGATAGGATTCGTGGCGTCTAGATGCAACAAAAGGATAAACCTTTTAATATATTCTAACATTTAGCGCTCTTGCAATATCAAAGATACTGTTTTCATAAATATAGTGTCTTTGGCTAAACCTGGGTAAGCTATAGCCTATATCCCTCAGATGCTGTATAGGATTTTGCCAAACAATGGCGTATTGAAATGTATACAATTGTTGGGGATTATGCTAATAGGGTTTGTGGCGTTTAGATGCAACAAAAACATAAACCTTTTGTAATATTAACTGACATTTCAGGGCTCTTGCAACGTCAAAGATATTGGTTTCATAAATGTAGAGATCATATGTAAGCCACTGAATATTTCACCCCACATATTTAGGTCCCATCTTGGTGCATATCGAATTGGAGAGAGTATGCTTCATTTTCACTCCTGCCACAATATTACGCTGTAATGATCCTTGCTCTCTTCAGATTGTTGCGCCGTCATCATATATTAGATTGGATATTCATCATATTATTTCTTGGATCAATAGCTTGTTGGTGTAAATACATCACAAAAATTGAGTTTGTTGTTCAGTATCATTTTTTCTGGGCACAGCATTAGAATGATGTTTAAATGAAGCAGCTGATGAAAATTTACACACTTCAATAAATAGACAAGCATAAAAGACATGTTGGTAATACTAAACAAGTATAGAGGATGGTCCCAAGTTTCCAAACATATATGATGAACTGATGATGAGAACTTACATAGATTGTTTATCATTGATAAGAAAATATCAAACTAATACACCTGACATTCACGCAGATGCTAGACTCAGTCCACCTAAGTATACGGGGCATAAATTAGATTTTGCGAAATAATTGTAAGTAGTCCATGGACCTAACCTTCATGCTGAGCTCACATGTCAACATGTTTATGGTTGTATATGTATTCAAGAGAGTTCAAGTTTTGGACACGGTGGCCTTATAATTTTGCTCAAATTTTATGTTAGCTCAGGTTATTTTTTAAGCTATAAAAATGTAGCTAACTAATAATACTACTCTAGAATAACAATCCAATACACAAATACTGGTAAATGATGTTTTGGATTCAAGACGACCAATGTCTTTTTGTGAATAGTCTCCCACCCCCTTTGTTGTCCCTTTTGTAAATATTTTCGATCTTTATGATTTTATCGAGCTTGAAATTATGTGTATGAGAAAAACATTGATAACGTTATCCAAAGATATATTACTTGAGAATCGAGAGAAAGAAAATGAACATTTAGGTTTCATCTGATGTATCTATCAGGGGGTGGCTGGGAAGAGTTTAAACTGATGTACTGTAATAGTGGCTATAGTAATTGTGGGACGTTTGTGTATAAATGTGGACAATTAGGACTTCAAACTTTTTATCAGATGGATAATGTTCAAATGATATTGTTATTCTGTGGGCTTGCTTGTGCTAAGAGGTCGACCTTGTTTTAGGCTGGGAATCCTTTCACTAAATAAGCTCCTATATAGATTAGCAGAGAATTAGGACAAACGGTACTCCAGTTTATATTAACCAACAACCATTAGAATGTATGCTAGCACCTCTTATGTTTCTGCTCATGGTTGGGGCCAACACGGGTCAGCTGTAGAAGTGACGGTTTTGACCCATTAACTCATGCATGGTTCGGTTAGGATTATGATTTATCTCCAATAGGTCAAATGGGTGAAAATAAAAAATAAAAAGCTTGGCTTAAATGAAATGGGTCGGACAGCTCAAGCTAACCTGGCTTGACCCATTTCTACCCACACAAAAGTTGCCCATTTTTCGAGGTAACCCACCCCCCGGGCCCACCATTCTGGCCACCTCTATTCAACAGTCTCAATATTTGTTAATCTTTGACTGGAGTGATGATTATTTACAATTTCTTAACTGAAAGTTCTAACGATAAACCTTATTTATTATACTGTATTGGTGCTTCTCCTGATCCATGAGATCCCACATATTATCTTTTAAATTAATTTTTGCCTTTTTTTCCCGTTTAATTTATGAATGGTATAAGCTAATGTTTTTTGTCGATAAGGTTTATTTTTATTTATTCTTAGTATTTTAACCACGGTGTCTGATGTGATCCACATTTTGTTTTTATTGATGCAGGGTTGATGTGGTGATTTTTGTAATATGGGAACTTGTGATTCTAGCATTTTCGTTTTCTCAGCTGTTTCATTATACTTTAGGCAGTTAAAGCTTACTATAGTATTAGCCACCTTCACGTTGTTGTTACTACTATCTATGAAGGTGACTAAGCATGTAAAACTGGCCAGGAAAAAGAAGCGAAGGATGCTTCTACCTTTATCAATGTAAAAGGTCGAAAACTAATATTCATATAATGTTAGCCCGTTAGACTCTTGTTAATGTAAATTGCAACAAATTTTGATCTTTTACTATTGCCTACCCTCCTTTTTCTGTTTATTCTCTTGTGTAACTGGAGTTGATGCAAAAGATGATCAAGAAAACTGATTGTTGTACCAACTTTGATCTATAATCTGCAGCTGCGATTTCATTATAAAATTTTGGAATGTTGTTCAAGAATAGCAAGACGGGTCGGTAGAGTTTGATGATTGATGGGTCAATATGATTTAAATGGGTCATTTTTTGGTATGGCTCAAAAGAGGTTGGGCCATGTTGACCTGCAAATAATAATGGACCAAACCTATTTGAGAGTAATATTATTAGGGTGACATAAGTATTTAGTTTTCATTGACTAGTCAGTATCCCTTAAATGATTATACTTGACAATTGTGTGAAAAGTGACAATGTGGTTCTTGCTAATGTGTGCGCGCTTAATTTTTGTCATATTTTTATGATTCAAATATATGAATTCTTTTTGCTTAGCTTCGATTCTGCGCTAAATCAAGAGTTTTTGTTAGCGCTTGAACAATCTCAACTTCAATTTTAACCTATGTATAATTATATATTTGTATTACTTTCCTTTATAATATATCAAGTATTTGCTCAGGCCTGGTGATAGGCAGGGACAATATTGGCTAATGTTCAGGCCCAAATTTACCGAAGGGCCACATTGTATGTATATCCATATAATATGTTTTGTATAAATGATTTCTTAAATCTACATTTGTATGTTTTGATGTTTTGTTTATTTATTTCTCATATTTTGTAAACGGTTAAACCTTTTACGGTAATTAGATATTTTTGAAGTGATAATGTGTTATTTTTGTTTTCTATAATGTTTGAATGATGTAGGGCTGAAGAACCGAAAATCAGACCGAATCGACAAACCGAGCCAAATCGGGTCGAATTGAACCGCACCGACCTTATCCAGTTCGGTTTTTGGTTTTATATAATTATAGTTTTTGGTTTCGGTTTTACTCGTTCGGGTCAAAACCAAGAACAATACACTTAAACTATCTAAACACATTTCCATGAGTTAACTACATTCGGTTTGATTTCACTAGGTTAACTTCGATTCAGTTCTCGATTCACGTTTTTCTCAAAATTGATTTTTTGTTCAGGTCAGGTTTGGTCTTTAAAATTGTTAGACAGTAAAGTTTTTAAATTAGTCATGTTTCTGTTTGGAAATTTTAAATTATATGATACAAAAATGCTTGGATGTCGAGAGTGTGAGAGTAGTAGTATTTGAGTAAAGAAAGAATAAATGGGAGGTTGGGTTGTGTGGTGTGGTGTGGTCAGTCAACTGTCAAACTGCACGTACCCGTCACGCCACTCCGTTTCTGCAAAACGAGTCCCCATAACTCCTTGTGTTGTGATACACATTTCTCAATATATTACTACTTCAAACTTCGTACCTATCCAAAATATAAACCTCCCTCGTTTCTTGTATCTCTTTCTAACTTCGAGTTCTTGATTACTGTTCTTTTCATTATTATTATTATTATGTTACATCTATCATTTCAATACACTTGGTAATAACGCCTTTATGTTAAGTCACCAAACGTCTAACTTTATGTTTAAATTATATTTTCATCACCCTCCTTGGCTCCTTGCTAGCTAGATAGATTTGATGGATTTGTCATTGTAACACGGATAATGAGAGGTCATGTTATACTTTATGTGATTGTATATTACTATTATTATAAAGTATTTACTTTATTTTAATTTAAATGTATAATCACATTAAATATAACATGATTACAAAGACTAAAAGATATGTGTGAGAGAGAAAAGGAGAGAGAAAAAGAGAGAGACAAGGAAGGATGGCAGGAGGTACGACATAGGAGGAATCAAAAAGAACAAGGTATGAGATCAAAGACCGAAGACAGAAGGAACCAAGTCATTAAGTTCTTCGTTTCAAACATCCCAGACAGATGCAGACCATGGGACCTTGCGTCAAGACTGAAAGAATACGGCGAGATCGGGGGTGTTTTTATCGCCAGGAGAAGAAATAAAGACGGACAGAGATTCGGGTTCGTAAGCTTCAAAGGGGTAAGGGACTGGAAGGTACTGGAAGATTGTATAAGATCGATCAAGATGGGAGGTTATACTCTACATCAGCGTGGTGATGCAGAAGAGAAGAAAATGGAGGCGGTATAACCGAGGACGGTGAGGCCGTCGAGTCTTGGTGACACCGAGAAAACGAAGGTGAATGGAAACCCGGATGGATTCAGGTACTTCAAGGGAGGTATGGGTGAAACCAAGCGTCAAGGGTTCTCATATAGGGACGTGGTGGTGGAAAAGGATGAGCCGGCGACAGTTGCTAAAACCTTAACATTGGTAGGAGAGGATGATGCTATGTCGAAGCTTCATGGTAAGGCGTTAATTGCTTGGTGTGCAGATTTAAAAACTCTCACCAATATCAGTGTAAGTTTGGGAGGCTTGGGAGAGATAGGTCTGGAAATGAAGTATATTGGTGGCCTATGTATCCTCTTATCTTTTTCATGCAAGGAGGATGCCCAAGTGTTCCTGTCTAAGGGGAAGGTTTGGAGGAGTTGGTTCGTTAACATAGAAACGTGGACTGGGCAAAATATTCCATTCAAAAGACTCGCTTGGGTTGGTATTGTGGGTGTCCCACTTCATATTGCATCCGCTAATACCTACAATAAAATTGGAGAACTGGTTGGAGAAGTGGTATCTCCGTCCACGGTGGATGACAGCGAGACGAATAAATCGGTGGAAGGGGTAGGTGTCCTGGTAAACGACGGTACTGAGATCAAGGAAACCGTTATACTTTCTTGTAGAGGAAGTAAATTTAAGGTTTGGATTAAGGAGAAGGACTTTAACTGGAGCCCGTGTTGTGAAATCGGCATAAGAAAGGAAGAGAACATGGCGGGGTCTGGTGGGAAGGGATTCAATGATCACATGTCGGAGGAAAGTAAGTCGTCGCCGGCGATGGAGGAAGGCGAATGGAGCGGCCCGAAAAAAGAAGTCGATACAGCCATACGAAGGGGTGAAAAAAAAGATAATTATTACGATGTTAACGTGCATGGGGTTGGGGAGTCCAAGAGTAACTTTGGGCATGGGGCAGTCAACATAGGAGTAGAGTACAGTTATGATAGGGGGGGACAGGAAAAATCCTTCGAATTCTCCTCGTCTAACCCAAGGAGTATTAAAGGAATTAAAAAGGAACGAAAAAATGTTTTCGAGGAAGAATGGAACAAAAAATTTGGTGGGGATTCTATCAGGCCAAGAAAAAGGCCTAGAGATTCTGACCCGTTCTCCTTAGATGGGCTATTGGGCCTGGACAAAAAGAACAATTGCAATACCAATTCTAAGGAAGGATATAGGCCCAACCCGGGGGTTAATAAAGAGGATGGTCTGAAGGACCAAGCTTCTTTTGACCTTAATAATAGTTTCCATCTATCTGAAGAAAATAGGAGATTCCAAGAGATGACAGAGAAAGGGTTCAACACCACAAAAATGGAGGATAAGACAGAAGACCTGGTTAAAGAGGAGATGCTAAAGACAAAAGAGATCGGCACTTCGATTGGGATTGACTTGTCCAAGGCGTCGACAGAAATTTTAAAGGTCATCGAGGAAGAAGGTATTAATCTAGTTAATCAATGAATTGTCTCTCTATCAATATCAGAGGGATGGGGGATTTCAAACACAATTGGATCAAAGGGATTATTAGAAAAGAAAAGGTGGCTTTTTTAGCAATTCAAGAATCTCAAGTGGGGGGGATTTCAACCGAGAGAATTAAAAGTTTCTGGGGTAGAAGTAATATGGAGTGTGAGATCATAGAGCCTATGGGTCGTTCGGGGGGTATTATCAGTGTTTGGGACCCGTTATGGTTCAAAAAGGAAGAGGTGATTAAAAAAGACAACTTCCTTATATGTAAAGGTGTTATCAAAGGTGTAAGCTCTCCGGTCTTTATCGCAAATGTTTATGCGCCGCAACATATAAGAGAAAAGTCAAGGACTTGGAACGAGTTGCTGGATATCAAAGAAAAAAGGGGAGGTTGGTGGATGCTTATGGGTGATTTTAACTCAGTGAGATATAAGGAGGAGAGAAAAGGGTCAAAGTTTAAGTCTAATAGTGCTAAATTTTTCAATTCGTTCATTGATAGGGCGAATCTTTTTGAGTACGAAATGAAGGGCAGTCGATTTACATACTTGAAGGAGGACGAGAAAGGGAAAAAGTTAAGCAAGATAGATAGGTTATTGGTGAGTAGAGGTGGTGGATCAATGGCGAAGGCTATTCTTAGACCTCCCAAGGTTATACTCGGATCACAACCCGATCCTGCAGTCGATTGTGGATTGTAATTTTGGCTCCAAACCGTTCCGTTTCTTTAATTCTTGGCTTGAACATCCACGAGTGTAAAGGGTGGTCAGAAACTCTCGATAACTTCACGTTCACGGCCCCGGACATTGTTCTTTGGAGAAATTCAAGCGTTTGAGAAGTAGCTTTAAGAAATGGGCGAGGAAAAGAATTATAAGGAAGGTGAAGAGATAGACATTTGTAAGAAAGAGCTAGAGGAGGTAGACTCGAACATGGAATCTTATGATTTGGAGGATCATGAACAGTGGACTAGGCTGGAGTGTAAGAAGAGGATCCTTGAAATTGAAGAGAATAGAGTGAGAGATTTGAAACAAAAATCTAGGTGCAAGTGGAATGTTGAGGGAGACGAGAACACTCGCTTCTTTCACGGGCTTATTAACAATAGGAAAGTGACGAATTCGATACCAGGATTGATGGTGGGAGACGAGTGGGTCAACAAGCCAAAGAGAGTTAAAAAAGCAGTGTTTGACTTCTTTAGAACCAAGTTTAAAGAAAATATGCCAAGCAGACCTGTTCTCAAATGTGACCTGTTACAGAAGCTGTCTGATTTGGAAGCAAATGATTTGGAGGCGAGGTTTACTTTGGAGGAAATCAAATGTGCGGTCTTTGATTGTGGCGCAGAGAAAGCACCGGGCCCAGATGGCTTTACATTTAAGTTCATTAGGAGGTTCTGGAGCTTAATGGAGAAGGATTTCTATGAAGTTCTGTCTACTTTCCATGAAGGTGGCAAAATTAGTAGAGGTTGTAGCTCGGCATTTATCACCTTGATTCCCAAAGTTAAAGACCCGGGCAACCTAAATGACTACCGCCCGATAACTCTCATTGGAATTATTAGTAAAGTGATTTCTAAAGTGTTAGCAAACAGGATCAAACGGGTTTTGGACAAGTTGATTTCAGATAATCAGTCGGCGTTTCTTATGGATAGACTTATTTTAGATGGCCCTTTGATTATTAACGAGATGTTTTCCTGGGTTAAGAAGTTTAAAAAGAAAGCTTTTGTTTTCAAAGTGGACTTTAATAAGGCGTATGACAACGTCAACTGGGATTTCTTAGTGAGCATTATGAAACAAATGGGGTTTAAAGACAGATGGTGCAAATGGGTTAGTGGCATCCTGACGTCGGCCAGGTCGGCGGTGTTGGTGAACGGTTCTCCTTCGTTCGAGTTTCAATGCTCTAAAGGGCTCCGCCAAGGTGACCCCCTCTCGCCTTTCTTGTTTTTGATTGTGATGGAAGGGTTATCTAGTATTATGAGGAAAGCGCAAAAGAATGAGATCATGAGAGGCTTCGAATTCCCCAACAAAGGCCCGATTATTTCACACCTCCTTTACGCTGATGATTGCTCCTTCATGGGGGAGTGGAATGATGAGAACCTGATGAATATTATAAGAATTCTTAGATGTTTCAACTTGAGCTCGGGGTTAAGTATCAACATTGGTAAATCTCATATAATTGGCATTGGGGTTGAAGAAACTGAAGTTAAAAGAGCGGCTGATTTGATGAAATGCAAGGCGGGATCGTTTCCACACTTATTTGGGTATTAGGATTGGGGTAATATGAATAGAATTACCGGTTGGAATTTTTGGTGGATATTTTCAAGAAACGCCTTTCAATTGGAAGGCATCGAGTCTTTCTATCGGTGGGAGGGCGACTCTCATCAAGTCGATATTGGAAAGTCTCCTACGTACTACTTCTCTTTGTTTGTGGCCCGGTTAAAGTGATCAACAAATTGGAAGGTATTATCAGCGTTTTCTTTGGGAGAGATAGCGAAAGCCAAGATACATTGGGTGCTTTGGGATAAAGTCTCATCTCCTATTTGGAAGGGGTCTCGGATTGACTAAATTAAAGGAGGCCAATGAAGCTCTCATCGCCAAATGGTTGTGGAGATAGAAGTCGAACCAAGCGACTTGTGGAGAAGAGTAGTCGACTCTATTCACGGCCTTGAGAGGTGTTGGGCTTTTATTCCGTTCCATAAAACATACTCCAGTGTTTGGGGTAATATTGCTAAAGCTATATCCGAGAATGAAGGTGGGAATTTGAGCACGAATCGAGATCTTTGAAAGGTGAATGTAGTAGCAGTAGAGATTAGATTTTGGTTGGATCCTTGGTCTAGTAATGTAGCTTTAAAGGATAAATATCCGAGTGCATTCAAAAGGAGCAAGATAAAAAGTGCAAAGTGAATGAGAGGTTTAGTAGCGATTTGGGTCACTTTGCTTTTAATGGTGGTGGTAATGTATCGACAGAAGAAGAGATGGAGTTAGTCAATATTGGCAAGGAGCTGAATGGGAAAGGCATTAGGGACTGTGGTGACAAATGGGAATGGTTAGGAAAGAAACACAAAAGTTTTAGTGTTAAAGGGGTTAAAGAATTTCTTCTCGGGCGATACGACAACAGCAACAACTTCACGTTTAAATGGTCGAAGTGGATTCCTAAGAAATGCAACATCTTCATGTGGAGGGTTGCGCTAAATAGGATCCCCACTTGTTCGGCTCTTAGAGATAGGAATTGTTTCATTGGCTCTATGATGTGCGAGCTATGTGGCCAAGAGGAAGAGACTGTGGAACATCTGTTTTGCTCGTGCGAGGTGGTTAATGAGATTTGGTATAGAATTGGGTGCTGGATCAAGACCCCTCCTTTGTACATGTTTTCGGCGCTGGACCTGTTCGACATGCACAAATGGGGAGTTCAAGATAGGAAGAGAAGAAAAGTGATCAAAGGAATCATTTTTATTACCTGCTGGTTCATTTGGAAGAGTAGGAATGATAAAAAGTTCAACAATGGTCATATTGTGGTCAAAAGGATTATTCTAGATATCATGGGTTACGGTTTTTTATGTTTTAAGAACCGGGGGGGAGGGAACTCTAGCTTGTCTTGGGATAAGTGGTGTAAGTTTGAGTTGATGTAATTGTGGTGTCTTTGTTGCCCCTTCGCTTATTGGCGTTGTTTTGGGCGGTGTGAATAATACTTAACTTTCAAAAAAAAAAAAAAAATATAACATGATCTCTCATATTCATTTGAACATAAGATGATCCTTATCCTTTGTAACACATGAAATAAGTGATCTTTAGACTAGGTGTGGTGGTATGGTAAAAATGATCTCTACTCACCAATCATATTAGGGTCATTCCAATTTTTCTTCTTATTTTATTTCTCTTCGCTCTTTCTCCCTTTTCACTCGTAGTGATCATTTTCCCACACATTGCATACCCATTTTTTTTAATTACTTGATAAACTAAAAGCGTAAATGTGAATGTAAGCGTATAAAATTAAAAATTTATTCATAAATTAAAAACATTACATAAACATAGAATATTAAAAATTACATTTAAATTACGAGACAAGTATTCGACCAAATTCGACACGAAGGTTTTGATGCGCTTGTGATGATTTGATGTACGTCATAACTTGTTACATTTGTTCATCGGATCGTATGAGATCGTCACGTGTGTTTCTCCGTGATGCCGATAAACCTCTAAACATTAGTCATAGTGGGTTCCTCGAATACTCTGGGCCAAAAATTTCCGTAATAGAATTACAAAAATGATCAAGACATAAACTAGCCGTTTTATGACGCATTTGCATATATTCGTCAAAAGCATGCCAATTGATGAATTGCGGCAGTGCACTTCATCAACAGGGAAATGCATACTCTTCCGGTACAATTAGTATTATTACGAAAGTATGTAAAATGAATAGTTACCTCCCAATACTTCGGTTGTGCGAAGAAAAAAAAAACTTGTCTTGGGATTCTAGGGGTGACATATGAAATTTAAAACTGAATACTGGAACAGTGATGAAGTTGAAAACTTAATTGATGATACAAAAAAAAAGGTGGGGGGTGCCTCCCAGGAAGACCGGTATTTGGTCGGTTACGAATGTGGAATTTGACCTTTTCACGAAAGAAGATGGGAAGAGTATTTTGCGTGATCTACAAGAGAGTGATGATGATCCTGATATAATGTAACCCTTGGATAATTTTGGTGTTCTAGTGTATCTAATTAGTGCGGTCGTTTTGTGGCATGTCACAAATGATCTAGTGGTTGTTCAAGCACTTGCTTAAGGTTAATGTGGTATTTTAGCCATATTCCATTGTACTTAAATATTTTTGGTGTAATACATTTTACCCAGGAAACCCTTTACCCAAAAAAAGAATAGTTACCTCCCGAATTATCTAGTTGAGAAAGGTGCGACTCATTCGGAACCTCTTCCGAAATATCGTGTATCGTACATCGAGTTCTCACTAAAGCAGTGACGACTAAGCGCTCATGAGCACCATGCGATCTCACTCTAAGATGTTCCTCATCGATCGATTTGCTCTAGTAAGTTTTTAATAAGCGACACGTTAGGAACATGTTTTGTTATAAAGTGTAGGTCATTTCATTTGTAATAGGTCGTTAATAAATATGGTTTATAAATGTTTGTAATTGATTTCACGACTCATGTAGTAAGCCCATGGTGTGATAGAAGGTTCTTCTAGAACCAAGGGAAACACCCCTACTTATGTAAACACTATAAATACCTCCTCCTAGAAGGAGAGGGTTGTTAGTTCTAATTGCAATTATCATTTCATTAATCATTCATTAGTTCCTTCCACTTTCTCTCACTAAAACTTTCTCTCTAGAAATACATATTGTGTTTGGCGACTTTGTTTAGGCTTAAAAATTGGCGACTTTGCCTTTTACATAAGAATTTGGCGAGTTTGTTTTTTACACATGAACTTTTCGAGTTTCTATAAGGATTTTAAGTGTTTGGCGAGTTTGTCTACAAGTAATATTGGCGAGTTTTGTCAACATGACTGAATAATGGCGAGTTTCTTGCTGTTTGTTGAATGGTGGCGAGTTTTTTACCTGCTCTATGATTGTTTGCGAGTTTGTCATTGGTTCAAGGACATGTTGTGCGTTTAAGGTTTCATACTAGAGTTTAAAGAGCATTTAGGATTCCCTTAGTAAATTGTGGAGAGTTTATTCGCTTGTTATTCTTCAAGAATTTGATGTTTCTTGTGTGTTTCTATTGAGTCTTAACACGTATGACTTAGTTAATTTTGAGAGTTTCACACATAAATGCTTTTGTGAGTTTGCATAGTTTGTATGTTAAAATCATATGAGTCATTCCTCTAACATGTCATTACAAATTCTTGGATATCTTGGTAAATGATTTGTTTGAGGACTAAATATGTCTCAAGGATCTCTCAAGAAGGACATGTTTCCATTGAATATGAGCGATATTGGACTTTCAAACTCTCGTATTGATCTCGAACAACTTCAATGTCATCTTACATGTCGGATAATAGTGGAAATTCTTAAGAAGCATACATCGGCATCTTGACTCTATCGCAAGTGTCCACGAGATCTACTTAAACCAATTCGGCATTCACTCACGATAAGTACCGATTCCAACCTCATGGCGGTCAGTTAATGAACACCAATTGAATTTGATGTCGACATTCTTCGTCATGTTCTTCATCTCCTCTTGAAGAACCAAAGAATCACACGCCGTTCATACCATCTCCATCATTCTCACAAATTGCGGCATCTCTTAGAAAAATGGGTTATGATGAGTCTTCTCACCCATTGTCAAGAGTTCGATGTAAACGGAAATTCATTCCTCAACCATGGTTATCTTTGTATACCATACTCGGTCATTGTGTTCTGGGAAAGACTACAAGCCATGAACACCTCGCTTGGAACTTCTTCAAATCTTTTGGGGTGTCATTAATACACAACATCTTGATTATGCTGACTAATTTGGAATGATATGATCTATCAAGCACGGTAGTTTACCAATAAGGCAGGTATAAAATTCCGTTTGCTCGTTACACCAAGCTTCTTATTGAATACTTCATGAAAGAAGATCCAAGCATCGACAAGCGAATGGCAAGTGGTGATAAGTACCATCTGAGTCGAATGGATCATGTGCTTAAAAGCGCTAAAGTTCAAAGCACTAGCACAACAAACAAAGGCTTAAGAATTCTGACCGTCTCTTGAATGATGGCATCAAGCGGACTACCGCTTACATGGACTATGATCAAGCGAAAAAGCGAGAGCAGTTGGGATTATTTCTAAAAACCTAAAGGTAGAGGAAGGAGATCCTTGCAAAACACAAGAAAACCTTGGCGATTGATGAAGAGGATAACCCTGCAGACACTCAAAGACTTATCAAGGTGAAACAAGATACAGCTACTAGACAAAGTAGTAAAACCATCAATAGTCAAACTCAACTACGTCAATCTCCTCGCACTCACAAAGAAGAACAAGCAATCCTGAAGAAAACCTTGGTTATCACCAAACGTCATCACTAAGCTGATCTTGAAAAGTTGCGGAAGAAGGGTGAAGGATCAGGCTCTAAGGTGATTCCTGAACAACTTCAACAACCTATGAATGAATCAGAATCTTCCGAATCGGATAACTCAGTTTCTGCCACCCTCTCTTCATCCAAAGATGAATCTGATCAATTCATCCGTTCTAATAATGAAGAATCTGTCAACAATGATGACTCTGAGAATGATGATTATGATGATGTTTCGTTGCTAAACCACATCGGAAAGTGGCTCGTCTTCCAACATCACTAACCCAACCACTCCGACTTCCTCGGATCAGCGGTCAAGGCGAATGTTCCTTCAAAACCACCTTTAAGATCGGGCTCCTTCTCGACCAACATCCGAAGCAAGCGAAAAGATAAATTTCAAGTCATTCAAGAACGACTTACTTCTCTTCAAACCCAGTTCGGACACAACAAAAGCAACTTCAAGAACAACATCAACAGATTTAGAAGTTTCCATTACCGAAGCGATTGAGGAAATCCTTAAACATGTTCTTCCTACAGAGGTAAAGAGTTGCATTAATGAAGTTCTACCATCGGCATTATGCACATATGTTAAAAACAAACTTCAAGGTGTTGTAGCCACTCATCTTCAAACACACCCGATAACCCTTGAAACAAAACCTTCAAAGTTGCACATCGTTGATCTCAAAAGTCAACTTCTTGAGAAGATAATTGATGATGATGAAGAAGTGGAACTTGAGATGCTCAACTCAAATCCATTAAGAGGGCGATAAGAAGAGTGCATTTGCATCGTGCAAAGATATCCCGCCGTAAATAGCAGAGACCGATGATAAAGATGATGAGTCACGTCCACGCGCGACAAAGCGTACCAAATTCACTGCACCGTCATCTTGAGTTTTCAAACCACCTCTCATGATATTCCACGAAGATGAAATTCAACCACAATCTTCCAATCAACCTCCACGATAGGCATCTCTCAAGTCATATCCCAGCCACCATCGAACATGCAACAAGAAGAATCCACAGAATGGATTGACTCTTCCATGACTCAGTTTAACTGGTTTGAAGATATGGTTGATGCTCATCTAGAAGATGACCTTCCTAATGAAGCTTCCATTGTGGCTTTCACAAATACTTTGAAAAAGATCATGAAGGTGCAGAAACTTCAATTGTCTCACATTGCCACTATTCGCCGAGCAGGGTTTACACAATTCAAGACTACCACCACTTCAAGGCTTCAATTTGAGTACAATCTTGAGGAAGTTGCACGAGCAATGTCGAGAACATTACTTGGGATGTTTAGCGCCATCCGGTGCTCCCAAAGCGTTCAAGTTTCATGACTATTCTCAACCTTTACCACTCATGGGTCATACTCATAATCCCAAGGTACCCACACCATATTTCTTTAATCATGATTTAGAATACGATGTATGGCAACACGGATCCGGAGAAAAGGTATGCAACATCATTGTCTAAGTTCCATCTTTGCGGTTTACACTCAAGAGGAATGGAGGAAGAAGTTGCGAAATTGTTTAGTTCTTGATTGTTACATATAATGATGAGGCGAACTTGGCATCTTCCAGCCTAATATGAGTAAATGGTTTTACAAATGGCGGCTCACATTCACCTCTAAACACAAAGTGTGTTATAACCACGGATCTTGTCCATTAAGCGTGCAGAGATTATGGATAAATCTGGTACAATTTCGACTAACATCACGGTTCGCGGTGACGACAAAGAATACACCTTCAACGAGGTGACTACAAGTTTCTCAATCTCAACGATATTGAAGACATGTATCTTCTCAAATTTCAAGGAAAGCTTGAGCATCTTCACAGTAGTTTACAATATGATATCTTCAACTCAATTCTCACTTTCATCCATGATCTTGTCATCAGTCAAGAGTTGAAGATCTTCATCTTGGCATTGAAAGTTATCAAAAGCGTCGAATCTTACCAAACTGATCTCCAACCACCGGCATTTATGACCGGAAACCGTATACATTCACCACAACACCATTTGGATTACACTTCATCGGGAACAACATCGTCAAATTCATGGGATACGAAGAAATTCACAAGTTCGGTGATGATCGTTGACCTTTGGTAAAGGTTGAGCTTGTCAACATTCTTGAAGATCCGAAGCGGGCGAAAACAATGTTGGTTGCGGAACATGACATGGAAGAAGCGATGTTAAGCAATTTGAAAAGTTTGTCAAGAAAATTGATTCACGACTCAAGTTCGAGTTCAAATCGACGACTTGAAGGCTATGTTGGAGGAAGAGCAAGGGTTCCAAATATCTTGACGTTTCGTCGTCACGAATAATCTGCAGTTAGATAGTTTTGGAACATTCTTGGAACATTTAAACATCATGTAATAACTCTAACTCTTTACTTTCATTCGTATGCTTATGTTAATTGATTATGTTTTTTCGATTAAACCTTGAGCTCGAATTTTCACAAGCACAACAAATCGATAATATGTTTTTACAAATTGTAATAAACTGTTTCAAATTCGACTCGAAGGCTATCTCTCGAATATATGTCCATATTTGAGGGAGTACTTTGTTCAACGAAAACAAAATCGACTCCATGAAAGGACCCAGTGGTATGCTTGGTGCCCCAATCCTAATTAAAGGGAGAAAGCTTCTTAAGCATTTTGCAAAAAAAAAAAAAAAAAAAAAAAAAAAAAAAATCTTTGTTCAAAATTAAATGTTCTTGAAATCCATTTCTTCTCAAATGAATTTCCAAATGCCTCAAAAGCATATTTTAATCAACATGTTTTCAAAAACAACATTCATATGCTATTTTTGAAGGGAGAAATGTGATTAAAATTATTGATCGAAGTTATGAAATCTCATAACGTGCTCGACTCGAGATATCACTAATGAATTGGCGATCTTTGAATGTCACTAATCGAAAAGATTTGTCTTTCAAGACTTATCTTAGTAGAATGTACCAATCAGAGACACTCTTGATTGACATGAACTTTGTGGGTTTAACCTCCTTTTCAAGGAGAGTTTACATCTTCAAGGTAGTTATTAGAGCTAGTTGTCACTAAAAGGCGACAATGGAACTCTTTAACTATACAACGTAATCGTGTCTCATGGGAATTGTCTATCAAGAGTCGATCAATTCAAAGTGCGAGCTCTACCCTATCTCGTGCGATTTGGTCAAAACTCATAAGCACATGTGGAGGATTATTTTTAAAAAAATCAAAAACTCTCAAGGTGTTAGCAAAACATGTTTTTCATCATAAACATCTTGAGAGATTTTTAAGAAAAGGTTTTTGTGGCAACATAGGATAGTCATTGAGTTAAAAGGTGACTAAGTTTAGGAATAAACGTCCTATGATCCGCCAGAGTCGGAGGGATCTACCCAAGGACACCACAAATAGTTAGTATTTAGAAGTCCTTAGGTATGATTGAAAAAAAAAAAGGAGAAAATGAGAATCAGAGAAAGAAGGAGTTGAAGAATTGAAAAGAAAAGTTAAAGAAAAGGGTGAAAAGAAATAGCCCTCAAATTATTCAACTTAGAGCGGACACGGGTTCAATTCATATACTCTTGATTGTCACAAGATGACACCGGTATTGAAGACAAAGTCGTCATGGACCCGATGACGCAATGCTCTAAACCTTCTAAGCCACTCAAGTTCTCTCAAAGAGCTTGTTTCATTCTCAGGAACCCTACATAATCTATCGACTCTCTTAGAGATTGTTGGTATTGAAGAAGGAGACCCTCCCTTGTCTCCGCTCGGGAAAATCAAAATGCACTAATCGAGTCTAGAGCCATGAGATTCATCAAAGATCTCTTAGGAACACATTATATTTCATCACTTGTTTGTTCAAACAATAAGGACACAAGTGACATATTTGAGTCCCACGCGAGATCTTAGCAATCTGCACGAACATTTATGAGGATTCACAATTGTGATCCTCGGTGATTGAATGGAAACTCATGCCGTGGTCAACATCAAACGACCTTGGCGCGGTCGCCGGTAACTCCTTGTGGGTTACGCTTGAGTGTATCTCAAAGCGGTCTGATCGTGGGGTGATGCTTGGTGTACCTCGACTCATCCGAGCTGTAGGTGTATTTGGTACATCGTGTTATCTCACTTGTGGGACTCGATTCGAGAGCGACCTTTGTGAGAATTAGAAATGTGTTTTCACACTATCTTTATTAACTCTCGAAGTTCAAACTTATGTATTTGGATTATTTCTAACCCATGTTTTATGTTTTCTTCTTATGGATGCTCGCGGGTGGAAAAGATCGTGCAGATTCTCCACATGCTCATACCAACATCAACACTAATTGAAGTTCTCTCAAAAGGCAACACAAAATCAGAATGATTCTTCGTCAAAGTCAAAGAATCTGCAAAGTTTAAAGACTTGAGAGCTACACAAAATTGGAGATTCAAAGTTAAAGAAGTATGAGTATGGTGGAGAAAGACAGAGAGACACCTTTACTTATGATGTTGATAAAAGCGAAATTCTGGCCGATCACAACAACAAGGACAAAGAACAAAGTTGCAAAGAATTAAAGGCGTCACAAGCTATGAAAGCCAAAGAAGTTCAAGGCGTCGAGCGACCTAAACAAGACAACAAATGATGACCAACCATAGGGGAGATTGTTAGGAACATATTTTGTTATAAAGTGTAGGTCATTTCATTTGTAATAGGTCGTTAATAAATATGGTTTATAAATGTTTGTAATTGATTTCACAACTCATGTAGTAGTAAGCATGTGATGATAAAGGTTCTTCAGAACCAGGGAAACACCCTACTTATGTAAACACTATAAATACCCCTCCTTAGAAAGGAAAGGGTTGTTGGTTCTAATTGCAATTATCATTTCATTAATCATTCATTAGTTCCTTCCACTTCTCTCACTAAAACTTTTCTCTGAAATACATATTGTTGTGATAAAATGGTGACCTAACAACCGCACTTTTAAGAAAATTCAGTCATTAACAACTTTTTTTTTTTCGAGTCGGTGAACAAAATGTTTCGAAGTTATTTGGATAATGAGGAATGAAGTATATGTTGTTTGAGTAAATATGAGAAGATGTGTATTAAAATAACAAAGTTTTGAGATATTTATAGTTGAAGAATAGGGTAGTGTATTTTTTTTATTTTTTAATACAAAGCAACGAGCATGTACCCGATGTATTTTGTTTAGGCCCACAAATAGACAGCAACACCCAAAGGCGAGCTGCTCATCCTTCAAGTCCTTTTCTTCTTTCTCCTCGCGTGACCTCCTCTTTGTGCTGCGGTGTTCGCGCGTGACATGCACACTCCCGAGCGAGTGCTAGTTATCACTACAACCTGCCCTTATTCATTAACCGATTTTTCTTTACCATAATATTTGTATTTTGTAGTTGTTACTTCAACCAGCCTTATACATTAACCGATCTTTATGCTTTACAATAATCTTTGTAGTTGTCACGTTATCACTCATTGTCGCTGGTTCAATATTTTCTTTTTACAAAAATATTATATAATTTCTATCACGTATTTGTTTCATTATCATCATTGACCATTTTCTTTACTAGTGTATATCTCTCATGTATCCTTAAAAAGAAGAAGAAAAAAAGGCATAAAAAGGTTGAGCCGCAACGTATACTTAATTTGCACACTTGCTATGAATATTAGTAATGTGATTATAGTTATACAATGTGTATGAATAGTCAACATGATAATCATATACTTATTTTTTATAATAAGTAAATCAACATTATGATCATATATATACTTAATTTTTATAATAAGTAAATTAACATTATGATCATATTTAACTATTGTATATTGTTAATTATTGTATAATGTTGCATGTAACTAAGTGTATATCATATTCATTATATATGTTTTACTTGTTTGATTTTATGTTGATTACGGGGCGTTTTTAGGTTGCGTGGGTGAGCGGTGCTCGAGAACCAAAACGTTTAAGGCGCTCAAAATATGTAAGATTAATAATTATATCGTGTGTACACACATTTTTCACGAAAAAAGTATTGAGATGAGAAAATATCTTAAATGAATAAATATCTTAGAATGTTTAGATAATTAATTTCATTAAATCTTATAAGCGGTGACATTATATATAGCATTTCTTATCGAAATGCTTCATTATTAATTTTGTTCAAAGCCCTAAAAATTTCATAAATATATATAACGACCTGTTGATTACTAGCTAGATAATTACGTTAACTTTTACAATGAAATCTTATGAGACATTTTTACATATGATGGCGTATAGTTTATATTGGGTCATGCGCCCGACTAAGGTCCAATACTAACGAGCCCAACACGAGGCTGGGCTAAGCCGATGAATGTTTGGGCCCGAAGGCCCAATCCGAAAGTTATTTATGGAATACGATAATCGTTCCCTAACCGACTTAGGCGGGATCGCAGAAGGTTGGGGAACACGGAACCAATAAGGTTCCGTGTGTATATAAAGGGAATCTATCCTCGTTAAAGTGCGATCTAAAACCGTAACTCTCCTTTAACCTAAACCGATTACTTACTCACATGGGAGGATAATCGTGGGAGACAATCCCTGATAAGCCTAACGGTGTTTTCTGTTACTTAGTGCGCGGGTCCCAAGAATCAAGACTCGATTGATCGAGGCGGAGCCCGAATAAGAACGCCCAACTTTGTATCAACAAGTGGCGCCATCAGTGGGACCAATCACTAAGAACTAAGAACTAGAATGACGAAACACGGAAATCGTGATCGCGAACAAACCTTACGGGAAAGAAGTTGCACCGGATCGACTTCCAAGCGGACCTCTGGGACAACCGGTGTCGCTAAAAATCAAGGGTTAGGCCCGGACCTAGTCTTCCCTACGGTGGAACAACGCTCGGGACAACCCAGCGACTACTGCTGTAACACCCCAATTACGATATGCGTGAATTCAAGCGGGTATTACTTGATGGCACTTGATCATAATAATAGAAAACGATCTCTAAAAGTCGTTTTAAAAACTTATCATTCAAATATATCGAGTTTACAAAATAGGTCCCAGTTGGTTCCATTGATTACAAAAGACATCAATATAAAGTTTTGATGCTTTGTGAATGATAAATTATTTATGTATAGCCTTCTTGATCTTGCCCTTCGTGCGACTTGACTTTATGGACTGAAATACATGCTTAAAGCTATCAACACAAAGGTTGAGTGAAATTCATAGAGTTTGTTTGATGGTTGAACATATTATGTTGGTAGTGTGAGTTAATTTGACTCACAAGGTTTTGAAAACAAAACAATTATGATTAGACTAAGCATCATGCAATCAAGGCGTTAACGTGTTCCAATTTTAATTGGAGAAAATGTTGATACGTGCCTTGTAGATAAAATTGCCATTTTACCTAATGTTACTCAAATATAGTGCGTTTGTTTGCCTCTCTGGGACCAACAAAAGCAGGATTCGTCAATCCAATAGATCTATTCACAATATTCGCTACCACTCTCACATAGTGATTAATGATTCATGATTTAGGGACTTATGTTTGGCAAATGCGGTAACTTAGTGCTAATAAAACAATCGAGATAAGCATCTGATTTGAAAGCAATGTGTTCGGTTTAAAATAAAGCATGTATCCCCCAAGGGTTTGTAAAACAATTAAGTAATAAAAAGTGGGGCTATGAACTCACCGAGAGTTGATGATGTTAAGTACTAACGGATGTGATGGATAAGTCGGAAGACTTCTACGTACAACCTAAAAGCGAAAAGTTGCGACTTAAGTTTGGAATAATGTTTAAGAAACATAAACCATCCTATATATATATATATATATATTCCTATGTTGATCATGATGTAGTCAATTATCATATGATGTTTATAGAAAGATCTTTAATATGTAAGCGTATTTGGTTTATAGATATCGTACTACCGTTCGGGCCATCATAATTCGGAGGTCATGCGATAACGCGTTAGGAGCTAGGACACTTTAATTCGTAAATTCAACAACTCATCGATCGTTTTACTCAAATGAAACCCCTCACATGAAGCTCCCTACTATTGTAGCACTTAGTAAATACAACATATGTTTTGAGTGAAGATTGTTATAACATAAAGTTTATCATGTTTTAATAACTATCTAGTTTTACAAGTTTCGTCGTTTCAAACAAGCCTCGAGGCTTTAGCCATAGCCTTGCCGTGACTTTGGTCTTGACTTCCATGGTCTTGATACTTAGCTTTGTCCTTAGCCGTAGCCGTGGTCTTGGCTAATGGCCATTAGGCCTCTTGGTTTGCTTTTAGTTGTGACAAAAGTATAGTTGTGAGACTTTATTCTGGCGTTGCTGTTTTTGAAAGATTATGGCCTATTTATGCGTTTTCAAGGTCCGAGCTTCTTTAGAATCGAAGGAAAACGTCGTTCGGGCATCTTCGTGTTTTAACTTTTAATGATTCGGACGGAAGTACCACTTTTAAAAAGGCGGAAAGCGACTTATACATGGTAGTTTTGGCGTTTAGGTTTCGCTTCTTCTTTTGCTCATAACTTTTGACTCGTTTGTCCGTTTGGGTGATTCAAATTGCTATGTTTACCTTTTATCTTGTCTATCATATTATGTAAGTTATAAAGTCCTTATGTTACTGTTTTAATAGTCTCTCATGTGTAGAATATGACTAGTTTACTAGTTTGTTACTTTTATGACAATATGTGAATTAAAACAAGTGATTGAGTATATGTACATCATGAATCAACATAGTAACTATATATATAGCATGAAATAGTTAAGATTATGAATAATAAAGATGAGATGATGGTGGTGATAAGTTACTTACAACTTTTGGCTTTCAAATAGAAAGGAGTAACTTAGTAAGGATAGGACTTTGATTGATCACTTTAGACTTTGGATTGAGCTAGCTTTCCACACCTTGGCACCCTTGCAAACTTGAAGAGTTGGTGATGAAGTACTAAGTGACTTGAGTGGATTTAAACTCAAGAAGATCACTTAACCTTGCTAGAGATTTGATGAAGTAGCTTGATCTTTGGAACTTCCTTGCATAAACTTGGGTTTATAGATCAAATGATGGAAGATGTGAGTGTTTTAAGTTATGAACGACCCAAATCAGTAAGTGAGGGAGTTTATGATGTATTTCACTTCCTATTTATAGGAGGGTAAGTTTGGTTAACCATATATTGGGTTAAATATTAACCATGGTTAGGTTAGGATACTTGTAATGATCAAAATGATCCATGGTTAGGATTAAGCCACCAATATGATGACTCTCCCCTTAGGTCGCCACAACACTTCTAGATGGCTTAGATGATAAGTTTTGATAATATCTTGAGTTTAGAGTAAGTTTTGGTTCGGTTAAATGCCAACCGTAAGTCGTTAAGCCATAAAGCGTAAAACCGGGTATCCTAAAAATCTGAAACTTCGAGAATGATGAGACTCATCATTATACTCCATCTAAAAATATAAAATGAGTGATAAGTCTCATTGGGTGCAAAACGCCGCTAAAGCCGGAAACACGGGTCAAAAGCGTAATTCGCGGTTTATCGAAAAAGAACGAAATTTCGGAAGCGACCGTGAATTTATTTAGAGTAGACTAAAATTAGTTTAAAAGTGATATGAGATGTCAAAATTTGGTTTCTTCATCTGCGGGATAACTTATGATTATTTGTTAAGTTTAAAGTTCTGTGATTTATGCAAAATGTAGAGCGTACAAGATTAATTCCTTTACGGTCAAGGAGGAGGAAATATGTTTGACTTTTCCAAAAATATAAAAGTGTCAAAACATATTAGAAACACGGTCTGAGGAATCGTTAAGTCCGGATGTAAGTAGAATTGTTTAAAACGTAAGTTTAGTTTTTATTGTGAGGCTTATTTGGTAACATAAAATAAATCTTAAAATTCTCAAATTAATCATGAGTGATCTAAGAATTTATCGATGTTAGGAAAATTATCGAGTTGATTTTGTTTATGCGGCGTGATGTTTAAGCGATGGACCGTCCAAAATGAAACTTTGTAACGATGTTTTCTTAATAACCTTTGCGAAAATGATCTAACGATTGTCGAATTCTCGGGACATTACTAAAATAATTTATCTTACGAGAATGTGAAATAAAAATTTTATGGATGAATAGTGAAAAATGAATAGTAAATGTGAATAGTAAAATCGAAAATGAAAAGTAACACGTAAATGCGGTGGTTACAACCACCACCACCAGTCTGAGGAGATCCGCTGCGCACTGTTTTGCTACTCCCTTCAATCGAGATTAGAAACTAACCCCTGAAGGCACCATATGCACTGGCGAAACAAGGGTCCGATGGTAGAAGCGAGACACCCTCACTGGAAGGAGTCGCACCGGAACTTCACCGGAGATTTCGTATCTCAAAATTACGAAACTTTGGCGCTCTCATGGAAGAGGAAGCAAAAGAGGTCAGTCGAAGCACGCATGCTTGACTCAATTCGACTCTGAATCTGAACCACCCCGCGTCGAAGGAGAAGCGCGGAAGGGATAGCCGCCGACCCTCGGTGTTTAATGTAATGGGAGGAGAGTTGAGGATGATGAGATATCTAACTCATGACATCTGGAAGGAAGCGAGGAAGATGAGCGGCGTACCAATGTCCACGCCGAGCTTGGTAGCCGCAGTTCGAGTGATGACTTGGGCGACGACACTCCCAGTGAAAGTCCTTCAAGTGTCTATTTCGAGGACGGTCGGTAAACGTCGAAAAAGGAAAGTTTGTCCTCTGGTAACTCCTCGGACAACGAGGATAGCGAGCCCGACACTTTGAAGTCCGGAACAAATATCTTAACCGGGAGGATGAAGATATATCCTCCAGTGGCGCCGTCAAAAAGTGGATGCGTTCACTCGGCGCATCGATGATTTCTCGGATAACAAAAGGAGGCGCATGCCCACTAACGTAAAACCTATGACGAACGGTGATCGATGATCACCTAAAATTTTGAATCACCGCTACAATTGAAAATTGGCCACAACTTTGTATGGTGCCACATGTTCAATTCTACACTAGTAGGAAATGCGCGGGCTGGTTCAAGAAGCTTCCACGCGAAGCATCAATGGTTTTGAAGAATTGAGAAAGGCGTTCCACCTAAACTTTACTCAACGGAAGAAGTGTGCTAAGAACCCGTTGAACTCGCTAGGATCAAACAGTAGCGAGGGAATCTGGCGCTTATATGGGCGCTTCAAAGACGAATGCATACAAGTTAAAGCATGTCCCGAAGTGCTAAAAATCTCGGGGTTCATGAATGGGATCAATAACCCGAACTCATCAAAAGGTTGAATGACAAGATTCCCCAATCCTTTGATGAACTCATGAAACGCATACGGTCCTTCGTCGAGGAGGCCGCCGTGGCGAATAGCAGGAAAAGCTACTCGAACTACGGTCACAAGAACAACACAGGAGACAATCATCTGGCCGAGTAGTAACCGTGTATAGAATTATCGCAGCCTGTGGGGCCGGGCGGGACAACGACAAGTATACCCGTGACAAAGACTCCAAAGGAGATACTGCAATGAAGCGCACAATTTCCCAAGACCTCCACCAATGCGCACCCCATAGGATCGGCACAGGAGGCGGGTATTGTGATTATCACAGACGGAAGGGCCACACTACTAATGAATGTGTCCATTGCGCCATCTCATCGACAAACTAGTCAAGGAGGTAGGCGGACCATTTGGTCAAGAACATCAAAGAAGGAAAGATAGCAGTAAGCGGGAATAAGAAGGAGGACCCAAAGATAAAGGCGACACCATTTACATGATACGGTCATGGCAATGAGTAACCGTGCGTAAGGTCGACGAAGTTTTCCACGGAAGTGCAATCACTTTCCTACCTTAACTTCGCATAACGCAGGTGGTAGAGCCGCCATCATCGAAATTAATGCGGGGTCACGACATCCACTGCATGTATGTTGATGGTGGGCGTCTGCAGATAAAATGTCTGAACATCGCTCAAGCGATTGCGCCGGAGATCTGTGATCGGTTGAGCCGGTCACGGCAAATACCGGCTTCACAGCGAAAAGATATGGCCTATTGGGCAATTCGACTACTAGTTAGAGTGGGTAATAACTACCACTACACAACACTGGATGAATTTTATGGTGATCAAATCCCTCGCCATACAATGGGATTATCGGACGACTGTGGATATCGACCATGCTAGCGATACCATCAAAGACACAGGATGCTTAAATTCCTAGTGGAAGGAGGTATTGTTACCCTACTGCGCATTTGCACCACCTAAAGAATGTAACGGTCACATGCGAAACCGCACCCATTACAAAAGCAATGACGACCAAAGTTCCAAACACGAAGGTCATAATTCATCCGAATACCCCGAGCAGAAGTATCGATAGGAGGATCAGCATCGGACATGTGAAGCAATTGTGTGCGCACTCTTGCAAAAGAACTTGGACATTTTGCATGGGAGCCAAAGCACATGACCGGGGTACCACGATCAATCACAGAACATGGTGAGAATCCGACAAGGATACTCACCACGCCATGAAGCGCGACCGGGCTCGGGAGCGCAAGCAATCTGGCAGAGGTACACAAGCTAGTAGATCACGAGGAATCATGCGAGAAGTCTACTACCATGGTGGCTTTCTAGCCCAAGAATGGTCAAGAAGAGCGACGGTGGTGGCGAATGTGCGTGGACTTCATGAGGACCTCGATAAGGCATGTCTACAAGATCGCTACCCCCTCTGGGAGATAGGCGGAAGGTAGAATCTTTGTGTGGATATCCACTAAAGTGATTTCTTGATGCATACAAAGGATACCATCAAATCCGGATGGCTAAGGAGGACGAGGAAAAACGGCCTTCACTTGAGCCAGCGTCTCTCGCTACACCAAAATGCCCTTTGGCTTGAAGAATCTGAGCGCCACCTATCAACGGTTAGTAGATAATGCGTTCGAAAACAGGTTGGCGCAACCTAGAGGTTTCGTCGATGACACGGTCATAAAAGCCATCTTGAAGAGGAATTGGTGGGCGACATTGAGGAAACATTCGGACACTCAAAGAGATCAACATGAAGTTAAATCCTAAAAATGCACCTTTGCGCTCTGAAGGCATGTTCCTTGGATACCGATAGAACGATGGTATAAAGCCGTGTCGAGAAAAGACTAAAGGCGTCATCGAACTTCCTTCACCGCATGAAGGAAGTCAATCTCTCAATGGGAAGTTGGTCGGTCTAAATAGATTTCTATCGAGTTAGCGAGACAAATCACTACCTCTTTTCAAAACACTTTCGAAGTGTATAAAAAGGAGATTTTCGATGGACTACGGAGGCGAAGAGGCCTTTACACGCTTAAACAACACCGCAGCGCTCCTCACACTTGTAGCACCCGACCGAGGGAAGAGTTGATTATGTACTTATCCATGACCAATGGGGCGGTCGGTGCGGTGTTACTAACGGATAGGAATTCGGTACAAATACACATCTATTTTGTAAGCAAATCGCTCAAGAAGGCGGAGATGAATTATAGCGCCATGGAGAAATTGGTTACGGCATTGGTGTTCATTGCTAAGCGCTCACGCAGTACTTCCAAGCGCGCAATAGCAATAATCACCGACCAACCGATTAAGCAAATCATCTCCAAGCCGACGCATCGGGCGACTACAAAAGTGCGGTGTGTTGCTCGGTGAGCACAACATCTCCTCTGAGACCACATCTTTGCGGTAAAAGCGGATACTAGCGATTTCATCATTGAAAAACCGGACACCGATGATGCACCGCACCAAGCAAGAAGGAACTATAAGATTCATGGATCTTGTTCACGTCTTGAAGTAAAAGAAGCGATACTAGCGCATTTTACCAATTATGTAATCGAGAGTGATATACTAACTTTGTGTTTAACGCTTTATATTAATAAATAAAAAAATTGATGACTAAATATCTCGTCTCTCGGACAAGTTTGAGATATAGTAGTATATATATTTAAAAGATAATTATATATCATATTTAAACATCATACACTAAAGTATTAGTTTTTACTTTTCAGAAATCTTGTTTGATTGCAAATAAAGGGATACAGTAATAAATTATTTATTTTATCATATCTTTATATAATAAAAAACGTTATTTGAGTGATTTTGTCGATTCGTTTTATTGAAAAAACAATTGGGCTAATGGGAGGCTTGATTTACATGGCGTAAGAAAATCGTATGATATGATTGGTTAATAAAGTCAAAATTAAATTGTTTTAATCAAACTTTATTAATTTGGTGAAGAAATTTGGTTGATAAAAAACACATAAAATATAGGTGTTAAATTTGTGAAAACAAAAACTTAAAAAAGTGGAGGTAATTAATAAAACTTTAGTGGTGAAATTTTAAAATTATATAGAGTTAAATTAATAACATTATAAGCGTCCATGTTTTTAATAATTTTAAATTATAAACAAATATCCTCTTATATTTTATACCCTTTATACTTTATATCTTAAGAAATACAATGTATATGCTATTTTAAAATAACAACATGTAAATTTGCATAAAGATTATAAGTATCAATTTTGTTCTTATATCGTTGCTCAATAAAATTTCGTTTATTTTATTTTTAAAAGTTTAAACTATGTCGACACAAGTTTACATTTTAAATACAATTTAAATTCTTGAAAAATGAGAATATAATTATCAAATTGTAAGACGGTTTACTTTAATATAAAAATAAATATCTGTGATTGTCTTATATGACGACTCGTATAATTTTATTTATTTATATAAGAATATCTAGAAAACATTTTCAAAAACTTTAAGGATTATACTTTAACGTTATCAACTCTCATATGTCTATTAAACACGCATCATGTGTACTGACGTGATATCGAGAGTGAAATTTAAAAAACACATAACATCTTTCAATTTAAATAAAATTAAATCTTGAGTTCACTATCGAAACTTTTACAAATATTTTATCAAATTTAATGGATATTAATGAATAATGAAAACTCGATGCGTAAGTATTAGTTGTACTTATATCATAATTTTTAATGGAAAAATTAACATATGTGTATGTCTTGAACTAAAATGTTAACATAAATATTTGATTTATGTGTAAACTTATAATTATATCGATTATCTTTAAAGGCATGATATTGATATTAATAAAATATTTTTTGTCAGCTAAAATGCGTCTTGAATATTATAATAGTTTATTTATAAGAGAATTGTTTTGTTGGAAACTCTAATTAATCAGGAAAAGGATGAGGAATAAAAATAAAGTAAAGGAGAAAGAGAGAATGAATAATACCGGCAGAGAAAGAAGCATTGACGATGGCACGGCCTACAATAAAATAAAACGGAATAATATTATATTCATATAAATCTTAAATTTAAAAAGTTACTATTATTAGTGATAAAAAGGAAAGTAAAAAAACGGAGGCGACAAACACGGGGGTGGGATGGCGGTAGTGTGTACGTGAAAGACTGACTGACTGACATGCTGACTTGGACCATCTTACATCATCTCTCTCCTTACGTGTCTTTCTTTTCATTGACATATTAGACTACCAGTCACATCAACTCATCTTTTATCTCAAATAATATCTCATTATATTTTTAAAAAATTGATCACGTATATCACATCTTTTTTGTCATCATGATTTATCATTCTGACCCCTATAACAGATTTTCAATCATTGCATGCAGCAGAGTTGTCTGATGTGTATCACAATGTTATATGATATCTTGTGATTTATCGGTTGACCTATAAAAGATTCCAATAACATATCCCATTTTCCTATTCACTTCCTCTCGCCTCTTTTATCATGTAAGTTATTGGGACCTCCTATAGGGTTTCGCGATTTATACATTTTCACCAAAACCTCCTATTGTCGCATCATGGGAGGTCTTATAACATAACCCATTTCACCTTTCACCACAATGGTTAACACTCTCTCACATTTATTTAAATATTCACTTTTATCAAATATAACTCATAAAATATCTCACAAACACTCATCAAAATCAAATAAACAAATAATAAATATAGTTGGATGCCCACTTTTACACAATATCGAATGGTGAGAAGCTCACCATTTATCTCCTTTTTGTTGTGCCTCGCGTGCGCCAAAGACACCCACAATAAGCCTCACGCCATCACGCGACTTGTGCTCCACTCCTTCTCATCACTACCATTGTGGGTAGTCTTACATCTTAGATTTTAAGGTTATCTGTAGTGGTCATCATCATCATGTTAACATCACATTATTTGTCAAACCAACCACCAAATACATATAATGATTACTATGAAAACAAACATATAAAAATAACTCACTTTATATAAACATACCCTACAATATGACCCATAACCCATAAACATTAAAAAAAAATAATAAATAAAAAAGTTGGTAAACTGTTTGGTGGTATGCACCGTTAAACTATTAGCGGTGTGCAGAAAACCGAAAAACCGAACATAAATTTTTAAAAAAATGGAAATAAGAAACTATTGATTATTATAGCCATTTGTATGTATTCAGGTTTTGCTTTTTAAAAGCCGTTGGGCTTCGGTTTATTCTAGGCTATAATCTTTACGGATGGCTTAGCTAATCACGTAATAGGTTACTCATTTATTTGTCAAACAATTTAATGTCACTTTGCGTAAATGCACTTCCTCAAATGGGTTAATGTTTTACTAAACGTGCAAGGCACTTAACTTTGTTGCATCAAGATGATTAGTTAACAAGATTAACTTTGACTTAAACAAAGATTATAACATTTGGATTTTGAACTTGAAATTTGAAATTTGAATTTTGAAATAAAATCTCCTTTATACTCTTCCTTGCCTTGTTCAACACTCAAAGCCTTTTAAACTTCTTCCTTTATCAACTTTGCGGTCTTTATTCAAAGTGCTTTGCACTCCTTTTTCTCATTCAACAAACACACTCATTCTCCAAATCTTATTCATCACTCAATGAACAAAGGCTCCTCACCCTTGATTTGTCCACCATTCAAAGAGCAAAGGCTTCTTCTTCATTCTTTGCTCCCTACTTTATGAACATTCCTTTATTTCACTCACCTTGCTCCCCACTCCAAATAGTTTGCCTCTCATAAACTGATCTTCTAATCAAGCAATATTCATTCTACATCAACTAGTTTTTAAATTTGAAATTTAAATTTCAAATTGGGGGTTAAGGCATTATCCAATGCTTAGTCAACACTCAAAGATAAACTCTTTGTCCATCATTCTCTTCTCCTCTCTCAAATTGACAAATTCCCTAAACCATTCTACAACACTTCTCTAACCCTACTAAACCTAACTTAACCATGGCTAATGAGTTGATTTGACCTAACCTTACTTGAGGCTTTGAGATGGACTTGGGAAGGTCAAAAGGGAAGTGCGCATGGAGGCTTAACAAGATCCAACAGCTAGTTATAAACAAGAGGGCAAGACAGCCCTGGCACGCTAGGCTCACGCGCTTAAGCCAACGCATCAGGGCCTCTCTTGCTTGGATTATCTATAAATATAGACCTCTCTTATCATTTGAAACTCACCTCTTGCCAAAAACTTCTCCCTCTATTTTCTTCTCTCTAATATCTCTAAGCCTTTCAATCTTTTTGTGTATTAACATCTTAATGACATCACACTGAAAGCAAGCTTCTTCGCAGAGAAGAACCAAAAGAACCTAATCCACTCTTGTGTGCTATGTAGAGAGTCTTCTACTCTCTTGTTTAGGTTGAGTCCTTAGGTTGTGTTGTAACAAAATACTATAAACTCTCATTCATTTGTAAACTATTGTCCATGTTCGGATAAGAAAGTGAAAGACTTATCCGGTATGGATAAGTAAGGGTGTAAAAGTCTTGTACCTTTGTGGTCAAGCCTTGATCGAGTGAAGGTCAAGTTAGGGGTTTGTTGCTTCCTTGGTGAAAGTCTTTATGGTCTTAGTGGTAGGAATAATTGTGAGGTCTTTGTGGGTGGTTCTGAGGTTGGAACTTCGTTAGGTACTAGCTCTTTATTAGTGAGCAATAATCTAATTTCATATCGGTCGAGTAAAGGTTGTACGATTTATGCACCATAAGGATAGTGTTAGGATTTAGTAAATCCGGTATTAAAGTGTCGGTCACCTCAAGTATATGTATTCGTTAGAAAGCTCGTAGTCGTAGTTATTTAATGTTAAGTAGTATTTAGTTAAGTAACACCGTGGAGGACAGACGGGTCTTTACCAGCTGTATGCCCGATCCACACCGTCGGTGGCGTTTTATTGTAAGACTATAAATACTCTACCTCCCAGGTAGAGAGTTGGAGCTCATAATAAGATTTTTCTTTCTCTCACTAAAGTTCCCAAACCTCTAACTTTCTCTCTAAAACTCATCTTATACGCCTACTTGTGTTTGTGTTTTGATGTGTATGTGAAATCAATATGTTACAAATGGTATCAAGAGCCATGGTTAGATCATCTCTACATATCCTTGGATTTCTAGTGGTTTTAGGTGGTTTTGAGTTTGAAAAAGTTTAGTGGTTTTGCATCATTTGGTTCATTTCTTGTGTTAAAGTTTGAATTTTGGGTGTACTTTTGTGTTTAGAATCATTGTATGTGCTTGGGTTTTGATTTGGTAGGCTTGAATCACTCGTGTGGTTGAGCTTGTTTTGGATTGAAAAGTGTGTTTTTAAAGTTTTTCTTGGTAGCGACTTGGCTCTCGGGTGAATTTCATCCTAGCGACTTGCTTGATAAAAGGTAGCGGTTGTAGTGAGTTTTGGTAGCGACTTGGTCCTAGCGACTTGCCTTTTGAGACAAGCCGACAAAAGTACACTTAGTGGATTTTCCACTACGGGTGTGACTTAGTAAGGTAGCGACTTGCTTTCAATTTTGATAGCGACTTGTTCTTAAGTTTCTTAGCGACTTGGTGTTAGCAATTTGGACCTTAGCGAGTTGCTATTTAGCGACTTGGCGTCTTAGCGATTTGGTGCATAGCGACTTCTGTGTCAAAATTCGTAGCGATTTGGAACTTAGCGACTTGTCTTCTAATTACTTAGCAACTTGGTGCTTAGCGACTTAGTTCAAGGATTCTTAGCGACTTGGTTGACTCTTGTGTATGTCTGGTTTCTCTTGATTTAGTAAAATCCGTGAAAGAATCTATTTCCGGTTTAATCATTGAGTTATAAAATCCGTGTAATCTTTAAACATGTCTACCAGCGTACTCTACAATCATCTCCATCATTGCCGAGGATGTTCAAGCGGTGGTTTAGATACTCGTCCACCCATGCTTGATGAGGCGACTTCGACTCTTGGGCTCAACGAATCAGTTATCTTGTATTGGAAAGGAAAATGGGGTCAACATTCTCAAATCCATTGATGAAGGACCTTGTCAGTTGAGACCACAAGAGACTTAATTGATCTGTTGCGGATGGAACAATGATCTATGGAATAGACGGACCAAAGGCGTATGATGAGCTCAATGATAAAGAGAAAAGAGATTCGATCTTGATATCGGGCTTAACATTATACTTCAAGGTCTTCCAAAAGATATCTACAAGGCGATCAATCACAACACGAAGCCAAGGCGGTGTGGGATAATGTCAATAGGCTTCTTCGGGTTCGAATTGACTATGAAGACAGAGAATCACAATCAGTATGATGAATTTGAACACTTCAAGATGAAACCAGATGAGAGTGTCTATGAGTACTACGTGAGATTCCATAAGCTTGTGAATAACATGAGGAACATCAAAATGACCATGCCAAACATCAATTGAACTCCAAATTCGTGAACAACATGAATCACAATGGCACAAGTTTGTCACCTCGTGAAGCTAACAAAAGGATTGAAGAATACAAACTATGAGCAACTCTATGCATTCCTTCTTGAGAATGAGAGGCATGCTATGTTTGAAAAAAGGATTCTTGATCGGTTCAAAACCAACCGGGAGAGTCAAGCTCGTCAAATGATTCAGCTGCTTTTACACAAATGTGGGAATTACCACCAAAGCTTCTCAAGTTATACCCGTGGGTAATGGTAATCACAAACTCATTCCAGATCAATGTTCAAACAAGGCGATCTTGATGTAGCCGTGGGAAACTTCATTAATCAAGCGGCTCTCATGATTAGTCAAAGCATGAACTCTCACACACCAACAACAACCTCGAGCGACATCCAATCCACGCAATCAAGCCATTTATCGAAATGGTAAAGTTATGGTGCAACCGGTTCAAGGAAGGCAATATGAACATGGAAGAGGTGGAGTAGGTGGAGGCTATGTTGGAAATCGAATCGGGAGGATTGGAAATCAAGGACAAGCAAAACCAATCAAATGCTACAAGCGTGGTGGTGAGGACACATTGCTAGGAAGCTGCGCATCTCCAGCGCCCTCGAATGCAGTACTTGAGGATAAGATGTTGCTTGTGCAAGCTCGGGATAATGGAGCGACCTTGGATGAAGAAGAGTTATTGTTTCTTCTTGAAGGAATGCCAAGACATATGATGCGGATGTGGATGAGCAACCAATTGGAAATAGGTCACAATCATCGAATGCCTTTCAAGTAGGCGATCGTGATGCATTTGACTCTAATGTCGATGATGAACCCTCGCTTGGACAATCTTCATGGCTAGCATCTCACCTATGGTTCCTCTTAAAGTCTCATCATCACAACAAGTGGTCCATCCAAAGACAAAATCATTTCGGAGGTATTAAAACTATATGATGATGTTGATGAGCGAAAGATGCATAATGAAGTACAATCTCTTGAGGCGTATGAATCGATATTGATGATGTGGATAATAGCAATATTGTCCCATATGATCAATATGTGAAGCAAAGTGAAAGTGAGGTGTACCAAGTAATGCATCTTCCGAACAATGATGACTATGTTTTGATGAATACACTTTGCATGTGCCCTAATGATTCTGTTATCTCCAAATTAATGCCTATAAAGAACGAGTTGCTATTTATGAGCAAAGTGCTAAGTTTGAGTTAACCACCGTGAGCGAGGAAATGGATGACCAAATCGTATAACTATTAGAAAAAGTAAGTTTAGAGAAGAAGTATTAAAACAAGAGTTAAACTCCTTACAAGAAAAGCTTTCTAACATCGCTAAGCAAAACAAGAACTTCAAGAAAATGTTAAAATGCTTAAGCAAAATTCGGTGCTAAGGAATCAAAACTTTTGAATGATTTTCAATCTAAAACCTTGAAAAACAAGCTTGAAAATAAGTTATGCGTACAAGGAAATACCATTCGAATGCTCACTTAATCACTAAGCACGAGTTTTGAGTGATAAGCATAGTACTCCCTTGTTGAGGAACCAAATTCAGAGGTTGTTACAAAGGCTAGAGCTGCCCATAATGTAATCTATGATGGTAATGAGATTCTTAAACCTAGACAGAAACATAGTTGCGTTGAGTGCACTGAGGAAGACAGAACATTAGTTGATGCATCTAGGGAGAAAATGAATAAGAAGCTAGATGATCCTGAATGTAAAAAGAATAACATAACGATCAAACCCCATGATTACAAAAAGGAAAATTGGATCTCCTTGAACAAGTTTAAGCCTCAAACGTTGTTAACACCCGAACAAGTGTTCTGGAAAAAGGATTTAGATAAGCAAAAAGCAGAGAATCTTGTTGTAACAAACCCTCCCCTTAGGAAAATGCCTTTAGCAACTGTGTATCCTCCAAATACACCAATGCATTTAGTTCCTAGAACTATTGCCACTAAAAGCAAGACATTAATCGGTCGTTATGTTATCTTTCAATTATTTCTTGACTTTGAGAAAACTTGTAAGAAAAGGATCACACCAATGGTATAAGCGAAGGGAAGGGGTTTGAGCAAACTAAGGAATGCTATTTAAGCGAGGTCATGCCTTTCTTTAAACAACTAAAGATCAATTTGAGAGTCTCGAAGGGATGAATCTGAGATATTAAAGAAATGGAAAAGGAATTTGATGCAATGATTGTTGAGGTTAGTGACTATGAGCGAATTAAAATATAATGAGATTGAGAGGAAGAACTTGCATACCTTGAATGAGAATCTTATTTCGAATGTATTGCTCAAGATGTGTTTTACATCGCTACAAATTCTTCCATTAATGCTTCTCAATTTCAAGAATTATCTGTTGCTCGAAAGTTTCCCATGATCGTGTCATTGAGCTTGAAAAACTAACTCTAAACGCATGATAAAGTTGAAAAGGATGATCATGATAACTTTGGTAAAACAGTTTTCTAAATTGGAAGTTGAGCATCTTGCTTTGCAATTAAAATATCAACATCGAAAGAAAATGTTAAAACCTCAAATATCAAGACATCCTTGGATTTTCTGAATTTGATGCGTTTTGAAATTACAAGCGTGATGAGCAGATTCGAGCTCATTGTAACACGATCGAAAGTTGAAAGCCCAAATCTCTCAATTAAAGGGTGAAAAGAACAATGTGTTGGATCCCAAATGCCTCCTCCTTTAGATTCTCGGTATTATCGAACTTTTCATCTTCAAAACTTAGTTAATGCCTTACAAAAGGAAAGCGAGAGTTTTCTAGAAGAAAATGAAAAGTTAAACGACACTTTAAAGAGTTATATGATTCAATGAAAGTCACTCGTGACCAAAACAACGAAAAATAACGTCTTTACAAAAGGAAATTGAGAATCGAGGAGTCGGGAAAATGGGAAGCGCCACTTGTTTTTAATGAGAATGTTGCATCAAAGTCATCCACGACGCAAATATATTGTGACCGTTAAATACATTCCTCCTCATCTTAGGAATAATGAACTGTGTTTCATAACTATTGTGCTCACCTTAAGGATAGCCTAGAATGTCTCCGTGAGATTATGGAAGAGGATTTCATTAACAAACCGCTTGATAGAGAAATTAGGTTTGCTTGCATTCAGGCCAAACGATCTCAAGAGCTGCTAGAATGTTTAATTGCAACATGTCCTAAATCCTTAGGTGCGAAAGGAAAAGGCTGTGATGCCTTGTTCTATGCCTAGTGCCATGCATTCAAATCAATCTATGCCCAATTTTAAGAAAGTAAACACTAATGTTCCTTCAGTAGCTCGAGATCCTGCACATCTAGTTCGGGAATGCAAAAGTAGATCAACCAACTAATGTTCCCATAATTCCCTACGGGGAGTAATAAGTGACATTAAAGCGGCGGTCAAAGTCTCAAGGCAATACAAGAAATGATAGGACCTCATGAGCTAAGAATGTGCATTGGAAGAGAGAAGACCAACCTAGGAACTTTAAGTTTGAGTTGAATAAAGCGAATCGTGTTGATTCTAGTATTAGCCATAGGCGTCTTGTAATTAATTGATTACGATACTATCGCAAACCATGTAATGATATCGCTTGAATTACATTGCTAATCATGAATGTGATGTGAATGTTTTGTCTAATCTTTGTCAAATACCAGTTAAAATTGTTAATGCTAAAAATCATGCTAAGAAGGCTAGAAGGCAAAAGCGAAAGAAAGTTAGAAAATAGTGAAACCTACAGGAAGAACATTTAGTAAGATAGGTTATCAATGGATACCTTTTGGCCATAAGGTTAATCGGTTACGCCTCAATCGATAAGACAATGCCCTAGAAAATGGATGCCTCTTGGTAGAACTATTCCCTTAAGAAGTGAACATACTTTGAATTGGTCAAATATGGACACTAGCATCGCATCTATATCTAATGATTCCATTGTTTCTACTTCGATGTGGGTGTTCCAATCATCATCACTAACCAAGCGGAACCCATTCTTGCATGGGGATCCCGTTATCGATTATCCATTCTTGTCATGTGTTCAGCTGCAGATCATTCAAATCGATTACGTGGTACTGGACTCAGTTTGTTCCAAGCATATATTTGGAGACGGTCATGACTCATGAACCGTGAGTAAATTCATGGAGCTGTTAGATTTGGGAATGATCATTTTGGTGCTATTGTGGGTTATGGTGATTATGTAGTTGGCAAAGTGTAATCTCGGGGTATATTATGTGGAAGGTCTTGGTCATAATCTTTTCTCTGTTGGTCAATTCTGTGATTCCGATCTAGAAGTAGCCTTTAGAAAACATACTTGCTTCGTTAGAGAACTTGATGGTGTAGAATTATTAAGAGGTACTCGTGGTTCTAACCTATACACCATCTCTATCGAATACATGATGAAGTCTTCTCCAATCTGCTTGCTGTCAAAGGCTTCAAAACAAAGTCATGGTTATGGCATCGTCGTCTCAATCATTTGAACTTGGCACCATTAATAACCTTTCGGAAAGGATCTTGTCGAGGCTTACAGTTGAAATATGAAAAGATCATCTTTGTTCGACTTGCCAATTGGGTAAAAGCACCAAATATGCCCACAAACCAAAACCCACAAACTCGATAATGGAAGTTCTTCATACCCTTCATATGGATGCATGCGGACCAATGAGTGCAAACCATAAATGGGAAGAAATACATTCTAGTAGTTGTTGATGACTACTCTCGATTTGGGTAAAGTTTTTGAGAACAAAGGATGAAACTCCGGATGTCATCATCAAACTAATCAAACGATTTTGTGTTCGACTCAACAATACGATGTAATTGTTCGAATCGACAATGGCACGAGTTTGTTAACAAAGACTTAATTGAGTTTATGAAAGTGTTGGAATCGGTCATCAAAGAAGTGTTCCACAAACTCCTCAACGAGCGGTGTAGTTGAAAGGCAATCGAACTCTTGTGGAAGCGCTTAAGAACAATGCTAATTTATTCGAAGGTTCCAATTTTTCTATGGGTGAAGCCATTGCCCTTTGCTTGCTACACCCAAAATCGTTCCCTTATTCATACCTCTCATGGAAAACTCCATATGAACTTGTTCATTAACGAAAACATGATCTCTCCTACCTTCGTATGTTTGGTGCTTTGTGCTATCCAACAAATGACAGTCAAGACTTAGGTAAATTAAGAGCAAAGACAGATATTGGAATTTTTGTTGGTTATGCACCAAACAAGAAGGGTTACCGAATCTACAATAAGAGGACTCGAAATATCATGGAAACAATTCACGTTACGTTCGATGAGCTGACCGGTCAAATGGCTCCTGGACAATCCAGTTCTGGACTCGCACTTCAAAATAGTCACATGGGTTCATCCCTTGTACCAAACTCCTCTCAAGCAACTCCATATGTACCTCCATCTGAAGATGATTTGAAGAAATTGTTTGATCCAATGTTTGATGAACATTATGAGCCAAATGCCAATGATCTGTCAATTCCAACAATAGAGGCTGCTTCTAGCCCCGTCAATGAAGTCAACCCTTCAGTCTCAATATCATTAAGTCAAGAAGAGCCTGCTGCTGATCACTCTGTCTCATCAACTAATCATCAATCATCGAATGTACATCATGGAATTGCTTCTGATTCACAAGATGAAGTTAATCCTTTGCTACTCCAGAAGATGCTCCTTGTGAAAATATATTTACTCCTAAATCATCATCTCGAACCATCTTCATCGAAGACATCGACTCTGCTACTTCAGCCCACAACAACAACCACATGAACACCTTAGAAAATGGACACATGATCACCCATTGGACAACATCATTGGAAACCCTTCTCGTCCGGTATCCACTCGTAAACAACTCATCGATGCCTTATGGTGCTTCTTCAACTCCGTACTCTCTAAGATCAAACCTAAAGGCGTTAAAGCTGCTATGAATGAAGACAATTTGGTTCAATGCCATGCAAGAAGAAATTCATGAGTTTGATCGATTAGATGTATGGAATTAGTACGCTCGAGGCGTGCTATGATCATTGCTCTAAAGTGGATCTTGAAAGTGAAGCTTGATGAGCATGGTGATGTGTTGAAAAATAAGGCTAGGTTAGTGGCTAAAGGATATCGTCAAGAAGAAGGTATTGACTTTGAGGAATATTTTGCTCCTATTGCTCGTATCGAAGCTATCGAATCTTCTTGGCTAATGCGGCTAGTAAAAACATGGTTGTATATCGGATGGATGTGAAACGCCTTTCTTAATGGTGATTTGAAAAGGTGGTTTCGTCGACCGACGAGAGGTTTTGTGAATCGGATCATCCTACTCATGTCTATCGCTTGAAAAAGGCCCTTTACGGTTTGAAGCAAGCTCTAGAGCATGGTATGATACGCTATCAAAGTTTCTTCTATCTATTGGATTGACAAGGGAGCGATTGATCCGACATTGTTCACCAGAAAGTCGAGCAAACATTTAATTCACGTTCAAATTTATGTTGATGATATTATCTTTGCCTCGGTCGACCCCAATGAATGTGATCGTTTTCAAATGAAATGGGTTCCAAATTTCAAATGTCAATGATGGGACAAATGTCATTTTCTTGGGATTACAAATTTCACAAAGTCCGTGGAGGCATTTTATAAATCAATCTAAATATGCAAATGAGATTTTAAAGAAATTTGGATTTGTTTCTTGTGACACCGTTGACACTCCATGATTGAGCGTACCAAGTGGATGAGGACCACTCGGGGATCATGGTAGATCAAGCGAAATATCGTAGTATGATTGGATCACGATGTACCTCACGCCTAGTAGACCGAACATCTTGTTATTTGTGTGCTAGATATCGAGGCTAAGCCTACTAAAAAGCACCTTGAAGCGGTTAAAATAAGTATACATTACCTCTTGGAGGTGAATACATAGCCATGTCATCTTATTGTGCTCAAATCCTATGGATGAGATCTCAATTATCTGACTATTGCTTTGAATTCAACAAAATCCCTATGTATTGTGATAATAAAAGTGCTATTGCCCTCTCATGCAACAACGTTCAACACTCAAGAGCAAAGCACATCGACATTAGACATCATTTCATCGGGGAACAAGTGGAAAGCGGTGTGGTGGAACTCTATTTTGTGAAGTCGAATACGGTTAGCGACATCTTCACCAAAGCTCTTCCAAGAGAGCGTTTTGAGTTTATTCTTCCACGACTTGGCTTGAAAAGCCTTCAAACGAAACACTCAAGCGTCTTGGGAGGAAGGCGAGGAGTAAGGTTAATGACTCTAGCATCTTCTTGTAACTATCTATTCGAAAAACAAAATACAAAATTACAAAACCTTCAAAATGCAAATAGAAAAATAGAAAACTTTCAAAATCTATAAAAATTTGAAAAATCTTGAAAAATTTCAAAAATCATCATTTGTCATGTTTTCTCAATTCGAAAATATCTGGTATTTGTGTTGTCATTCAAAGAATGACACGGGACTTTAGATATTGTTGAATTTAAAAAAATTTTTGAGAGAAAGTGAAACAATGGTTTATTGTCATTTCGGTGATAACCGCTCTTCAATGAAAGAACGAGCCATACTTTATCTTGCTTTTCAAATCTCATGCTCGATTCTAAAAATAAATGTTTGTCATTAACAAGACAAATGTTTCCTTTCAAATATTTTTCCTTCTAATGATTCTTACGAAAATATTAGTCATCTAATGAAAAGCATAATTGTTTTGAAAACACTCCACACTCTATTTTGAAAATCATCGAGCTTTCGGATGACAAAATCTCATTCCTTCAATCAACAACTTCCGTCATTGATTGAGGGGAGAATGACTTTCAATTAAATCCAAGTGTATTTTTCAATCAATTGGCACGTAAATGAGCAAGGTCTACTCTAAATGTTTTACAATAAGTTTATACAATTGGTACAAGACCTTGATTATTAAAATGTTTTCAAAAAAAAATTAAATTAAATTACTCAAGCATGTTTAATCTTTGAGTCTTATGTTTCAAACTTGATCCTTATCATTAAATGTTATCATAAGAAAGTCAGTTCTCCTCAAAGCTTTCAAAATCAATTTAAATCAACAAGAGATCTCAAATCTCAAATGTTTTGAAAATTGTGATCGGGAGAATTTGTGATTTAAATTGGTTAAAGCGATAATTCGATAAATGGGTTCATAAGTGTTTAGCAAGTTTTCCTCCCGCATGTGACAAATGATTTCAAACTTAAATTATTGAAGCGTGATTGAATTGTCTCTAAGTGCGGGTTCCTCTAATATGTGCAAAACTCTTTCAAACTTGAGACACATATTGAGGGGATAAAACTTTGAAAACCTCATCCTTCCTCAAAATGTTTTATCTACTCAAATTGATTGGGAAGTGATGATGATCATTTTAGAAAATGTTAATCAAAAGATTGGACCTTTCATTCTTAATCTAACGATTTCTAAGATCTCTTGCCTCCATGTGCTAAACAATTTACGTATTTTATGCATATATTGAGGGAGCATTTCTAAAATATCAAAACAATTAAGATACAAAATACTTTGATTTTATATCACAAGTATCTTGATTGATTTTCAAATGGTTTCAAGGCGGAAGAACTATATCAAAAGACCGACCAACTTTACTTTATGCATGGTGATATAAGGATGATAAGGTTAGGTTGAGGTCCAATGATCCGCCAAAATCGGAGGGATCTACCCAGGGACAATCCACTAGATAGTGTAGAGTCCTTAGGTATATCGAAAAAAGGAGAAAAGTGAGATATGGGAAGAGTGTGGACTGAGAAAGAGCTAGCACTGGAATAAACCTAACAAGGTTCTAGTTATGAAGTCTTGGTAAGCACTGAAGGGGTTGAAGAATGAAAAAGAATTGAATGTGAAAAAGGGTGAAAAGAAATAGCCCTCCATTTATTCAACCTTAGAGGCGAAACCGGGTTCAATTCATATACTCTTGGTGGTTACCAAGGTAACACCGGTATTGAAGACAAGACATCATGGACCCGATATTGACCAGACTACAACTTCCCAAGCCACTCAAGTTCCTCTTAAAGGGCTTGTTTCATTCTCACGGGAACCGACATAATCTATCGACTTTCTCTTAGAGATTGTTGATATTGAAGAAGGAGACCCTCTCCTAGTCTCCGAATAGGAACCAAAATATGCACAATTGAGTCTAGAGCCTTGATATCATCTATAAATCTCTTTAGGACACTTTCAATGAAGACTCTCCGCTTCACACAATGTGGAAGAGATTATATCTTATGAGTCCCTCGCATTATCCTTGTGGTATTGCGGAACATCCGAGTAGTATGCCAACATACTCACAATGAAGATGGAAAGCCTTCGGAGCCAACATCAAACAAGCTCTGGTGGGTGGCATGTGAGATCTATCAATAGATCAACCATGTGACAATGAGCGAAACAATGGGCGATTCAATCTTTTGAATCAATCTGGTTCGAGTTATGGATTGACGGATACCTTTGAAAAACCGGTCGTTGCGCTTAAAAACTCTTTTCTTTAGCACATCGTTGTGTACAAATATTTCAAAATAAAATGTGTTTATTATTGATAATTGATTTTCATTAAAACCTTCGTTGTATTGCAAAAACAATTTCTATTGAGCGATACACGATTGTTTTTCAAATCTTTTTATCAATCGATGAATCTCGATTATTTGGTTCACTCACTCCGTGTTGTCTTCTTTGAGGCGTTACGGTTTGAGAACACTAGGCATTGCGAAACCTGTCAAGGAAATTCTTGAATTATACGATCGCGAGCGATGCTTGTCTTGATCAGCGAGGGAAGTGGGCGTGTACCTCAATTCAGCGAAAGTGTTCAAAGACACTTTCGTGCGCTCTATTGCTAAGCTGTTTTATGCGGTACACCCGGCGTTTGCGGTGATCGAGAATGGGCGGTCAATCCATAGCCGCATGCTCACACAACACATTCATTTCCAAAGAAATCATGATTAGTGCATCAATGACTCGATATTTTCACTCCATGCTTACGCTTCTGCTGCGCCAATATCATGAATCAACGAAAGCTTCGCTACTACGATAAGAATATATCATGATCCGAATGTGAGCATGTCGGTCCAAATGTCACAACATCACATAATACCAACACCACAATGGATGAGTCGAGATTTCTGCGTGGTGATGATCTCAAAGGCGGCTCAAACTTCGATATCACGTGGATCGATTAAAGACCTCCCTCGGATTATCCAAACATGCAAAATGAAGAATCAAAGACTACGAGCTACGGAACAAAGAACATGAACAAGAATCCAAGAACAATCTCAATGTAATATCTGTTTGTATTCTATGTAATTTTAATGTGTGTTTGAGGTGACCTCCATAGGGAGATTGTTAGGATTTAGTAAATCCAGTATTAAAGTGTCGGTCACCTCAAGTATATGTATTCGTTAAGCTCGTAGTCGTAGTTATTTAATGTTAAGTAGTATTTAGTTAAGTAACACCGTGGAGGACGGATGGGTCTTTACCCTTGTATGCACGATCCGGACCGTCGGTGGCGTTTTATTGTAAGACTATAAATACTCTCTACCTCCCAAGGTAGAGTTGGAGCTCATAATAAGATTTTCTTTCTCTCACAAAGTTCCCAAACCTCTAACTTTCTCTCTAAAACTCATCTTATACGCCTACTTGTGTTTGTGTTTTGATGTGTATGTGAAATCCAATATGTTACAGATAGTGAAATAGTAAATAGTATAGGTGTCACGGATACTCAACTGGTCATTTGGATGATCTAAACCCTTATCCCAAATTAGTATAAAACTTGGTTTTTGTCTCTATTCTATTAACCTCTTTATATACACGTTATATTGGTTGTTTGCTTACACACTTACATACGAACTTGACTCTTAACTTACTTAAACCTAAAAAAGATTCGAAAAGAACGTATTCACCCCCTCTACAGTTCTACAATTGGTATTAGAGCGGGTTACTCAAGTTTTCAAGCATTACAACCTTTTTACAAAGGCGTTTTAAAGTGAAAACTTTTTTTTTCAAAAATCTAAAATCCTAAACGAGGTTTTGCAAAAAGTTAAGTAAGATCCATGGCTCAAGAGATCTATAGGGAGGGTGCTCTATGAAACAACTACCATTGCTTGAACCCGATGGTTTACGCTTTTGGAAAACTCGTTTTGAAACTTATGTTAAGTCGAAGATCTTGACTTGTGGGAGGTGATTATAAATGGTGATTTTATTTTATAATAGAAGATCCGAAACCAAGTTAGATGTTGCAAAACAAACTTTAGAATTAAAATATGAAATAAAGAAGAAATTAGGAAAAAAATAATGAAGCGAAATGACTTTACAATGCTTTACCTCAGTAAAAGTCAGCGCATTTTATGTGTAAAACCATGAGAAGAATTTTTGGCACACACTTGCAATCACCCACCAATGTAACTCACAAGTCGAGGATTGTAAGTTATATCTTCTCATTCAACAATATGAAAAGCTTAGGTTGTTAGATGAAGAAACTATTGATAGTGGCTACACAAGGTTCATTGCTATTTTTACTAGTCTCAAATCATTAGATCAAGAGTATTCTAACAAGAACCATGCGAGAAAGTTTCTTAAGGCTCTTCCGTTGAAATGGTGTCAGAAGGTGATGGCTATTAAGGAAGCCAAGGATTTGGTGTAACTTCCTCTTGATGAGCTAATTGACAACCTTAAGGTATGTGACATGGTATTAGAAATCGATGATGTAATTTCTAAGAACAAAAATTACAAGGTTAATTTTGGTGTTTTACAATATAAAACATATAATGACATTATAAACACAACAAATATATCACCAATACGTGGATCCATATGATGTATTATGACTAATTAAATAACTAACGTTATTACCTCTTGTTGCATGATCTATTGATATTACAGAGCAAGAATCAAACCTAGTTTCACCCTTAAAACTCATGAACACCCTTAATAACCAAAGTAGATGATCTCTATAATATGTGCACACTACACGTCATGGTATATCACCTAAATGCTAGTTCCTTTTACCCTCACGATCAAGCTATGAGCAACACCTTGTTTGCTTATATGAAAATCTACCAAGAACCATACGAGGGATGTTTGGCCGATCGGTTATAGAAGGAAAGACTATTTTGTGATTTAATTTCCAAGTTATTAGAATATGATAAACATAATCCTAATATAAATCCATTAAACTTAAGCAACAAGTTTTGGTCTCTCATTCATTTTTTCTCTATGTGGCGGCCTATACAAAATAAATGGGCTTCCCATTTGTTTTGGTCTAATCCATTTAATAAGTCTTTTACATATTAAATTAGGACCGTTAGCTAATTAGTTAGTCTAACGAACTAATTAACTTGGATTAAGTGACCGTAAGATATTTACTAATATAAATAATATACCACTATAAATATATTAAAGACATTATAATTGGTGATACCTCGGTGTATCGTGTGTGGTTCTATAGGTTCATGTTTTTCGGTAGTATAATTATTTAATATTGTGACAACTCGTACTTTCAAGTCATTTATCAAAATTACTATTCATCTAGGAATTTACTATTCATCGATTACTATTCATCATTTTACTATTCATCGTTTTTGAAGTCGATTTGATATTACGAGCGTATTTCAAAATTTTACTATTCATGAAACACTATTCATTCCGGAGAAAATCACTATTCATGCTTCACAATTCATCATTTCTCGTAAACTAGGTTTCTGAGTATCAAATCAGCGTAACCTTAAGGGTTTAGTGCTGAATTCATGAAAAAAAATCATTGAGGACATTTCATATAGACTAGATATAGTCTACATATCATCGATAACATCATCATCATATTAGTTCATGCGGTTTGCATATTTCATTAAGCGTATATTTTCCTATTACATAAGCGATATCGTATAATCATTTTGTTTGAATAATTAATCCGACACTTTCAAAAATTATCGATATATTTTATACTCATTTAAGACTATAAAATTATATTATAAGTTTACCGATGTTTTAAATTTATTTTGTATATAAATTGTTTTATATATATATATATATATATATATATATATATATATATATATATATATATATATATATATTACAACGGTTTTAAGTAAATACTACTCGATAATTATTATTTCACTCAATTCTTGTAAGAAATGTATTTTTATAATTTTATGACTTGATATATTTTATTTTGTTCCGTAAAATCGATTTCTAATACGCTACACTAAATAATTACTTTTACTTATCAAATATACACTACAATTATCATATAATACATTTACTTAATAAAATTTCACCACCTTCCTTTTTTTTACCCTTGTCGACCAAAACAATGAATCACCATAGTTTGCACATAAAAATCTTCTACCTAGACTTACACATATACACTTGTAGCTTGACATTTGTATTATACTTAATATATTACTAACATATAAACATACATACACTAAGTAAAAGGTGAAATAAACTTGAAAACTCTCCCAAACTCATCACCATTTTCGGCCAAGGAAGGAAGCAAAATTTTTCAAGATCAAGTTAATTTATAAACACTAGTATAATCTCTTTTAAGGTTTTGCAATAAAAACCTAGAGTATTTATAAAAAACCTTGTTCCATAAACCTCATCATCATACTAGTAAGTATTTCATGATTTTTATTACCCTTTCATATTCATGCTTAAGTTATTTTTATCATGCTTGAAAGAAGACATGCAAGTTTCATGTATATCTATACCACTTTTATTGTTTTTAGTACTTATAATTAATATATATCATCCTATAATTAATCCCTTAAAACATATCATTTTTGATGATGTCTAGGAACCCATGACACCCTAAGAAGGTGTATGGTAGGTTTAGAATAGATTTTGTGTTGATTTGAAGTGGTTAGAATAAGTATTATACAAAATATACTTTAAAATGAAACCGTGGTCGCTTGAGCGGGTTAAAGCAGTTTATAACGAAGAAGTTATGCTATTTTCAAGTTTAACGGCGAAAACTATATTTTCGAAAAGCGCATGTTGTCGAATTGTTAAGGGTCAAAAATGAGTTTTAAGCGTTATCTAAATGAGTCGATTTATCAAAATATATTAGTATACATTAACACGAAGCTATGTATATATAAAGCGTAAAAACGGACTTATAACGACTAAGTTATACACATTTTAAATAAGGATATCGTAATTATTTTTCACAAGTATAACACTTATATACATTTCCTATTAGTCAAAAATTATTGTCGCGGTGACCATGTTGGGAGTCGTTTTCACATCGATAGAATACTTTTAGAAAGCGATGTCTTCTAGTAAAAGTAAGTTCCTCTAGCCTATTTTCCAAAATGTTCAACCGTTCGTCAAACGGAGTTGTAACGAATAAAATGCGGTCACTCAAACGTTGCCGAAAACTAACCTTAAACAATATTTTTAGTCTAAGTACCCTACTTCATCTATATTTTTCTCCATGAACGAGACCTCTATGATCAAAATTTAAAAGCTAAGACTTTGAGATAATGCTACAAGCTTTCCAAAACCGTTGAGTTTGTTTCCTAACACTCGATATTCACTATTTTACGACTAGCTTTTTGAGGCCATTTAGTCACTTTCATGAATTGTCAAATTATATTGTTTTACGACGAAAAACTATAATTTCTTAATAAATCACTAAACGATTATCGTAGGATATCATTTCAACGTAAGTACATGTAAAGTAAGTTATAACTTGACAATACGTTATAAAATTATTTTTCAACGATAAACTTTATTTTCAAAATTCACAAGTGGTATGGATATCATATGAGTTGCATGTATAACATTACATCATGACTTATATTAGAATCATATCATTCACAATAGGTCGCAGTTAGAGATTTGCGCTACATTTCAGTGTACTCACTTTTGCCATCACATCATTGTACCAAATGAGTTTTCATAGCCCTGTTGTACAAGTTTATAATTTATTTCAAACCTACGGGGGAGAATACATTGCACATCATTTTTATTACGATGCCAAGTATATCAAATTCATTACATTGCTTAAGTTACCTCATTGCCAATTGAATGTCCCATTTCATAATCATGAACCGTTAATTACGGAAGAAGCGAGGGTGAGTGAATAGATCTATTGAGGTGACTCCTCCATCCGGGTTGGTGGTCCCAACTCGTCAACGGATGCATTTCATTTAATATCATAATTTGAGTTGTTTGGCAAACACTCTGCTGAGGCGAACATCATAATCAGTCTAGCTTGATTGTCATGTGCTTATAGCAATTGTAACATTTTATGTGACATATTTGTCATACATGGCCTATACTTGTGTAGTCGTATAAAACATTTTTCATAAACCTATGATTTCTCACCAACATTATTGTTGACTGTTTTAGCAATGTATTTTCAGGTAACTAAGGCATTACATCATGGCACGCATAAGGACCCATCATAGAGTCGCGGTGACAACGCGTCTCACTTGTAAATTATGGAACTTTTAAAACATCATTTGGCTTGTAATAAACATATTTCCGCAAACGTTATCTACTTTTGGGACCTATCTTTGTAACTCTGAATGTTTTAAATAAATAACAAGCGATGTGTTTGAAAGCGACACTTAAGGTCGTTTAATATAACTGTAATTGTGATGCTATGACGGTCATCCCCAGAATTCCATTCATTGCAAAGCAGTAATTTGGGGTGTAGCGGATATGATATGATCACTTCCCAACAACTCCCACTTGCGAATGTCATAACCACAAATAGTTATACAAGCAAAGGTTAGCGTCTAACAACATGCTAGTGCTCCGAAAAATACCTGACTGCGGTTTCGTAAACGTCTCAGCGTAAAGGGTTTATCATTATTCGTCATTTTTTTCAGTCACGATGTTAAACTATGGACATGGATCAATGTTATTTCAATTTTGTAGCTATTATGTTTCTCGATATAGATATTGAGCTAGATTACCAAATTAATCAAGATTCATCTCAATTACCTTTGGGCATGACCATGCACACATCTGTTCAAATCGAGGGCCCCGGTAGTATCTAGCCCGAAACACGTGGAAGAACAAATGCTATTTTGTTGTACATGTCATTTATGTACTTCACATCACATCGAAAATGGCCTTTATAACTACCTTGTTGAACACGCTTAACCATATTAAAATTGATATTCCACATGCAAGACCTACTTGCATCTCAAATATATGGATGAGTAATATACAACCACTTGCGAGATTCACTTTCTGACGTTGATCCATGAAGTGAACTATCGTAGGTTGGTTCAATCCAATATTCATAGCCCGTGAATAACATATGAGTTTGGCGGACGCATCCTTTAAATATCTATTCTTAATCGGATATTACCAATACACTCACATTTGTCTTAGTTTGATGATACTCCTGTATTGTCAATCGACAATGAACATTTAGAATAAATAAATTATTCATAGATTAAAGATGAAAATAAAGGACACAATTAATATATAAAAATAAAAACGATCATACCACGTATATCAATTCATCACGAGTAATAAAGTTGTTTAACATCCTAATTATCCAAATACTAAAAAAAGATCTACATGAGACTACTAGCAGGACGAATAACAATGTTCCTCGCATGCTCAGCATGTATGGAACCACACATTGCCTTGGTAAACAAATCAACTAATTTGTCATTTGTGTGAACTTTGAGAAATCGTATTTCACCTTCTGCAATAACTTCTTGAAATATTGAACCTTCATTCGACAAATTCTCGAAATATTGAACCTGACTCCTTTCTGAACTACAGGTAAATTGTCTATCATAATTGCACTAGAGTTGTTGCAGTATATATCTATAGGTTCTTCATTGCTAAGGACGACTCCAAGCTGATAAATGAATTTCCTAATCCAAATAGCTTCCATTGCAGCTTCAGAAGCAACTATATATCCAATTTCAATAGAAGACATTACAATATTACTTTACTTAGCACTCTTACAATCAACGGCCTTCTCGTTTAATATTAAAATGTAATATGTCCGAGATTTTGTATAGTGTCTGTCGGTGTCAAATCCAACATCGGTGTAGCAAGTAACTTTGAGTTCCTTTCGAGATTATCACCATAAACAAGAAACATGTCTTTAGTATTCCTCGGATACTTTAGAATGTTCTTAAAAATAGTCCATGACATTCTCATAGATTCTAGAAATCTACTCTATAGGTTATGTCTGACAGCTACATCAAGTCTAGTGCACCTCACGGTACATGCGGATCCTACAATTTGAAGCATAAGGGACTCTTTGCATCGTCTCACCTCTTCGGTGTGGAGGCACATTGAGCTTTACTCAAAGTCATTTTCTCTCGCATTGGAATACTTGCAAGCTTGGAATTTTCCATCTTGATTTTCTTCAAGATTATGTCAATGTATGCACTTTGACTTAAACCAATTAACCGTTTTGATCTATCTCGGTAGATTTTTATTCCAAGAATGTATGCTGCTTCTCCAAATTCTTTCATGGAAAAACACTTTCCAAACTAGGATTTTACATCTTGTATAATTAGAAAGTTATTTCCCATGAGCAATATTGTTGGTGCAACATTGATTAGGTCTCCTTTATGTTTTAATGATTACAAATAAACCTTCGCAACATATAAAATCACAAACGTTATCAAAAAACCAAAAAGGCCCAAAATTAGGTGCAGCGCGGTCTGACACTCCGGTAGCGTGGCGGTAGCGCCCGACCTCTGGTTTTGGGCGTCTCAATTTTGAAAGTCGGCTTTCTCCTTACGAAAAATGTGTATCTTTCATTATAGGTATATATATGATAATAGATTCATTAGGAACACTTAAAACAGGTTTTAGACTTAGAGGGACTTAAAATCACGACCTCATGTTTTTGAAAAAACGCCAACTTAAGTATTTTATCAAACGTCTTTAGCCAAGCATTTTCTAAACCTAGAAGAATCATACTTTTCATATAAAATCAAGTGAAAGTATTTGTAAGATCATAATCCGTGTTTATGTCTTCTCTAATCACGTAATAGGTTTACTCCCTCATTGGTCAAACAAAGTTAAAGGCGATATGCTTTACTTGTGATGCAAAGCACTTAGATTATTTGCATAAAGATAATTATTGATTACGTTAAGTGTTTGTTAATCACTAATTATGATATTATGAATATTTGACATTTGGTTATTGAAAGTTGATTATCCTTTGCATTTTCCCAAACACATCACATAATCACTATTGTCCTATCTTTTCTTTCCTAGTGATGTGATTAATTCCTTAATAAATCCTTTGATTAACCCCTTCACCAAATAAACCTTAAACCATTTCAAAAGGGTTCTAGGGTTCATACACCACCGCTTTTTCTTTTTCTCTTTTTAGCAACTATATTCTCTTTCCTCACAATTTTTGTTACCATCCAATTTTCAGCCATCATAACCACCACTAGTTTATATCCATCACCACCATCAACCAAAAAATTCACGATCCCACCCCTGACAAAACCACCACCGTCGTAGTTTAAACAACTATTTCATTCGGTCAAGCCGCCACCACTTCCGGTCAAACAACCATAGCCGCTGCAACTTCCGGCTGCTTTAAACCCACGGGCGCCTCTACCTCACGTCATACCACCATAGCAGACACACCTTTTGTTAGTGCAAAGCATATTTTTTTGTCTAGATCTCGTTGAAGTTTTTAAACCTTGTTAAGTTAAGTTTCGAAGGTAAATGTTTGTTGGAGCAATAGAAAGAATAAAATATAAAGACAAGAATTAATTTTTTTTGAAGAAAAAGATGAAGTTAGCTGAGAATGCGATTACAAATAAATAAGTGGGAGATTTTAGTAGACTATAAATGGAAAGAAAAAAAAGGTTAAAAAAGGTCAGTGGTGTAGCAGTCCCAAAATGATGGTGTGGAAACCCAACCAGCATTTCAAAATCCTCCTAAATCTTATCCCCAACATTCTCTAAATATTTTCTTACAAACAATGTACTTGATTGTACCTCTTGTCTACAACATTCCAATATTCCCTTCTTCTCTCACATCAAAACATTCTCCTCCACACATTCACTATTCATTCTCTTCCTCACTTCACCATACACACACATAAACTTCATTTGGATTTGAATTCCTCACATACACTCAAAGCTTCTTTAACGCACTTTTCATTCTCACTCTCTCTCTCTCTCTCATACACACACACTCTCTCTCTATCTCTATAATTCAAATTCAAATATCACACTCACATATAACTTCCATCCTTCCCTTACACTCTTTGCCAACTCACTCCCTTCTAACATTCAAATTTGAATCTCACCCTTAGGCTCCCCATTCCATCAACCTCTTATCCATACAACTTACCTCTTTATTTCAGCACATGGGATATTGAATTTGAAATTTGAATTTGAGCAAAGGCTCCCCATCACATCATCCATTCCTTTCCATCTCACTTTCTCACATTTTCTCTAAAAAGCAATATTCTTGGCATATCCTCTTTTCCTAACCATGCCAACTCATCAAACTCAACTATGGTTAACTTCTAGCCTATGTCACACAATTTAACTTTAAAATTCAAATCTCCCCCTCTCTCTAACTCTCAACATCTGCACCCCCTTTTCAAGAAAGGAATACTCTCTTTGCATATTCTTTTCTCTATCTATGCCAAGTGAGGAATACCCAAACTACCCTTATCCAATTATCCCTTCTCACTTTCCTTCTTTGATAATTGGATATACACCCATACATTCTTTTAAACAAACAAATGGCTATTTGAGTTGGTTAACATTGAGTATGAATAATGGAAAGGTCAAAGTGTGAAGTACAATTGGGGGTTTAGCAACGTCAGGTAGTTAAAGGCTAAAATCCTAAGAAAAATCATTACGGGATCTTGGTACGCTGGTCGTGCTCCAGCACGAGGCCAGTGGGCCAGCCTCGTAGTGATTTTTCACCACTTGGGGATTTTTGGCCTATAAATACCCCACCTTACCTATTTTATTTGATAAGTATTTAACACGTACATTTTAGGGGTTCATTTAAGCTCTAAAATCATACACTTGTGATCAATTATTGCCTTAAATCGTTCCTTTTGACATTTTAGGTACTTGGGACGCAAAAGCTGGAAACCAACACATTTTGGGCTAATTTGGACAAGAAAATGATTAAGTCACGAGAAAGTCTAGAAGAGGGGTCCAGACGGCGTCACATGCAACAACATGACGCCATCACTTGTGTTTTAGCATGAATATTTGATGAATAGTTTACACATGACGGCTCAAAAGTATTACAAGGATTGAGAGCTGACGGCATCAACGAAAACAGTTCATAACGACGTAAGAGGTACTAAGTAACGGCGTCAAAATGACAACTTGCACAAGACGAAACCCTAATGACGGTGTGCTGATGGCGTCACAACTATAAAGTGACGTCGTAACATCTGTATACATATATATATTTTTCGTAGATTTTTCATTAAAAAAAACACGTATCTTGGGAACACTTTGGAGTCTGAATTTCAGCAGCGTTTAGGGTTTTTACAGCCTCAAACTTCATGTTTAATTAAAGATAAGTTATTCTTCTTTAATCATTCAATATGTCTATGTGTTGTTTGATTATATGTGTTTATTTTATTTCGATTAACATGTCCAACTAGATTTATTAGTGTTTGCTTGGATTGAATGAAACCTAGTTATTAATTATTAATTGACGTCTCTTGTTTAATTGGTTGTCTCGTGCTAGGAGTAGGAAAACTGGCTATAATCTTACATGTGTTAGCTTGTAAATTCGGCTAAACGCATTATACCCTAGAGTGCACTGGTGGTTTTTATTTGTTGTATTTATTGCATGAATTGCGACTTGTAGATCTTAGGAGATTATAGGGAGATGACTTAATTGTCACTTGTAGATCTAGGGTTTCTTAAAGGAGACTTATATATATATAGAGTTAGGGAATTTGGCACCACCAAAAGATAATACATGAATACAACGTGCCAATCAAACAAGGATGTGACAATTCGACTAATTAATAAGAGATAACTAGGGAGTAAAGATAATCTAAGTAAACACGTTTCCCATCATACGAGTTCACCAATTTAATTTTCTTGTAATTAGTTTAATTTAGTTTTTATTTAGTTTAATTAAGTAGTATAAAAAAACCCACTCTTCAAACCCCGATATTTTACTTGTTGTTGGGTTTTAGGTTCCACTGATCAGGAATCATTCTAAGTATGGAACCACTGCTAGAGTAAAGGTAACCACGGCTAGAAGAAGGAATCCACTGCTGGAGTTAAACCACGGCTAGTAGTATAGTGAAACCACGGCTAATGTATTGTAACCACTGCTAGTCTTTTTAGTTGGTTTAATATTTTGTATTAGATAAATATGGAAAAGATATTTATCTTGTAGGTTACGTATTGTATTATGTAAAGGACTCCTTAGCCTATAATCGGAGTTCCTAGGTTAGATTAGATATACGTGTGTTTTGATATATCTAAGGTTAATACACACCAAGGTTGAAAAACCCTAATACTGTTTAGAGTATTCGTTATTAATAAAATTAAGGTGTTTAAGTGTTATTACTGTTATTCTTCTTAAGGTTAAATATTATCTTCCGCATAATATTTAACAAGTAATTGTTAAGTCAGTTTCTATAAGGATCGTTTGCTCAACTGGGATCAACAAGTGGTATCAGAGCTTGTGATCTAGAAAGCTGTAATCAAGAAGAAGTCTAGTTAAGTTCAATTCAAGAAAGTTAAGATGTCGAAGAAACTCATATAGTTCTTGCATCAAAGGTGCCCATCTTTGAGCGGGGTGAGTATCGGTATGGAGAATGCGAATGAGGCAATACATTCGCATGATTGATTACAACATCCGGGATGTTGTTGAGCGGTGATAAGCTACTAACCATGGGTCGATGGAAAACTGTTGCAATTAAGAGTGGCCGACAAGGCCCGAGAAAGTTGGAGATTAAAGCTCACGGTATTCTCGGTATGGGAATACCTAATGAGTATCTTTGGATTTTGAACAATATGAGGCGCTAAGGAGTTAATGGATGCCATTGAAACAAGGTTTCTTTGGTAATGAAGCTACCGGAAAGTCTAGGAAGAACATGCTCAAGCATCGACTTGAAAACTTCAACGCACTAAGTGGAGAAAGTTTAGATGGCACCTATAACAGTTGCAAAAGCTAATCGATCATCTAAAATTGGTGGACTACAAAGTTGCTCAAGAAGATATCAATCTCAAGTTCATCAGAAGTTTATCACCAGAATGGGTTGTGCATACTGTTGTGTGGAGGAACAAGGATGACTTTGAGAAGATGACTCTAGACAATCTCTTCAACAACTTGAAGGTTTATAAGTCTGAAAAAAACATTCTTGGTTCATCTTCATCTACTCAATACATTGCTTTTATTTCTACAAACCACAAGGGTTCTCAAGAAGCATCATCGCTGCTTATGGAATATCATGCCATTGCTAATAATACCATTTGTTAGTGATAATGTTAGTGATGGGGCCATATGTCTTTTCAGGTGATTTAACAACTAGTGTCCTTGTGTTAAATCAAGATTTGAATCAAATTGATCCCGATGATCTTGATGAAATCAATCTTGATGGCAAATGGCAATGTTGACATTGCAAGCTAGGAGATTTCTAAGGAGAGCAGCGAGCAAGTCAAGTATGATGGTAAAAGGAGGCTGGGTTTGACAAAAGCAAGATGGAGTGTTACAACTACAAGAAGAAGGACATTTGCTAGGGAATGTAGAGCTCCCAAGAGGATTGGTGAAGACTACAAAAGACTCTTGAAGATCCAAAGCCTTCTTCAGCTTTGGTTGCTCAGGATGGACTTGGTGATTATGACTAGGGGTGTTATCGGGTCGGGTTATCAGGGTTATCGGGTTTGTCGGGTCGGGTTGAGTCGGGTTATGATTTTTTTAAAAGTGAACCGCAACCCGACCTGATAGGTAATCGAGTTATCGGGTTCGGGTCTTATCGGGTCGGGTTAAATCTGATCGGGTTGAGTCGGATTGTCGGGTTAAAACATCAATGACTGAGCATGCTATACAAATTCAAATTTCATTGAGTGAGCATGATATATATTCAAACTACATTGAGTGAGCATCAACTACACCCAACTTGCAACATTTTATATACATTCAACATTGACTAAGCATGCTCCAACATTTTATATACATTCAAACATTCAACTTGCAACATTTTATATACCCAACTTGCAGATCACCTGTAACTAAAGATATAGAAAGTAGAAGAAAAAGATACTGTTAAAAGAAGAAAATGTCAGAAGAGTGATTAAGAAAAAATGGCTTTGATCGACATAAATTTTATATGCATTCAAACATTCACTTTGATACCATGTACAATCTACCTTTACATCAAGGTACATTTACAAATTGCATGTGCAGACCTGTAACAGATTCACCCTTTGGTTGTTCTACCTCCTCGTCCGTGTCACTGCTCTCACGTTCATCAACATCAACAGGGGTTTGTTGATTAACAGAGTTAGATTCTAACGTCATCAAATAACAATAAGATAAAGGAAACATCAACAAGACAACAACAAGAAAACAACTAAAAAAATGATTGAAAACTGATCGACAAGAACAAGACAACAACAAGAAAAATACCTTTTATTTGATTGATGATGATCTTGAGATGTTATAATGGATCGATCAAGTTTATTCTTAGGTGATATCAAAATACTAGGGAGGGAACTAAGGGTGTCATTAAGATACAGAATATAAAAAATGGGAACCAAACATTTTAAGATGAACTGGGAAACCAAACGTTTAAGTAAAAACTAATATAAAAACTAATATCAAAAAACCACACGTACAGTAACTCTCATTGGGCCTATAAAACTAATATATAAAAAATGGAAAATGGATTATCGGGTCTAATCGGGTTGACCCGATAACATAATTTTTAACCTAACCCGACCGATAACATTATCGGGTTATCGAGTTTGGGTCAAAATCTTGACTAGATTTTGACCCGATTAGACCCGACCGATAAGGCCTTATCGGGTTCGGGTTCAGTTGACCGACCCTCTTGACATCCCTAATTATGGTGGGTGATCAAATTGAAGAAGGTCCCAATCTCGCTTTACGGCTAGTGAAGCTTCTAAAGAGCATAACTTTGCTCTCATGGCCTATGCATCATCTTCTAGTTGATTCGAGGTATCTAATGATTCTAACAATTCTACTTGTTCTTTTAAATCATGTCAAAATAACTTAGAATCTCTTAAAGCTATTAATGAGAGTCTGAGAAAAGAGGTAGAAAGACTTTCACTAGATAACTTAGGATAGAAAGTAGGTCTTGAGAGTGTTGAAGAGAAACTTAAATTTTGTATTCAATGTAAATTGATTATGTAGATAAGATTAACATACTAGGTGGTGAAATTGATCTTAAGGAAAGAGAAATTAAAGTGCTTAAACAGAAACTAGGAGAAGCAGAGAGTGTAAAACAATAAGCTCTAGTAGAAAAAGAAAAACATATTGTTAGGGTTGCAGCAACACAATATGCTTCTGATTTAGTAAATAAGCCAATTCGACAAAAATTGTTCAAAGATGGTACTGGCCTAGGTTATAACAATATGCCGCCACCCTCTCTCATGAAACATGCACCACCTACAAAAGAATTGTCCTTTAGCAGTGAATTCAGTTTCAACAAATCTGTAGGAGAGATTAGTAAGACTGAATCACCTAAGATAGGTTCAGATAAGTCATCTGATGGTCCAATTATTGAGGATTGGGAATCAGATTATGAGGAAGATAGGTCTAAATCAACTAAGTCTGAGAAGTTAGAAAATGTTAAGCCTGTTGATTCTAAACAAGCCAACCTTATGGCTAGATTTGGAGCACCAATTTCTAGAAAAGTGGTAGACTATAATGAGATACCTAGGGAACAGATGAGAAGATACATACCTAGGGGTAATCAAAGAAACTTCAATGGCCTAATTTCAAACAGATTATGAGATGAGTTTCAATGTGTCTAGAAGGCTTGTTTTAAATGTGGTAGTTTTGAATATCTACAGAGAAATTGTTATAAAACCAACCACAAGTTTGGAATCATTGGAGGAGGTAAATCATCAAAACTTTTCAAAGAAAACTATCCTCATCCTAACAAAAATATGGTTCCCAGGCGGTGCTAATGAGAAATGGTAAAACAAAATCTATAATCTTCCGCTGCACCCAAATTGGTTCCAACCATCGCTAAGCAAAAGCGAATCCTTTGCTAAGTAAACTATTTCCATTGCTAAGAGAATATCACCTTTGAAACAAAAGAAGTTTTAACTATTCCAAAGGTGATAAGCGACACGGTGGTTGGAAACCATTTTATCTTTGTAAAGGCTTTAGCTAGTCGGCAATGGAAGCCTAAGATCAAGGTTTTGCACAATGCCGATGGTGCATCAATAGAACTAAATAAATTCGATTATGTTGATGCGAGGTAGACCCAATCGATATTGGCTTGGGTCCCAAAAGAACTTACTTGTTTAAAATCATGTGCGGGGCAATCTACAAGAGGAGCTACAAGATAAAGGAATTTTTGATAGTGGTTGCTCGGGCACATGACATGGGATGGGAGCAACCTTGAGGATTTTGAAGCCTATGATGGAGGACATGTGACATTTGGCAATGATCCAAAGGGAGGAAAAATAGTTGGCGGAGGAACTATCAAAGCTGGAAATTTGGATTTTGAGAAGGTTTATTTAGTACAGGGACTAAAGTATAATTTATTGATGTTTCTCAAATGTGTGATAAGAAAACTGGGTACTTTTTGGGAAAGCGAGTGTGTGGTGTTGTCTCGATTTTAAAATGCGATGAGAAATATGTGCGAGTTAAGAGTACATAGGAAAGAAAACATGTATTGCTTGAACATGAAAGATGTAATTCCTAATAGGTCCTTAACTTGTTTGTTTGCTAAGGCATCAGTTGATGAGTCAAAATTATGGCATAGAAGGCTAGGTCACCTTAATTTCAAAACAATCAATAAACTGGTAAAGGGCAACTTAGTGAGAGGGTTACCTTCTAAGGTTTTTGAGAGTAAAGAACTTTGTGTGGCTTTTCAGAAAGGAAAACAACATAGAGCCTCTTGTAAGACCAAGACTATAAACACCATTACACAACCACTGTTTATGCTTCATATGGACTTATTTGGACCTACCTTTGTTAAAAGTTTGAACCATAAGCAGTACTGCCTAGTTATTACTGAGGATTATAGTAGATTTTCTTGGGTATACTTTTTAGGTGCTAAGAGTGAAACTAGTGAGATCCTCAAGAGTTTCATTACTAAGATAGAAAATAAAGTAAACCATAAGGTCAAAGTAATCAGATGTGATAATGAAACTGAGTTTAAGAATGATGTGATGAATCGGTTACGTATGGCTAAGGGTATAGAAAGACAGTTTAGTGTTGCTAGGAAACCACAGTGAGAATGGTGTGGTGAAAGGAAAAAGAACACTAATTGAAATTTGCTAGAACAATGTTGTCGAATCTAAGTTACCAACTACCTTTTGGGTGAAGTCATGTAGGCTTTGCATGTTATGTGAGAATAGAAGCAAAGTAGTGAAGCCTCATAACAAGACCCCTATGATTTGTTACATGATAGGAAGCCTATGATAGCATTCCTTAAACCTTTTGGGTGTCTGTTACTATCTTGAATACCATAGACTACCTAGGCAAGTTTCAAGAAAAAGCAGATGATGGATACTTTCTTGGCTATTCTTCAAATAGCAAAGCCTTTATAGTATACAATAGGAGGACTAAGATTGTAGAAGAAAACTTACATGTTAAGTTCAGTGAAGAGACTCCTAGTGTTGAGACAAAAGGACTTGAGTGGCTGTTTAATATTGATATGCTAACCAAATCCATGAATTATGAGCCTATCATTGCAGGTGCTTCCATAATATTGATGCAGGTACACAAAAGAATTCTGATGCAGAAACAATTTCTAAGGAAGCTAATTCTCCAAAAGAGTTCTATTTAGTTGAAAAGTGGAAAGCTGGTTATGTCTCTCCCATCATTGAAAAGAAGATTCCCACTGATGATGATGTTTTGGATTCTGGAAACAAGGGTGATCATCATCAAGATAAGGAAGAGTTGTTGCAAGATAACTGTGACAACTCACAATTTCAGGTCATTTCTCAAGTTTCACTATTTCATCATTTATCGTAAACTAGGTTTACGTGTTCCAAATTCGCGGTAACCTTAATGGTTTAGCGGCGAATTCATGATCATATCATCACGAACATTTCATATGGACTAAGTTTAGTCTACATTTCATTAACATCATTTGCATCATGTTAGTTCATTCATGATTTTTTTCATTTCACATTAAGCGTAAATTTTATATTAAATAAACGTTATCGCGTGAGTTATTAATTGAACATTAAATCCGATACTTCCAAAATGATTCCGATATATTTTTATACTTACATTTAGTTTATAAAACTATATTTTGAGTTTACCTAGTGTTTTAAATTTATTTTGTATATAAATCGTTAAAGTTATATTATTCGACACTTTTCTTAAAAGCTGTATCACGATAATTATTTTATCACTCAAATTTTTCAAGAAATGTATTTTATAATTTTATAACTACAATATACTTTACTTTGATCCCTTAAAACTTATTTTAGTTCCTACTACTCTAAATTCACAACTATGTACAAGTTACTACACTTTTTACTTAACTACACACTTTACTTACATTTTTAACAATTACTTATACATTATATATATAAAAAAAAAAAGATATTTTGTGGAACACATCCCCTAAAAACCGGTCATGGGGGGGGGGGGAGGTGCCTCATTTATTAGTTGGTGACTTTCTTTATTACATGTATATATCTATACTTCACTTAATTCTCACACATTTCCTTCACAACAATAATTCACCTCAATCAAGTTTTCTCTCCTTGTTTTTCCTTCTCTCTAAACCGGTCACAACATAGGAGTATCAAGGGATCATCAAAATTTTCAAGATCAAGTTTAAATCAATCTAGTTACACTCTTAATCAAGGTTTTGAAATAAAAACCTAGGGTGTTTAGGTTAATCCTTGTTCTAATCACCTCATCAAGTTTACTAGTAAGCATATCATTTACATTTTTCATCTTTCCTTATCATTTCATATGTATTTCTTCATTTTTGAGCATACATGCAAGACTTATTGTTGTTTATACCATTTTTACATTGATTTTTAGAGTTTAGTATATAAAAGTCATCCTATAATTATTCCCTTGTTATATTTTGGTCTTGATGATGTTTAGGAACCCATGACACCCTAAGAAGGTGTATGGTAGGATTAGTATAGCTTTGGAGTTGATTTGAAGGGATTGGAATAGGTTTAGTACGAGAAAAACTATTTTCGACAAGTATATTAAAAGTGGTCTGTCCTTATTTTGTTTTTCTGGAAAATCCGACAGTAGGAGGCACAATTTTTGGCCTTGATATTTAGAAAATATACTTTAAAAGCGAATCCGTGGCGCTTGAGCGGATTAAAGCGGAGTTATAACGAAGAAGTTATGAATTTTCAAGTTTGACGACGAAATATATAATTTACGAAATTTTCAGCAAAGTGTTTTTGTTTTGTACGAGTCAAAAGCGAGCCTTAAGCTTCACAAATTATTTCGACTTATCAAAAATATATTAGTATACTTTGATACGAAGCTAAGGACGTATAATACGTGAAAGCAGTTTGAAACGACTAAGATATACACGTTTTCATAAAATTGCCGTAACTATTATTTTCGGAAAAACTATATTATTTTTACGAGACAAGTGTTACGGTAACTAAAGCGACCATGTTGAAGGTCGTTTTTAACTATGATGTAGAACTTTTGGAGCAAGTGTCTTCTAATAAAATTAAGATCACCAAGCATATTTTTCAAAACGACCAACCGTTTGTATAGCGGAGTTGTAATAAATTATATACGGTTGCTTAAACTTTGCGAAACTCACTTTTTACACAACAATTGGACAAAATCACCATCTTTAACCTTTATTATCTTTATGTTCGAGACCTCTATGACGAAAACTCATGTCTTTGAAACTTCTAGATTTTGATACAAACTTTCCAAAACCGTCGAGTTCGTTTCCTAACGTTCGACGTACACCATTTTACGACTAGTTTTTGAAGCCATTTTGTCACTTTCATAAAAATTCCGGCGACATTGTTTCTGACGAAAAGTGAAAATTTCACAATAAATCATTCTGAAACTATTGTAGGATGACATTTTGACGTAAATACTTGTAAAGTGATTTAAGAATGGTCAAGGCGTCAAAAGAGTATTTTTCGACGATAAGTATTATTTTCAAAACTCACAAATGGTATAAATAACATCTGAAATGCATGCATAACATTACATCATAACTCATTACGTATCATATCATTCACAATAGGTCAAGGTTAAAGTATCACACTCCATCTCGGTGTACTCACTTTTGTCATCGCCTCATTTTACCAAGTGAGTCATAGCCCACTTTTTCTCGTTTAATTATTTATGAAACTCTTTGGGAGATGCATGCTCAATGATTTTATTACATTCATGACTATTTGCAAATTATATGTTTATCCGAACCGACCGTTTAGTCATGCGGCGTAATGATATTGCCATACTTAGAATTTCCATATCATAATCATTGACCGATGGTCTTGGTATAATCATTGAACCGATGGTGCAGGTATAATCATTGAGCGATGGTCTTGGTATAACCGGTGAACTAATGGTCTTGGTAGAATCATTGAACTAATGGTCTTGGTACAATCTGAGCTAATGGTCAAGGAACAATTTGAAACCGTATTTAATTATGTGTTATATTAAGTAGCTGTGGATACATTAAGTTATGCACTATTTTGTGAATTCATTTGACGATGTGGGCTTGAACATAAACTATATTACATTTGGCAATGGGTTGTGAATACACAGGTTGCAAGTTTTGTATGGGCGGAACTTGGGCGAGTGGATTACAATGCCTTTCTTTGCATAAACGATTTTTGAAAGGCTTTACATTTCAATACAAACCCTATGAACTCACTCAACCTTTGTGTTGACACTTTTAGCATGTTTTATCTCGGTATCTAAGGCATTCACTTCATGGCATGCATTTGGACATCATGGAGTCGTGATGACGACTCGTCTCACTGAGTTTTACGTGCTTTAAAACATCGTTTGAATTGTAACAAACTTATTTCCGCACGTTGATTTTCTTATGGGACCTATACTTTGTAAATTATGATTGTTTTATTAAATCAAGCGATGTTCTTTTCAAACGACACTTTAGGTCGTTCAATATATCTGTAATTGTGATGCTATGACAATCGATCCCGAGAATTCCATTCCGCAAAACAGTAATTTGGGGTGTGACATGATTGGCATCGAGCTTGATTATAGAGAACTAGGTTGCATCATTGACCCTAGACTATAACTACATCATCATAGCATCTCATAATTTCATTATAAGTGCACGTTCACTTTACATGCGGTTTATCGTACATTTTCGAGTTATTTACTTTCATTTCAAATCGATTGTCACATGGATGCCCTTAAATGCCCATTCCATTATTCTTTCTTCATACTCCAATGTCGAGAATGCCTTGTTATTCCCCATCAAAATTTCAACATCAATTGACTCATCACCGATAACGTCGAATGCCGAGATAAACCCTTGAGTAGGGCAAAGTCACTCTCACTCCTTTGTTTCATCACTAACATGTCGAGTTACACATTACTAACACATTAAGTCACTAAACCATTATACATTTGAAGCACTTACGACATCTCATAACCCATTTCTTAGGAAACCGTCGATCATTTTGAAAAATAACCTCAAACTTATCATTTCTTATCACATCTCTTTGGAGCGTTTATTATTGACATCGGACTTTACTACATCTCACCTTTCCTTTTATTTTGAAGAAGATATGGCGCCGAAGAAAGCGGCACCCGAATTGACACTAGCGGCTATTCAAAAGTTGGTAAGGGATAGCGAGCCGATGCTCTAAGGATTGAAAGGAAGCGGTGATCTGCCGCTTCTTGAGGCCGAGGCCGCTTTGAGCCGATGTCTTCTTCTTCAAGCCGCTAGGCTTCTTCTTTTCTGCAGAAATGCGAGGAGGTCCGGAGTTAAAACTGCATTCGTATAAGGATTTCAAAGTGGAGATCCCACTAAGTTTAGAGGTACCGAAGGAGCCACCGCCATGGTTCGATGGTTTGGGAAATTGGAGTCCGTGTTTTTGTTATGTAATTGCCGGATGATAGCAAGGTCAAGTTTGCTACGAGTACCCTACTTGATGGAGCATTGTCGTGCTGGAACTCTTATGCTCACCGATAGGAATGGAGAATGCTTTCAAGCTCACTGGGAGCAATTTAAAGGTTTGGTAACAAAGAAGTTTTGTCCACGCACGAAAGTGAAGAAGTTGGAGACCGAATTCTATGAGTTGGTAACTATTGGGTATGACATTGATACTTACATTCGAAGGTTTCAAGAATTGGCCGTGTTATGCCCATCTATGGTTTCGGATAATGAGAAGCTCCGAGGCTTTCATTGAAGGACTTCCGAAATTATTCAAGGTGGCGTGACTTCCTTTGATCCGCAAACGATTGAGGAATCTATTTGATTGTCTCAAAAGCTTATGGCACAAGTAGTAAAGAGGGGCAACACCACCAACACCAACCGTAACAACAATACCAACAACCGCACCAACTACCACAATAACCAAAACAACAACTACAACGACGATAACCAAATCAACAACAACAAAAGAAAGTGGGAAAATGACCAAGGAGGTTATAATAACAACGACCAAAACCGTAACACTAACCATCATCAACAACAGAATAGAGGCAAGAAACCGCAATGGTATATGTTTGCACCAATAGAAGGCGAGAGGTTATGCCGAACCTACCCACTATGTAATCGATGTAAGTATCATCACACGGGTCTTTGTCCTGCTAAGTGCTACAAGTGTCAACAACTGGGACACCTTGCCAGGAATTGTAGAGGCAAGGCCATGGTTACATGTTACAGATGCGGGGAGCAAGGACACTATCGGAATCAATGTCCTCAAAACCAAGGTCAACAAGTCGAAGGTGCTCATGGGAATGCATACATGTTAGGAGGAGGAGAAGCTCGTCAAGGTATCAACGACGCGGAAGACTGAAGAAGTTCGGAAACTAACAGTCTTATTTTTCCTTATGTACTATGTCGTACTAAGTTTATGTCTTTCATCGTATCCTAATCTTATGACTTAAGATGTACTACTTTTGCTAAACCACTCGTTGTAAAATATTCTCATCTATCGTACTTATTTTCTTTCCGATTTGTTATTACTTACGAGAAGTTTACTTCTTTTTGCTTTATCGACCATTTTAACGACACGGTTTAAATCCTTGTAAGCATTGAGAGTTATAACAACTAAACCGAACGTCACGTCATCGTTCCTTAATTATACATAGCCTAGCTAACTATGTCTAATTCTGGAGGGATCATGTTATGTTGGGAGCGGTTATTTATAAATCTTAGTGCAAGCAAAATTTTCACATGTTCAAATTCAAAGTGTTACTTATGAGATTCATCCGATATTTTCTTTATTATGATGTTCTATACACTCTCAATCATCGATAACCGTAACGACACTTCTCCATGTCTTCTCTCCTCGATATTCATCACAAACTCAAAAATTCGATAGACCAACACGAATCGAATTCGTGGATGAATTCCTTTTTGGATGGGCGAATGTGACAACTCGCAATTTCAGGTCATTTCTCAAGTTTCACTATTTCATCATTTATCGTAAACTAGGTTTACGTGTTCCAAATTCGCGTAACCTTAATGGTTTAGCGGCGAATTCATGATCATATCATCACGAACATTTCATATGGACTAAGTTTAGTCTACATTTCATTAACATCATTTGCATCATGTTAGTTCATTCATGATTTTTTTTCATTTCACATTAAACGCGTAAATTTTATATTAAATAAACGTTATCGCGTGAGTTATTAATTTGAACATTAAATCCGATACTTCCAAAAATGATTCCGATATATTTTTATACTTACATTTAGTTTATAAAAACTATATTTTGAGTTTACCTAGTGTTTTAAATTTATTTTGTATATAAATCGTTAAAGTTATATTATTACGACACTTTTCTTAAAAGCTCCACGATAATTATTTTATCACTCAAATTTTCAAGAAATGTATTTTACAATTTTATAACTACAATATACTTTACTTTGATCCCTTAAAACTTATTTTAGTTCCTAATACTCTAAATTCACAACTATGTACAAGTTACTACACTTTTTACTTAACTACACACTTTACTTACATTTTTAACAATTACTTATACATTATATAAAAAAAAAAAAAAGATATTTTGTGGAACACATCCCCTAAAAACCGGTCATGGGGGGGGGGGGGATGTGCCTCATTTATTAGTTGGTGACTTTCTTTATTACATGTATATATCTATACTTCACTTAATTCTCACACATTTCCTTCACAACAATAATTCACCTCAATCAAGTTTTCTCTCCTTGTTTTTCCTTCTCTCTAAACCGGCCACAACATAGGAGTATCAAGGGATCATCAAAATTTTCAAGATCAAGTTTAAATCAATCTAGTTACACTCTTAATCAAGGTTTTGAAATAAAAACCTAGGGTGTTTAGGTTAATCCTTGTTCTAATCACCTCATCAAGTTTACTAGTAAGCATATCATTTACATTTTTCATCTTTCTTTATCATTTCATATGTATTTCTTCATTTTTGAGCATACATGCAAGACTTATTGTTGTTTATACCATTTTTACATTGATTTTTAGAGTTTAGTATATAAAAGTCATCCTATAATTATTCCCTTGTTATATTTTGGTCTTGATGATGTTTAGGAACCCATGACACCCTAAGAAGGTGTATGGTAGGATTAGTATAGCTTTGGAGTTGATTTGAAGGATTGGAATAGGTTTAGTACGAGAAAAACTATTTTCGACAAGTATTAAAAGTGGTCTGTCCTTATTTTGTTTTTCCGGAAAATCCGACGATGAGCCTAATTTTGGCCTTGATATTTAGAAAATATACTTTAAAACGAATCCGTGGCGCTTGAACGTATTAAAACGGAGTTATAACGAAGAAGTTATGAATTTTTCAAGTTTGACGACGAAATATATAATTTCAAATTTTCACAAAGTGTTTTGTTTTGTACGAGTCAAAAACGAGCCTTAAGCTTCACAAATTATTTCGACTTATCAAAAATATATTAGTATACTTGATCACGAAGCTAAGGACGATAATACGTGAAAACGGATTTGAAACGACTAAGATATACGTTTTCATAAAATTGCCGTAACTATTATTTTCGAAAAACTATATTATTTTACGAGACAAGTGTTACGGTAACTAAAACGACCATGTTGAAGGGTGCTTTTAACTATGATGTAGAACTTTTTGGAACAAGTGTCTTCTAATAAAATTAAGATCACCAAGCATATTTTTCAAAACGACCAACCGTTTGTATAGCGGAGTTGTAATAAATTATATACGGTTGCTTAAACTTTGCCGAAACTCACTTTTTACACAACAATTGGACAAAATCACCATCTTTAACCTTTATTATCTTTATGTTCGAGACCTCTATGACGAAAACTCATGTACTGAAACTTCTAGATTTTGATACAAACTTTCCAAAACCGTCGAGTTCGTTTCCTAACGTTCGACGTACACCATTTTACGACTAGTTTTTCGAAGCCATTTTTGTCACTTTCATAAAAATTCCGACGACATTGTTTTACGACGAAAAGTGAAAATTTCACAATAAATCATTACGAAACTATTGTAGGATGACATTTTGACGTAAATACTTGTAAAGTGATTTAAGAATGGTCAAGACGTCAAAAGAGTATTTTTCGACGATAAGTATTATTTTCAAAACTCACAAATGGTATAAATAACATACGAAATGCATGCATAACATTACATCATAACTCATTACGTATCATATCATTCACAATAGGTCAAGGTTAAAGTATCACACTCCATCTCGGTGTACTCACTTTTGTCATCGCCTCATTTTACCAAGTGAGTCATAGCCCCACTTTTCTCGTTTAATTATTTATGAAACTCTTTGGGGAGATGCATGCTCAATGATTTTTATTACATTCATGACTATTTGCAAATTATATGTTTATCCGAATCGACCGTTTAGTCATGCGAAGTAATGAGATTGCCATACTTAGAATTTCCATATCATAATCATTGGGTGATGGTCTTGGTATAATCATTGAACCGATGGTGCGGGTATAATCATTGAATCGATGGTCTTGGTATAACCGTGAACTAATGGTCTTGGTAGAATCATTGAACTAATGGTCTTGGTACAATCTCGAGCTAATGGTCAAGGAACAATTTGAAACCGTATTTAATTATGTGTTATATTAAGTAGCTGTGGATACATTAAGCTAGGCACTATTTTGTGAATTCATTTGACGATGTGTGCATGAACATAAACTATATTACATTTTGGCAATGGGTTGTGAATACACAGGTTGCAAGTTTTGTATGGGCGGAACTTGGAACTGAGTGGATTTACAATGCCTTTGTTGCATAAACGATTTTTGAAAGGCTTTACATTTCAATACAAACCCTATGAACTCACTCAACCTTTGTGTTGACACTTTTTAGCATGTTTTATCTCAGGTATCTAAGGCATTCACTTCATGGCATGCATTTGGACATCATGGAGTCGTGATGACGACTCGTCGCACTTGAGTTTTCGTGCTTTAAAACATCGTTTGAATTGTAACAAACTTATTTCCGCACAAGTTGATTTTCTTATGGGACCTATACTTTGTAAATTCGATTTTTTATTAAATCAAACGATGTTCTTTTCAAACGACACTTTAGGTCGCTCAATATATCTAGAATCGTGATGCTATGACGATCAATCCCGTGAATTCCATTCCGCCGCAAAACAGTAATTTGGGGTGTGACGAGATAACTCAGTGTCGGTAGAAGAAATTGAAAGAAAGAAGAAAAATTTTGAAAGCACTGTTAGGCATAATGAAAGCACTGCTAAGCCAAATTCTACCACTGCTAGTACAAGTGCAACCACTGCTGCAGATTCTGATAGCAGTAATTTCTTTGGACCCACTACTAAGCCACTATTTGGTGAAGATGAGTATCCAACTGATCCAGACATGACTGATTAAGAAGAAATGAATACTCCAACTGATGATGAGAATCTGGATGACTATTTCAATGATGCAGATTTTACAAACTTTGAAACAGTCATCACAGAGAGTCCAATTTCTACTACCAGAGTTCATAAGATTCATCCCAAAGAGCAAATTCTTGGAGATCTGAATACTCCAGTTCAAACAAGAAGCAGAGCTTTGAGCAATAAAACCTTTCCTGAACAAGGTTTCTTTACCAGATCACTTCATAAAAGGAATAGTCATAAAGATCTGCAAAATTGTTTATTTGCTTGCTTTTTGTCTCAAAAGGAGCCTAAGAGAGTTGAAGAAGCTTTATCAGAAGATGGATGGGCTGAATCAATGCAAGAGGAGCTATTGCAGTTCAAGCTTCAAGAGGTATGGACATTGGTTGACCATCCAAATGGAAAAAGGGTTATTGGAACTAAATGGGTTTTCAGAAATAAAAGGGATGAAAGAGGTATAGTGGTAAGGAATAAATCAAGGTTGGTTGCTCAAGGATACACACAAACTGAAGGTCTGGATTATGATGAAGTATTTGCACCAGTTTCCAGAATTGAAGCTATAAGATTGTTTTTGGCATATGCTTCATTCAAAAATTTTGTGGTGTATCAAATGGATGTTAAGAGAGCCTTTTTGTATGGTACTATTGATGAGGAGGTATATGTTTGTCAACCTCCTGGCTTTGAAGATCCTGATCATCCTGATAAGGTCTATAGGGTGAAAAAGGCTATGTATGGTTTGCATCAAGCTCTAAGGGCATGGTATGAACGCCTTTCTAATTATTTGATGGACAATGGTTTCAAGAGGGGACTGATTGATAAAACTTTGTTCATAAGGAAGCTCAAGGATGATATATTGCTAGTTCAGGTTTATGTTGATGACATCATCTTTGGCTCAACCAATAAGGAGCTGTGCAGAGACTTTGAGAAACTTATGCATGCTAAGTTTCAGATGAGTTCTATGGGTGAACTCACTTTCTTTTTGGGGCTACAGGTTCAACAAAGGACTGATGGTATTTTCATTAGTCAAAACAAGTATGTAGCAGATGTTTTGAAGAAGTTTGGGTTTCACGATGTAAAGAGTGCTAATACACCAATGGAGACTCAGAAACCACTGCTACCAGATGATGGAAGTCCCAAAGTTGATTTGAAGTTGTATAGGTCCATGATTGGATATTTGATGTATCTCACTGCATCTAGGCCAGATATTATGTTCTCAATATGTGTGTGTGCAAGATTTCAAGTCACACCAAACACAACACACTTGAATGTTGTGAAGAGAATTTTTAGATACGTTAAGGGTCATCCTAAATTGGGCTTTTGGTATTCTAAGGATTCAGCATTTGATTTGGTGGTCTATACAGATAGTGATTATGCTGGAGCTAGTTTAGATAGAAGTCTACTACCGGAGGATGTCGGTTTTGAAGCGATTAATCTCATGGCGGTGTAAAAGCAAACAATTGTGGCTAATTCTATAAGCGGTTTGAGTATGCGGTGCTTTGCTAGTTGATGTGGTCAAGTGCTTTGGATTCGTAATCAATTGTTGGACTTTGGGTACAATTTTATGCATACTAAGATTTACATTGATAATAACAGTATGCATAATTAAAAATCATGTTTTGCATTCTAGAACTAAACATATTGAGATAAGGTATCATTTTATTAGAGATTGTAATGAGAAAAGGTTAATTCAAATGGTCAAAATCCATACTGATTTCAATGTTGCTGATCTTCTCACCAAAGCTTTTGATGTGGGGAGGTTTCAGTACCTTGTAGTTAGTATTGGAATGATAAATCTCTAAGTCTCAAATTTGTTTTGTAAAAGTTTGAAAAAGTTATGTACTGTTATTAGTTTGTCTTAGTATTGCTTGTTTTGTTCTATCCACTGCTTGTTTCTTTGTGTTTCCACTAACTATTTTGCAGAGAAAAGGAAATAAATCACAACCAGTATGCTGCAATAGACTTAAAAGACACACATGGTACTATTATTATTGATAAAACTGCATACTGAGATGCAGATGTTACAACCATGGAGAACTGACTACCAGCAGACTACATCAAAAGACAACTTCCTAAAATAACCTTCTAAGGACACTAGCTTCACAACATTCCCCAACACCACCTAAGGCTTCTTAGCAATGCCCCACTTTGGCATCTCCTTCTGAACTCTTGGACCTCCAATCATATCCCACACTTTGGGGCATGCAAGCCCAATCACCCTTCCTCTGACAGGTGGTGATGGACCCTCTGGTGGTGGAAGTTGTGCTTGTAGAGGTGGTGCTTGAAGTTCTTCTGGTGGAATTACTGCAGCAAGGGAGGCACAACAAGGACTCTTGAAGAAGTTTCATCATCTGTGCCTTCATATGGAGACACATAACTTGGCTTGGAACTTAGGTCTGAACTGGACTATTTAATGATAGCATTTTGTAGCCTTGGTTGGATGGAAGAAGGTCCTGCAGCTGAAGGGTGTGTCTTCACACATGAGAGGGCTGTTTTCCTTGGTGGAAAGTAGTTGTTCCAACCACCTTTAGAAGATTTAGAGTGAGCCCTTTTCTTTGATGAAACTTCCTCATCAACCCTACCTGTTTTCAGAAACTCTTCCCATACACTGTCAGAAGAAGAGTTGTCTGTTGAAAGATTGATGGGGTTTGAGTTACTCATGCTTTTTGGTGAGATGATGTTTGCAAGTGTTTTTAGTGAGAGAATTTTGGGAATGTGAGTGATATTTGTGGTATGTGAGTAAGATGGTCTTAAATAGAGTAAATATGAAATCAGTGTGGTTAATGTGAGGAAGGTGTGAGTTGTTGAGGAGTAAATGAAGTCTTTGACTTTGGTGGACGGATTAATGACTTGGATTTAACCTTTTGACTGGGTGTTTAGAATTATTCTAGCCACTGCCAGCATAATTTTTGAAACCACTTCTAGTTATTTCCTAACCACTGCTAACCTTGACAATGTTTCAAGTGTTTGGTTTGTGTTTGTGATGTTCAGGTATGAAGGAGCTTTTGTATAAATTGGAGCTTTTTAGAGTTGTTCTTTGTGTTGGTTTTTTAAAAATATATATATATATATATATATATATATATATATATATATATATATATATATATATATGAGTTAATCTTTTGTAATCCTTCATACTAATGCTTGATATCACTATTTTAGGCTTAGATTTGGTTGCTGTAGTCTTAGTCAAAGATTGGAGAGTGATTGATGCATCCACTGCTAGAGCATTTCAAACCACTGCTAGTGGTTTTCAATCCACTGGCATAGTATTGCTGCTGATGGATACTTGAGCATATATGACACAAATAAAACTAAAATGAAAAACATCAAACAAATAAAAGTGGGTTGCCTCCCACGAAGCACTTTTTTTATTTACGATTCTTGTAGCTAGATTCAAAGCATGTCTTATTACGTGACTCCATCCTCCGTCACATTCTCAATATCAGCCATGCTAGTTTTGTATTCGGGTCCTAATTCTAAACATTACTTGTAAAAACCAAACATCTTTTTCATTACATAACCACACCTTTTCTCCTATCCTTCTTACTTCTAAAATAGACAGATTGCTTGTGATCCTTTTATAGATTTGGCATTACTCGATATTGTTCAACTTTATGGGGCATTTGTTAAGCAATTTCATCAATCCCATATGTGAATTTTACTACCCCTATTGATGGGTCATATGTCATATTAGAAACTTCACAAACGGTGTTCCTAATACAACATGAGACAAACTAGGGTTTATCACTGAACTAATATCCTCCACTACCAAGAAATCTGTAACGTATATTAAATTTCCTACAAATATGTGCATCCCATGAACTCTACATGTATAATTAGCTTATCTTACTAAGGTCCTTGGGATCCCTTCTAGGCACTAATTGCTTTTTCATAATCCAATTGTAGTGCATGCTAGTCATAATATTTATGGGGGAATTTAGATCAATGTAAGCTTTTCACACATGAACATGTCCTACATTGCATGGTATACTTATGTTGGAAGGGTCGCCTCTTCTTATAATTGGGAGTCTTTTATAATTGATTGGGCGAGGATCATGTAATAAGTACCTATGGTATGCTGGTTCATCCTTTGTGAGAAATTTATCAAAATAATCAATACCCAATTCTCCCCCATTCTCAATTTCGACTTCCATTGTTTCCTTCTTAAGGTCATTTGTATCTCAAATCAAGACTTCACATTCCTCTTCCTTGTCATTCCTAAGTGGTGATAACAGTGTGATGGTATTAACAAAATAAACATATTTGGAAGAAGAAGGATTTTGGATGTCGGTTCCAATATTTGTGTTCTTAGTGGGTTTATTAGCAGAAGTATTTAATACACGATTATTGAGAACTTTTAAGAGAGTATCAATTTTGTTTGTCATCTTGCTTTGTTGTTGTTTGAAATCGGCTTCAAACTTGGAAAAATGAGTTTTTGAGATGACATAAAATTAGATACCAATCCTTCAAGACTATTAGAATTATTGGAGAATGAAGGACTATTGTTGAAGGTACGATTCGAGAACGAACTGTTTTATTGAAAACGATAAGGTGGTACAGGATACAACTAGTTTTCTAATGCATAACGCGCACGCTACTAACAAAAAGCAATAATATTAAAGACAACAACTAAGTTTCATGCAATAATAAGCAAACACAATATAATTTAGCCTAGCATGTTAGATCGAAGAGAAGAAAGACAAATTATCACACAACATATAGATATATTGTAATGATTAATAATTGAATAACTTATCTTGGCTCGTTTGTTATATTATAGCTCGGCTTGTGTTATGTTATATAGGCTCGGGCTCGAATCGACCTTGGCTCGTTTATACGAGTTGGCAATGAAAAGTTAAGGCTTGGCTCGTAATATATTTTTATTTAGCTCGTTAATAAGCTTGAGCTCGGCTCGATATATGTTTAATACTTAAAATATCATAATGTCGTTTAGGGTTGCGAGCCTAAACGAGCTTTGTATGTAAAGCTCGAGCTCGAGTTCGATTAATAAATGAGTTGCAACTTAGGCTCGAACTCGGGCTTGAGCTCGTTTAGGCTCGGCTCGTTCGAGTATTTTACCGATCCGATTTTAATTCACGAACGGCTCAACTCATTTTCACCCTTAATAGTTGGTTATGAAAGAATTTTAGTTTGGATAACTTATTATTTTTATTTCTAAGAATATTTCTTATTATATGTGTCAAAATATTTGTTTAAATTGCATAATTTTTCTAGTCAACTATTCTCCATAATAGCTAGGGTTACTGTATTTTATTTGTGAAAAAAGAGAAATAGTAGTTGTAGTGGGGAGTGGAAAACACCATAAGTTTTAACAAGAACTATTCTACCTCAAAACCCATATGTGTGTTGCAGTATATTTATTGGTAACACACTGATGTATGACTTGAAACCTCCCATCTTTTCATGTCTTTTTTTCTATCTCTCTCTCTCTCTCATCAAACACCCTATACTAGTTGAAGTGAATGCATCTTCTTTTTCTTCACTTTCGACACAACTCTTTACTGTGTGTGTGATATAAATAAACTCATAGAAAGCTAGATTAGCTAGCCATGGGGTCTCTTGGAAATGGCGAGTTCAAGAAAGCAATGTGGTTGTACCCAAGAATCATGGGGTTTAACCCTTCTGAAAGATGGGGTCATTCTGCTTGCTTCTCTAATGGCTTCCTCTACATCTTTGGCGTATGTATACATATAAATCTGTCTCTTATTTTCTATGTGTACATGTTCATGCATTTATAGCTTCAAATGTGGCATCAGCAAGCAACGCTTTTGTCATCTTGCTTTTAGTTATATACAAATCTTTGGTGGTTTATAAATCATAGTGTACCTTCCGATAATAACATGTTTGTGATGGTGTAGGAAAATCGATGAAATTTTTAAATATTACTCAAATGTTTAAGTTCAAAGAATTTTAGATGATATCTCAACCTGGCTATAATATCAAATTTGGAACTACTATTAGGTAAATAAATCTCTCGCAAGTTTTGATCAAATAAAAAAACCAGGTAACTGGGCAACATTTTTTTATTTTTTATTTTTTTATCTCTATGCACTTTAACCCTTTTGTCGTTTGTTTATTTATGACTTTACCACACCAATTTAATACTACTATTTTCATCTAATATGGAAATCTTGATTAGAGGGTATTTTGGGCATTCCTGTGTTTTTTAAAGTATTTTTGTCTTAAAAGATCCAGTTACAATTATTTCTCATTATTAATTTATTATTGAAAATTGAGATTTGCTAAACAAGTAGCACTTAAGCCACATTAAATGATTTGTTCTTTCCTTATTGAAAGTATTTATGTATTTAATGTATAATAAAATTTAATTTAAATATATGTTATTTTTAATTTAATAATTTCAAATTTCTTTTTATAATCATATTAATTGTTATTTAAACATTGTCCGGTGAGCATTGTTTTGATCCTTTTTGTGAAAGAAATTGCTAGTTTAGAATTAATGTGTATTTTATTAAAACAAAATTTTTAATGTGCAGCTCATTGAAACAAATTCTTGACTAATAGTACTAACTCCCTAAAGTACCTTTACTAAGAGAAGCTTAAAAATGACAGAATTAGAGAAAAACTATTTATAAACCATTCGATAAACATTCTTTTACGATTAAAATACGCATGTAATACATATTAATTGAGCTCATAATATACCTTAATTAGTCGTAAATTTCTATTTAATGAACTTAAAGTTTTCTTATTTAATCACCTAAACTAGTGCCTTGTGGGCATTGGTTAGACAAACCCTTTTAATTATAATGTGCTTACACTAATAGCTTTGACTTCCACAAATTTCGACATTCTAACGGATGCTTACGATTCCCATTCTAGGGATGTTGTGGAGGTCTACATTTCAGTGATGTTCTCGTGCTTAATCTCGAAACCATGGCTTGGACCAATCTAGCCACCACAGGTGCTGGTCCTGGTCCAAGGGACAGTCATAGCGCGGTCATCGTGGGTCACATGATGATCATATTTGGTGGAACAAATGGTTGCAAGAAAGTTAACGACATTCACATTTTGGATCTCTTGACACGTGAATGGACACGACCAAATTGTAAAGGAGTTCCTCCTCGCCTCGTGAGAGTCACACAGCCACCATGATCGGTCATGACCGATTGGTGATTTTCGTGGCAGTGGAGAAGGAGATGCAAATTATTTGAATGATTTGCATATTTTGGACCTTAAAACAATGAGGTGGAGTTCACCCGAACCGCAAGGTGATATCCCCGTGCCTAGGGACAGTCATAGTGCTGTTACCGTTGACAGCAAAATATTTATCTATGGTGGCGATTGTGGTGATCGATACTATGGTGATGTTGATGTTTTCAATGTCGACACATTGACTTGGTCCAGGGTAATATGATTTACATCAATTATATTAGTTTCATTATTTTGGTAATTTGTAAACTAAAGCTGTTTTCCCTGTGAATATTAGTTCATTGTTCAAGGACCATCACCAGGGATTCGAGCAGGGCACACTGCAGTCACCATTGGGACAAAGGCAAGTTGTTTTTTACTTATTGCAAAAAATCGACACTCAAGAGGAAACTAATTAACAAACTTGTGATTACATCTTGCAGGTTTTTGTGATTGGTGGCGTTGGTGACAAACAGTACTATAACGATGTTTGGGTGCTTGATACATTCTCTTGTTCATGGACTCAACTAGAGGTACGAGGCCAAAACCCTCAAGGGCGTTTTTCTCACACAGCTATTGTTGCAGATTCTGACATAGCCATTTACGGAGGGTGAGTCTGTGTTATTCACTACAGCAGATTATCTTTTACCAACCATTTGAGTTGATATTTCTCACTACAATTGTATAACTGTGAAGTTCACATTTTTTATTGGTTGTCACATGTTGATCTCTTCAATTTTAAGCATATACAAGTTCTCAATATGTTATAGCTTGTGTGTAAGATTCTTTTTCACGTATAGGTATGAAATTTCTTCTATTTCTAAAATGCAACCTTTGTGTGCAACTACATTTTTCCTTCCTCACAAAATTTCTTATGACTACTTTATTTTTTAGTGCCTGGAAATGCGACTATTTTTCGAAGCTTATAATTGTGTACAAATTGAGAACTGCATGCACGTTGCTGTAAATCAAGAATAAAAGAGTTTATAAATGGCATATATATATATTTTTTTTCAGTGGTTGTCAGTTTTCATAAGTCTATTATTTCTCTTAATCTACAGATGCGGTGAGGACGAGCGACCTTTAAATGAGCTACTCATATTGCAGCTTGGAACAGACCATGCAAATGACAAATATAACAAGTGTGTGTGCACGATGTTTGGAAGTCAGCATTGCAACCAAGAAAAACATCAAAACAACACGAAACATCCGTTGCCATTCAATTCAGGTTAGATTCATATCAAGTTATGACTAAATAGTACATTAATATAAGGTTACAATTTTGCATCTAACTTTTTTATATTTCAAGATACAATGCATACAAAAAGAAGAAGAATGTTGAATTCAAAAGCTTGTGATGTGATTGAATCAGAACCTGAAGAACATTCACTTTCCCTCTCACAACATTCATCTCCATCTCACTCAGATCAAGAACGAACACTTGTTAAACAACCTTCTGACTCAACTGCTCAAGTTTTACCATTATTTAAGAATCAAAATCAAACTTCAAGCACTTGTAAGCAAACCCCGGGTACCCAATCTAATCCTATTACGATTTTGAATCATAAACACCATCAAAACGGCCATACAGTGCGCCCCGAGCCTAGAAACATTGAGCCGTTGTGTGTTCAAAACCTGGTAAATATACCTATAGAAACTTTGAGCCATTGCTTGTCTTGAGTTTATGAGATTTAAACTTTTTTTAATTTGTGTTTGGAATCTCAGATTGGTGCAGAAGTTCATGGTAAAGTGGATGGAGCGTTTGACTCAGGTTATTTGATGACTGCGACTGTCAATGGTCGAATCTTTAGGGGTGTCTTGTTCCCTCCGGTAAGTTTCCTAAACTGTGTCTTTCACTGGTTATTTCTCGGGTCACAGAAAATTAATAAAAATCATGCTAACTAGGGGCGGAAGTTGTTTCAAGAGGGACTTTTCGTGGCCATAATCGAAGATCGCCCACTAGCCATGTAGCTCAACGTAACCTGCATATAAATCGGGCTTTCATCAGGCACTCTAACGCCACACCATCTCATGCACCGAACCAAGTCATCATGGCCACGCCGAGATCATGTCCATAGACCATCTCCTGTGGTTAGATCAGTCTCAGCTCTATCATTAGGAGAGAACAACAAAGGGTCCAAAATGATCTGCATGGCGTTGTTCTTACACTGGGTGGTCCAGGAAGCGGCCACGGCTGATCGTAGATCGAATAAAGATGATCCCGGTTGCTCCTTTTTTATGTATATTTAGATAAAGCAGCTACCCGGCCTAAAATTAATTTTCTTGTGTAGAATCCTTTAGTTTATGCACGCTAGTTATAAGTCAGTCTAACTGCATATTCATTTTCATTGTATGCTGTAGAAACAATGTTTCTGATCTTAATGATGAGGTCATTCCATAATCTGTCATTTCCTCGATCAAAATCGTCTTGTTTTCCTTCTATTTAGAGAAGTAGATAAAAAAATTGGATACACATATAATACATACAGACTAGAGATGTTAACTGCTTAGACAAAGCTCGTCAACCAATCTTTTGGCTTGTTTCCATGCACATCGACGACCTTAAAAAGCCGGATGAGTAGTCCATTATATCTTATGTTAATAATGCATGGGAGAATCATGAATGATGGTCGTGAACACATCTTTGCCAACTTGGGGGAGCACAATGTATGGTGTTATCTTAGTGTTATATAGGTTATAGTATCGGCCAAATGCAGATATCAAAATGAACACAATATCCAATATGAAATTTGTTTTTTTATTTAAAAAAAAGGTGGATTTTATAAGAATAATAAAAAAGAAAATAATAATTAAAAAATGTAAAAGTAAAAGCACCCGGGCATCACGGGGGAGTGTTGAGTCAGTGTTGGCGTGTCCATCCAAATGATAATGAAAGAGATCAAAGGGTGACTGTAGATGAATGATGTGATTTGTTGATGCGTTTTTCTGAAAGATTGAAAGACGTCTCATTGGATTAGACCCTTGTTTCCCATTCCTTGCGTCATCCACGATACCTACCCCCCACCACCTTTTCTTTTCTTTTCCTTGTACCAGAGTACTTTTCTTTATCAACACACATAAGGGAGGACGGAGTGGTCATCGGGTAGATGATCTAGTAGTATTAGGGTATTAGGGTACACCGTCCCCATTAGTTAGGGTACTTAAAATTTTGTACCAAATCGAGCTCGGAACCCGCTCGATTATAACCTTTGTTCTCTATTTTTTTTTGTCTTTTTATGAAAGGTAGTGTTAGGGTAGGATTGGGTACTACTCCGTCTAGTTAGGGTAGTGTTAGGGTAGTATTGAGGTAGTTTTTAGTTGGAAGATTTTTATTAGATAGAGGTGATGTGACACCCCCAGGGTATTAGGCAACCACTCCCACATGCCTAAGTACCGTAAATAATTATCATTAATGCATTTTTGTTACTCATTCTTCACCTAAATTAACTGCTCAATGCTCTAAATAACGTTTACTTTGACAAGACTGGACAAATATTTGTGTAAAACGACGGTGTAAGACGGTAGATAATTACACTTGCAAAATCATGATTTTGGTTTAATCATTGATGCAAAACTTAATGGTTTAATTTGTAACCACTCTGAAAAAAGTCTATTGGTTAAAAACAAAAAATAATACTCGTATAAGTTTAAGGATTAAACAATATTTAAAATATTAAATTAGTTGTAGCTGTTGTTACCATTTTTAATCGGGAGGTGATTTGTAAACTCCAAAAAATGATTGGGACACTCACATTTTGAGTGTTTGGACATTTATACCCTCACATTATTTTTAGTTATGTTTATCATGTAAGGATATAGATGTCCAAGCACTCAAAATTTAAGTGTCCCAATCATTTTTGAGAGTGTGCAAATCACCTCCCTTTTTAATCAAGGGTATAACAGTCCACTAAAGTTACTAAATTTCAAGTTATTTAAGTTTCAATAATAAGCATACACTCTTTATAAGTAGCACATATACACTCTCTTAGGGCCCGTTTGGTATCCTGGTATGATTGAAAGAAATGTCAAATAATTTGTTTGGTATCTTTTTGATTCTTTGACCCCACCACTTTCAATGATAGATGCAATCCCACCTCCACTTCCGTGTGAACAAATTGTTCTAGGGTGAGTTGATGCTCTGGAAGAACTGTAGTCGTCTCAGCTCTTGGTGGGATAGCATTGTGATCTCCAGGAACCGTTGTTGTAGGCCATTGGAATGATCCTTCAAGTATCACCTTCTTCAGGTATTTGTCGTGAGGTTTCCTAAGTTCAATGAACCTTAAGAATCTGCTAGCCCATTGAACGTAGTTCCCCGGTGTGAGGAATGGAGGTCTGTCAATAGAACTAACTTCATGGATTGACTGCTGAGAGCTTCACACATTTGTTCAAACCAATGTGGTTGTTTTCGTTGTACAGGATATGTGAATTGTTGAGGGAATTGTTGTTGTTGATAGCATTGTTGTTGTTGGAATTGTTGTTACTGGGGGAATTGTTGTTCCTGAGGATATGGTTGTTGCTGAGGGTATTGTTGTTGCTGAGGATATTGTTGTTGTTGAGGATATTGGTGAGGAAAGTAGTTGAAATAAGGTGGTTGATACATGATTGTAGATTAAACTTGTGTAATGGTGATGGATCTTGTAGATAATTGAGAAGTGTGTTGTAATATGAAAAGTTTTAGTTTTGTGCAAATTCGATAAACGTGACCTAAATTCGATAAAGTTGACTAAGTCCAAGTTCGATAAGTCAAATCCAAGTTCGATATCATTGACCGAGTCCAAGTTCGATACTGTTGACCAAGTCCAAGTTCGATAATCAATTTAGACAACCAAATTCGATAAATCAAATTAAATATCCAAATTCGATAGATCAAATTGGAAATTCGATAGAATCTATCTAACTTGTCCAAGCTAGAAGATTTTCTCTTAGTCGAAGTATTCCACATGCTTATCCAAGTAAGGGAAGTACTGAGTAATCCTTGAACCGTGAAGAAACGTTGTCGTCAGGAAGTTCGATAAGTAAGTTCGGTAAACCCTTAATTCAAGTTTGATAAACCCTTAAATTTCCAATTTCGATAAACCCTCTTTTCCAAGTTCGATAAACCTCTTTTCAAATTCGATAAAAGGACATATTTTTAGGAAATCGATTTGGAGACTAAATACAAACTTCTAAACCCTTTTTTTTCGATCAAAAACTCTTAAAAACACTTAAAGAAGAATAAGGTTTGAAACTTTTACGTTTTTAATGAACTCTGAGCAAGTTCGATAAAACGACTACGTAAAAAGAATAAACTTAAACTAAAAGAAATGGACTTTAGACTAACAACTAAGCTTCTAAACACTATAGAATCCTTAAAACTTTCCAAGCTTCAAGAATAAGTGCAAGAAACAAAGTGTGAGGCATGAAACACAACCAAAAACCAAAACTGCTAAGAAAGAAGTATACGCGTGACATCAAACACACTAAAAAACCATCTTTAGGCGATTGATACCACTTCTAGGTTCCCAAATACACAATATTCAAGTGAAAGAAAGTTAGAGAGAGAGAGTGTGGGAGAATCCATATGCGTGTAAATGAAAGAAGATGTCATATTGAAAATGAATCAACCAACCTCATGTGAGGTGTTTACAAAGTATATATAGGCAACAAGTCTAGGGCAACGCCTAACGTGTGAGTTTCTAGAAGCTTTCATGGCCCGTGGGCTTACTACATTGGTCGTGGGCTATTATCTAACATATAAGCCTAATAATTAAACAACCTATGACATAGAATACATTACTGACTACACGTAATCCCAATAGAAATCCAGAGAGCTCCGTGATAAACACACACACACAAGGCTTTAACGAAATATAATCGAGCATGTTTGGCAATGACATGTATGGCAAATATCAACAACAACAACAAACTAATTAGTTTCTTATAATTTGATGTATTTCGTAAGTTTCGAACTTTTTTCCGTATCGTTATATTTTATGTTTCGTATGTTTTTATTATGTTGTATTGTAAAATTGTTTTATGAATGAATTTTATTTTATTTGGAAATTTGAAAAACATAATTAAATTGGAAGTGGTGAGACCCAAATGAGTAAGTTGTGGTGTGTTATAATAAGAAGGTTGTTGAAGGGGTTGTGGTATGCTAATGTGGCACTCCGTGAGACCCAAATGAGGAGGTTTGGCCAGCCATCACACCTGATGGTCTTAGACTACTCGTAGTAAGAGCAAGGATCGACTGATCAATCGACATGGGGATCGATCGTCCATTCTGAGGGTGTCGATCGCCCAGCGATCTATCATCCTTGTTTTGTGTGTTTCGATCGTATACACGACCGACAATCATCCAATGTTTTGTGTGTTTATTTGTTTGTGTAACGTTTTGCTAGGCTAATTTTTTTTATTGTGTGTGTGTTTAAATGGGTTGAAGAAGATGCTGTTTATATCTCTTTTTTTTAGTTAGTAGGTGATGTGTTTCTCTGTGTACAGAAAAAATATTATTATCAATTTTTACATTTATATTTAGCCAACTTATCCTATAACAAACACTAACGAGCAGTATACCCGATTGGTAAGTAGAGTGTCGATCACTAAGAGTGGAACGTTAACGCTTAAATATCTATCAGTATTTTAATCCTAAAGTTAGTCTAACTAAACCTAAACTGATGCAAGGGAGGTTTTCAGCCTGAGAGACTGGCACAATGATTATATCAAGTAAAACTAAAAGTAACAAGGCGATAGACACACACGTCCACGATAGGAAACAGATGACAAATAAGAGGCATGTCCAATAGTAAAGTAGATTATATTCACTTAATTGCTTAGCTATATATATGAGTACTAATTATGGTCTTTCTCATTGGTTATTCGTGTGAGCGTATTCTTTCTACATTTAGCTTAGCTAAATACCCTAAATTCGCTTTTAAGTCTTATTACCGAAAAGCTCTGTCACAGCTAATCCCGAATCTGTATTAAGTGCAAAATTAATGATTACTTAGTTAAATTATTTATCCCGTTAGGGCTTACATCAACTATCCTAAGATGTTAATGAAGTAATTGTGGGAGGTGTATGGCAGCGCAAACAAGCCATGATAATCAAGAGGTAATCAAAGCATACACATGAACATCCAAATAAACATCAAATAAACGTATGATCGATGGGAAAGATTTTACTAAATGCGAGTCAAACGTTGGAGACAAGGCACGCAATCCTGATGGATTAAAGAGTACTAATACAATTAAAGTGAAATCTAGTTATGAATTAAAAAGAATTGACAGGACCTACTTATGCCTCTGAACCTTATTCTGGTCATGTCTAGTGTGGTCTGGTTGTCACCTTCTCTGGATATATGTGTGTAAAATTGTGTGTCGAATGCGGCTGCTCTTTCGATATTTATACTTTCTGGAAACATCATCGATACGGCATATCAGTTTACTCGATACGCCGTATCTAGGTAACTTCGCGTGGGGTCCAAGATTATTTTATTCTGGAATATTCGTACACCGCCATACGATACGGCGGATCTTCAGTTATGATATGGCGCATGTGTCTTCTAATCTTGGTATTTCTTGGTGAAGTCTTCAGAGTGATACGATGCATGTAGAAGTAGCTATGCGGCGTATCTTGAGCAAATAAGTCAGATCTATGTGTTGACCAAGGTTTCATATACGGCGCATGGAGGAATTCCATGCGGCGTATTTTTCAAAGTCAGGCAATGGTCTTCACATACGTCTAAGAGTTGATGTACGTCATATCTATCTAGAATGATACGGCGTATCTTCCTCCAGTTTAGCAGACTTTATCAATATCATCCGTTTTGCTCCATTTTACGTCCAAAATAGCTAACTTTCACCAAATGCTTGTTTTCAACTGAGATTTACAAAAGTAAGCGATTAAGTATCAATTCGCATATAAAATAATACGAAACAAGAAATATATATAGGATAAATGATGCCAATAAACTGTTGTTATTTGATATCATCAGTAGTGTTTTGGGTTGTGTGAGCATGTGACGTTTAATTAACTTTTTTTTTTCTTTTTAATTTTAGTTTTGTATTTTTTTTAGATATTATTTGTAAAGTCTTTAATAAAAGAATGAAAAACAAAAGACATGTAATGAAATTAAAATTTGTTAGATGAAAAAAGTTGAAAAAATAAATAAATAGATGTCGGTCGCTGATAATGCTCAGATTGTACATGTTTTCAGTAGACATTATTCGTGCTTTTATATAGGTTATTTGGTTATATTCATATGATTTTAGTACTTAATCGTATCAAAGAGCGTTTATCTAGTATATGTAACCAAGTGCAGGGAAATGGAAGGAAAAGTAAAAGAATATTAGATTAATGAAGATTCGTATGCATACAAGAAGATTTCTGTTTCATGTAGGCATGTCAAGCACAAATTGTTCAACATTCCAAGTGTCGAAGCAAAGATCAACTTTGGATGAAGAATCAAGTGCTACGAGCCAGAATCAAGTCAAATGTAACACCCCCAAAGATCATCATGACAACGGAAGACTAATCGGGGTGTTACTTGAATGGGGAACACATTAAATAATCATAGAAAATGACTCAAAAGAGACATTTTAAGAAAAGTGGTTATTGATGAGCCAAAACTCATCATTTTATCTTGTTAGAATGCCAAAACATCGAAAACATCGAAATGATTCAAAATGATAAAATTATCACAAACAAGTGTTTTATATGTTTTAAATGCAAAACATCAAAATCGATGAAAACGTATCAAGTTTGCATAATTGGCGCTTTAGTCCCCAGTTACAAAATTGTCAAAATTAGTCCTGGTCAATTCAAAATTTGTAAAAAGTCATTTAAGGTCCATGAGATTCAAAAGTTGTCAAAATAAACCCTTTAAAGTTTAAAAATCACAAAATGACAACTTTGGTCCTCAACTTTGCAAAGTGTCAAAAATAGTCCTTAAGGTTTTAAAATTGGAAATTGATCAAAATAAACCTTGTACTATTTATAAATGACAAAATTGGTCCTTATGATAAACTTTTGGAAAATTACAAGTTTGGTCCTTAGAATTTCAAAGTTGACAATTTTAGTCCTTGGACTTATTAAAATGGAATTTTATTAAACATTTGTCCTTGTACTAACCATATTTGGCGTGTTTAGTCCTTATTACAACTTTGGAAAAGTTGCTAGTTCGATCCTAAAAATCCAAATTACATAAATGGTCCTTATGCTAACTTTAATACCAAACGGACCACTTTTGTGTTATTAACACAAACACAAAACACAACCCAAATCCAATTCTTACCCAACTGCCCAACACACCCAAGCCCAAACCAGTTTAAAATAGAAAACCGCCATGTCTTGTACACCTTCTTCACTTTGCTCGTAATCCAAAACCATACCATCACTACCCACAGTTTCATCCCCACCTTTCCTACCTTATCCCCAGTTGTTAACAACCCCTCCACCTCCACTATTGTCCAAGAAGCATTAAATGCTTACAAACCGCTTTAGGACTTTTGGCCAAAATCCAATCAAACGGCCAAGAGTGTTTGAGAGATCCAATGGTGGTGGGAAAGACTCGAAGCTTATGGGAATCTCAAAAGCTATAAAGAATGCGAAGAAGCAAGAGAAAAACTAAGTAGAGTAGTTTTAGTTTAGTTCATGTCGTATAATTTAATTTTCATATTCTAGTGTAACTTTAAGCTTCCAAGTACTTTTGTCATCAATTTTAGTGTATGTTAACTCTTTTCAATAAGCAATTTCGGTTTAAGTTCCATTTCAAGTTTATGAAAATTTCAAATTTATGCAAAATTTCATGATAGTTCGAATGATGTTTTTAGTTGTTACTTTTAATTTGAATAAGCCATATAAGCTCCTCATATAGCTTATTAAAGCTATTAGAGACCTTTAAAAGCAGTTTAGAAGTAAAAAGAAAATTCACCAAAAATACAAAGAAAATAGTTAAAAATAAAAATCATGGAGAATGATCAAGAAAGTCAAGCGAGTTGTTTTTGGATTGCTTAATGGTTTAGTGCTTTGTGGAAAGCTATAGGTTGTGGTCTTGTGCATCGTTCTCATCTTTCACTTGGAAACTCATTTTGTAAGCTTTTACTCAATTTGGCAATTCTTGTTTTAATCATTGATTAGCTTGAATCTTTATATGTTCATGTTTATCGATAATAGTTGAGTATAATTAAACATAAAACCCGATTGCTTGTTCTTTACAATCAGTAGTTACTAAAAGTTTTAGTTTAGCGGTCAAAATAGAATAAGTGTTATTAACTAGTTGTATGTTGTTAATGTTGTTGTTTCATGCTCATTCGGTTTTATTATATGATAATACAAGGTTGTGATTCGATTGCATGGTCTAAATAAGTATTTTGCTTTGAAAAATCTCAAACAAATCCACTAAAGGAGTGTTTGGATCGCTAGTTAAACTGTGCTATAAGTTGTTTGAGTTGTTGTTTGTACTTGTTTCATGTCACACTTGGTTCTAATAACCCACACAACCAAGAAACTAGTGCTCACTTTGTGAAAAGTCAAAAAATCCTTTTAATCAAACTTGTGCATTCCATTGTCATAAATTTGGATTCTCAAATTCATATTATATGCTTAAAAGTTGTTATCATAGCTATAGTTAATCTTATTTTAACTTAATATAACATATTCAATCATTAGAATCAAGTAAAAGTTCATAAAAGTCAAATATTTAGTTTACATTAAAAAGTCAAAATTTCTTAAGTCAGTTTTTGAATAAACTTTAGAATTTTAGTGTGTGTTTATTACTAAGATTTAGCTTAAATCCTTTTGGGATATTAAAGTTTAGCTGCTTAAGAAAATTAGAAAAATAGTAGTTCACTTATAATTAGCTTATTCAGTGCTTATTCATTAGCTTCTTTTGACCCTTTTTTTTTTAAGAAACTTGTGCATATTCTTTTTTTTCTAAGTCCACTGTGATAAAATCACAAGCTCAAACTTAGCTTTCTAGTCATTTTCAATAAAAGTTGTAGTTTTGAAAAGTGCTTATTTTAGTGTAATTAATAAATTTGTAAAATAAAAATCCAAAAAAAAAATAGTTGCAAAAAAACGTGACTGGTGGGAATTGAACTTGTGACCTCCTGGTTACACACACAGCGCACACAGCACACACACTCCAACCAACTGCGCCCTTGGGTCTTTCTTGTCATGGTTTGCAATATTAAATATATAACCACATTTAGGCAGTTTAGCTTATACGTTTACTTTAGCTTATTTATAGCTTATTCGAACTAGCTTTTTCCACTTTTGCATTTTCATTAAATTTGTATTAGTATAAAGTAATTTATAAAAAAGTTTCAGATTTTTCTTAATAGTTTAAGTATTTTTAAACATTTAATTAGTGTAAAACTTATTTAAATCATAATAAAAATATAAAAGTCAAAAAATATAAATCTTTTTCTAAAATTTTCTTTTATCATATATTTTGTAAAAAATTGATTTTACACTTGTAGGCCTTTTATTTCATAAAATTTACGTTTTTCTTGCGCTCAACGTCATTTTCGTAAATAACGCTCGTTTTAGTTTTAAATAACGCTTTTAAGTAATTTAAGTTTACGTTTTGATTAAAATAGTTTATTTAAGTTATTTTGTTTTATAAAATAAACGTTCATCGATCCGTAAAAATAGTGATAGCGTTTATTTAATAGATTTTAACTTTTAATCTTTTTAATTTGCATTTAAGTCATTTTTATTTGTTAATCTTTTCTTTTAGTATAATTATCCATCAAATCCTTACCGATCACTATCCTTAGTGATCATTCTATCATCTGAAGTTGTTTTAAACACCAATTCATCCTCCGTGGGACTTAACGACCGGAATTCCTATATTCTCGATCTTCATTGCATTTGTGTTTTTTGAGTTTCTTACGGCGGTTTAAGTCTTTTGACTTGTTGTTTAGCACCAATCAAATTTTGGCGCTTGTTGCCGGGAGGTCAGAAGCGTGTTTTAAGCATTTCAGACCGTACTTGCACATATACCATCGTTTGTAAATGTTTTTGTAAAGTTTTCAAAACCAAAAGTTCATTAACACTTTTCCTAAAGTGTTAACAACACCAAAAGCAGTTTTATTCAAGTTTTCAACAAACACAAAAACCAAAAATATTTTCATTCTTTGTTTTATGGCATGTTTTCAAAACCCAAAAATATTCATCTTTACCCTCTTACCCTTTTTGATTCTTTATTCCTTTACCCTCATACATTTGATTCTAAACTTCTATTCTCATGGAATCTCTCGAGACGACGAAATCGGGACGAAGTTGAAAAGCTTGGACTTTATCACAAATGTCTAGAATTCGTGTTGTTCGTAATGATCCATTAATTACGCTTGAGGGAAATGGAAAGAAAAACCGAGGTGACAAAGGACCGGTACTTTCATCGATAATGGAGGTACTAATACGTCCAACCTACGGTTATTCAAAGATCTAATCCTCGATTGCTCCTAAGTCGTCTAGAATTGATAATAAACTTTCACGATTTACGGTTAAAAGCAAACATGCGTAATTCGATCCGGTGACTAATGACTTACCTAATCTTCACGCTTCTCAAGAACCAAAACCGAGTCCATAACGAAGTAATGGAAATTGCTAGCTCTCGAGCACACCACTTGTCCTACCTCCGGATTTTTCAAAATGTTCTTTAAGTCTTAATAGTCATTCGATCACCATGTTGGTTTTGTTGATTCTTTGAATGAACCGATTCTCTTCATAACTCTCAAATGCAATCGTTTATTCCTTGTGTCGGTTGTGGTGAGCTTCTTTATGGTTCACCATGTCATTGTGTGCGTGTGTGCAGTGTGGTAATGATATTCGGAACGGGAGTTGTTTATTTTGTGGTTCGAGGAATTCATTTGATTATGATCCTAGTCCGAACTCATTTAACGACCCTCAAATTTTCCAACTACCCACCACACCGACTTATCTTCATATAATCAACAATCTCTGTGAATTTTGTGGAGGTCCTCACCAAGGATTTGAATGTCAACCCGAAACACGTTTGTCTATGAACAGTTTTCGGTGATGCTCGAACTTTGGGTATGACCAATATCCATATGATTCACCAATCCGGGATCAACAGTTTATTGTTGTGAGAACTGTGGAGGTCCCCATTTCGATTCGATTGTCAAACAGGAATCCATTTCCTTGTAACAATTATGACTATCACGACCAATCTCCACGGTGCCAAATGACTCAAACTCCTCAAGAAACCCAACAAGACACTTATCTAGAGCTTCTAGAGTTAGTGAAAAGAGCCGAGGAGTTGAGTAAGACAACACTTCATAATGTTCCCGTTTTTCTTGTGTAATTCAAAATTCACTTCCGGTTTTGACAAAATCCATGGAAGTTTTGTTAGAATTGCTAGTCAAGAAGGTGCTAAAATAAATTCCCAAATTGCCTTTGAAAAGTCTATTAGGGAATCAATTGCAAAAGAAAAGCGACGGATCTAGCTCTAGATTCATTTTATTCTCGATGATAGTGATGATGATGATACATTTGAAGATTCATCAAATTCATCGATGGATATTCCAATGATTGAGATTCACTCTCAAACAAGCGCTATCACACCAAGCTCCCACTCACTCTCTAAACATGGGGGACGAGCATCTTGACACTGTTCACGAAAAGGAATCGACGAATTCATAAAGTGTAGTGTTGAGGACCTTGTCCCAATCCGAGAGAGTCACAGGGAACTTTGACCATATGTGTGATATCCCTTCCCTCTTGAGTGTTCAAAAGATCATTTTGAGACTTTCTCCGATTTTAGCGATGATTGTAAATCTTATGGAGACATTGAGAATGTTGAGGCATCACTTTCACATTGTGATGTTGATCCTCTTTTGAGGAATTCTCGATGAACTCACTCACATCATTCCACTTTCATCGGAAAGTGATGATGATCTCTTTGATTTCAAAGCCAACTTAGGAGAAATTGAAAATCTCCTTTATAATGATCGTTCACTCACTTCTCACCCTAACAATCCAATAGAGAATGTTAATCACCTTGTTCCCGAAACATTCAAAGCTACTTTCACCAATCCTCTATTTGAATTCGAATCTGAATTCACTTGGATTTCTAACAATCCAATCTTTGACGAGGATAGTGATGAGCCCATAATGGAACAAGAGTTCACAAATTCACTTGATGTGAATGATTCTCTTTACGAGGAGTTCTCCTTTGAACTCACTCATATCATATCTCCATCGAGTATGATAACTTCCACTTTGATCTAGACATAAATGATCTTTGTGTTTCAGAGGAAATGTTCTCAACCATGAGAACTTGCTTGATATCAAAATCCCATCCTCCCACCCATAATATGTCTTGATCAAATGAGCTTAAATGATGAAATTCATGAAAATCATGAATTCTCCTATAGATGAAGATGAGTTAGTCATGATTTTCATCATGATTTTCTTTCTTTTCTTCACCTATCCCGTGACTTCTCCTTCCCTTTTCTCCTTCGGGAATGAGGACACTATTTTGATCCCGGCATTTTCATTTATCATTTGTGAGCGGTTCTATGTATATCTCATCGGTGTGGAACTTTCACATACTTCAATGTTTATACAAACATCTTGAATGAAAGTCCGATGGAGATTGTCTCTTTCACTTGCTTCCCATGAACAAATTAATTAGGGGTCGAGTCAAGCTAGCGACTCGGTAATCAAAAGATGAGTTAAACATGGGTTTTCACCGTGTGTACCACCTAGTGTGGGGAGATGCCCACATGTTGTATATAGATTTTAAAATAAATGAAAATTGTAAATATTCAAAAGAGAATAATTGTTGTGTTTCTACACTTAGCTAGTAATGTTATCTTTTACGTTCTAAGTTTTGGCATTACAGCGGTACTTTGAATATTGAGGACAATATTCATTTCTAAGTGTGGGGAAATTCTCGCGAATTTGATCATAAATATACCCTTTAGTCCCTTTTTCCCCAAAATGGCCAAATTTTAAAATTTTTATTTAGTGGAAGTACTATGTACTAAACACAACAAATGGTAATCATCCACCATGTCTAACCCACATAAGGATTGGCTAATCCAGAGCAAACGGCTCTTGGTAAAGATATCTCAAATCCGTTGATGGCACAATTTGTCCAAAATTGTATGGTTCTCAACTCACCATATCCTTAAAAGTGAAGAGTTGGCTAGCCCGCAAGTTTATGGCTTGTGGTAAAGGCGATTGAAAATCCATAATTGGTAATCGGCTCACCAAAGATAATATTGATAATTTATCTAAGAGTTGGCTAGTCCGTAAGCAACGGCTCGTAAAGACAAATCAAATCCGTTCACGACTTATGATTTGCTCAAAATCATTTGGTTATCATTAGCCAATGTTCTTATTTGAACTAAAACAATTGGCTACTCCGTAAGTAATGGCTTTTGGTAAAGAGATAAAATCCATTAAATTTTCATAAATCATTGCTAGGGACTAGCAATATCTTAGTGTGGGGATTGATGAGTGTCTAAATACTCATCATTTTTATCTTGTTAGAATGCCAAAACATCCGAAAACACTCGAAATGATTCAAAATGATAAAATTATCACAAACAAGTGTTTTATATGTTTTAAATGCAAAACATCAAAATCGATGAAAAACGTATCAAGTTTGCATAATTGGCGCTTTAGTCCCCAAGTTACAAAAATTGTCAAAATTAGTCCTGGTCAATTCAAAATTTGTAAAAGTCATTTAAGGTCCATGAGATTCAAAAGTTGTCAAAATAAACCCTTTAAAGTTTAAAATCACAAAATGACAACTTTGGTCCTCAACTTTGCAAAAGTGTCAAAAATAGTCCTTAAGGTTTTAAAATTGGAAATTGATCAAAATAAACCTTGTACTATTTATAAATGACAAAATTGGTCCTTATGATAAACTTTTGGAAAATTACAAGTTTGGTCCTTAGAATTTCAAAGTTGACAATTTTAGTCCTTGGACTTATTAAAAATGGAATTTTATTAAACATTTGTCCTTGTACTAACCATATTTGGCAGGTTTAGTCCTTATTACAACTTTGGAAAAGTTGCTAGTTGATCCTAAAAATCCAAATTACATAAATGGTCCTTATGCTAACTTTAATACCAAACGGACCACTTTTGTGTTATTAACACAAACACAAAACACAACCCAAATCCAATTCTTACCCAACTGGCCCAACACACCCAAGCCCAAACCAGTTTAAAAATAGAAAACCGCCATGTACTGTACACCTTCTTCACTTTGCCTGTAATCCAAAACCATACCATCACTACCCACAGTTTCATCCCCACCTTTCCTACCTTATCCCCCCACCTGTTAACAACCCCCCTCCACCTCCACTATTGTCCAAGAAGCATTAAATGCTTACAAACCTGCTTTAGGACTTTTTGGCGCCAAAATCCAATCAAACGGCCAAGAGTGTTTCAGAGATCCAATGGTGGTGGGAAAGACTCAGAAGCTTATGGGGAATCTCAAAAAGCTATAAAGAATGCAGAAGAAGCAAGAGAAAAACTAAGTAGAGTAGTTTTAGTTTAGTTCATGTCGTATAATTTAATTTTCATATTCTAGTGTAACTTTAAGCTTCCAAGTACTTTTGTCATCAATTTTAGTGTATGTTAACTCTTTTCAATAAGCAATTTCGGTTTAAGTTCCATTTCAAGTTTATGAAAATTTCAAATTTATGCAAAATTTCATGATAGTTCGAATGATGTTTTTAGTTGTTACTTTGGACTGAATAAGCCATATAAGCTCCTCATATAGCTTATTAAAGCTATTAGAGACCTTTAAAAGCAGTTTAGAAGTAAAAAAGAAAATTCACCAAAAATACAAAGAAAATAGTTAAAAATAAAAATCATGGAGAATGATCAAGAAAGCTGAAGCAGAGTTGTTTTTTGGATTGCTTAATGGTTTAGTGCTTTGTGGAAAGCTATAGGTTGTGGTCTTGTGCATCAGTTCTCATCTTTCACTTGGAAACTCATTTTGTAAGCTTTTTACTCAATTTGGCAATTCTTGTTTTAATCATTGATTAGCTTGAATCTTTATATGTTCATGTTTATCAAGAATAGTTGAGTATAATTAAACATAAAAACCAGTTGCTTGTTCTTTACAATCTGTAGTTACTAAAAGTTTTAGTTTAGCAGTCAAAATAGAATAAGTGTTATTAACTAGTTGTATGCTGTTAATGTTGTTGTTTCATGCTCATTCAGTTTTATTATATGATAATACAAGGTTGTGATTCAGTTGCATGGTCTAAATAAGTATTTTGCTTTGAAAAATCTCAAAACAGTCCACTAGAGGAGTGTTTGGATCTGCTAGTTAAACTGTGCTATAAGTTGTTTGAGTTGTTGTTTGTACTTGTTTCATGTCACACTTGGTTCTAATAACCCACAGCAACCAAGAAACTAGTGCTCACTTTGTGAAAAGTCAAAAAAATCCTTTTAATCAAACTTGTGCATTCCACTGTCATAAATTTGGATTCTCAAATTCATATTATATGCTTAAAAGTTGTTATCATAGCTATAGTTAATCTTATTTTAACTTAATATAACATATTCAATCATTAGAATCAAGTAAAAGTTCATAAAAGTCAAATATTTAGTTTACATTAAAAAGTCAAAATTTCTTAAGTCAGTTTTTGAATAAACTTTAGAATTTTAGTGTGTGTTTATTACTAAGATTTAGCTTAAATCCTTTTGGGATATTAAAGTTTAGCTGCTTAAGAAAATTAGAAAAATAGTAGTTCACTTATAATTAGCTTATTCAGTGCTTATTCATTAGCTTCTTTTGACCCTTTTTTTTTTAAGAAACTTGTGCATATTCTTTTTTTTCTAAGTCCACTGTGATAAAATCACAAGCTCAAACTTAGCTTTCTAGTCATTTTCAATAAAAGTTGTAGTTTTGAAAAGTGCTTATTTTAGTGTAATTAATAAATTTGTAAAATAAAATCCAAAAAAAATAGTTGCAAAAAAACGTGACTGGTGGGAATTGAACTTGTGACCTCCTGGTTACACACACAGCGCACACAGCACACACACTCCAACCAACTGCGCCCTTGGGTCTTTCTTGTCATGGTTTGCAATATTAAATATATAACCACATTTAGGCAGTTTAGCTTATACGTTTACTTTAGCTTATTTATAGCTTATTGAACTAGCTTTTTCCACTTTTGCATTTTATTAAATTTGTATTAGTATAAAGTAATTTATAAAAAGTTTCAGATTTTTCTTAATAGTTTAAGTATTTTAAACATTTAATTAGTGTAAAAACTTATTTAAATCATAATAAAAATATAAAAGTCAAAAAATATAAATCTTTTTCTAAAATTTTCTTTTATCATATATTTTGTAAAAAATTGATTTTACACTTGTAGGCCTTTTATTTCATAAATTTTACGTTTATCTTGCGCTCAACGTCATTTTCGTAAATAACGCTCGCTTTAGTTTTAAATAACGTTTTAAGTAATTTAAGTTTACGCTTTGATTAAAATAGTTTATTTAAGTTATTTTGTTTTATAAAATAAACGTTCATCGATCCGTAAAAATAGTGATAGCGTTTATTTAATAGATTTTAACTTTTAATCTTTTTAATTTGCATTTAAGTCATTGTTATTTGTTAATCTTTTCTTTTAGTATAATTATCCATGTAGATCACTATCCTTAGTGATCATTCTATCATCTAGTTGTTTTAAACACCAATTCATCCTCTGGGACTTAACGACCCGGAATCCTGTATTCTCGATCACTATCCGGTTTAGTGACTTGTTGTTTCTTCAATCGATTATCATTCAAAAGAAACTCATAGTTTGTTACAAAATATTCCAAATTGTTTTAGATGATACACCAAAATACTGATCATAAGTTTGTAAGAAATGATAACGTTATGTTTTACAACACAAATAAAGGTCTTGCATTTCCCGCTCTGTGCCATGAATATGATCTTCAATGATTACCTGAGATAACATGCTTAAAAAGGTCAATAAAAATGTTGAGTGAAATCCATAGGTTTTAGTTAAATAGTTGAACACAAGAACATGAACATGATAATTGTAAACTAACAACTTAACATAAAGAAAATCACAAATTATTATGCGCTAAGCTCATGCAACCAATACTCAACTGCATACACCGAATTACTGGTGTACGTAATAGTTTGCCCCCAAGGAGGTAATAACCAATTACCTAATGCAATTTAAATATAGTGCGCCCCGGTTATTTCCGATAACCAAGACGGGGTCGTTACTCCCCATAGTACTATTCATGATATCTTCGTTCACTCGCAAGTAACTAATGGTTCAGGATGTAGGGGTCTTTCGGCTAAATACTTAGGCAATTCCAATAATCAAGTAGCGAACAGTTTGTAAAACCTTGTGTTCTAGTTTAGAGCATGTATCTCCCTCGTAGGGTTTATAAATAAAAGTAAAAGCGAGGCTATGAACTCACCTTAGTGGAAATGAACAAGCATAATGAGATCAAGTACGATATGGCGGAGGCTCCAACCCGGAACCTAAGAACGAGATGGCAAGTCTCAGAATATGATAAACCTTTGGTTCGTGACCAAAATGATAGAGCATTGAATATACCATTTAATAGAGCATTGACTTATACAATTCAATAGAGCATTATTGTGTGTGTGGGTAGTGCTTATTGTTTTAAGTTCAAAGTACGCGCTATATCGACTTAGTTTGATATTTATCAAAAGTTCACACTTACGCATAAGTGAAATGTTCCCGTTGTGGATTTATGAAAATAACGATGTTATCATTTGTTTTAGTTTATTTACTTTCAAAGTGCGTTGATATCGAATAACGGTTTCATATAATTATTTACTTATAATTAAATATATATACAAGTTTAGTAAATTATCGACATAGTAGTACTCGTTATAGTCTTTAGGTCGTCAAAATACTCGTTTTTATTAAGTCGTGTTAAGTTTACAAGTTATCTAAACTTTTTATTAAATTTATACTTATTACCCTCAAGTTTCAAAATGTACAAGTTTAGTCCCTTAACTTTAGAAAATGACACTTTTTACCCAAAACTGTTTTATACTCAAAGTTTCCAAAATTGGCAGTTTCAGTCCCCCACTAAATCTGTTTTGACCAAATCCTTTCAAAATTGGAATTTTACACTTTTAGTCCCTCATGTTCCAAGTTTCCATTTTACACATAAACTTTTATTTCATTTTTAAAACTAGTTTGCCGTTATTACAAAACCAGTCCCTAGACTTCCCATGCATCCTTTTCATCGTATAAAATCAACCTTCCACTTTCGAAATTGTACCAAATGCACCCTAGACCTTTCATGCATGAAACTTACGTACAAACACAACCTTTTATTTTCTAAAACTTTACATTTTCAACCGGTTTCTACACATTTTGCAATTCTAGTCCAAAAAAATACTTTTCGACTTTATAAATTGTTTAACTTTTTCAAAAGCTTATCATTAGCTTATTTGGAGCTTATGGCTTATTTTATATGCGTATTCGCTAGGGTTAAACTAGATTGGGCCGAGGTTATACATGTTTTGGGCCTTAAGGCCCAATGTGGGTGTCGTTTGTTTTAAAGAGAAACGAGGCATGGAAGGGGGGGGGGGGTTAAGGATTTCATTAGATGATTATGAGGGTCGCAATATAATGTAACTTGTTTATATAATTTTTTGTTTTCCTAAATTAACTCATACACGACTTATGTTGAACAAAAGTTGTACGGGGGTTGTGATTTTATAAAAACGTGTAAGGAACATAGTGTGAATCATTTTAGTTGTTATGAGTACATATAACTTGTGATAGTGTCTCGCATCTTTTACAAAACGTTTTATGTGATTGATCTAAAGGGTGCACATAACCTTTTAATGTGTGATAACAAAAGTAAACGAGCATAACGAATTGGAAAGAGTTGAGGAGAGACTTACAATCACCCAAATGGGTGGTGATGAGTACGGAGGGAAGTAAACGTGACAAGAAAGAATCCTTGTTCTCCTTATAACCCAAACCGATCAATAAAACCCTTAAACGTTTTCTTTCCTTTGCCCGATGCTTCCACAGTGAGTGATATATGTGAGGGTGTGAGAGTATGAGTAATTTGTGAGTTTGAGGTTTCATCAATGTGCTTAGAAGCATGTTATATAGTGGAAGTTAACATGGTCTTTGTTTATTTTATTGGTGTAGCTACTAAGTCCCAAGAAAGCAAAAATGAAGTGTGAGATTGTCTTGAGCATGCATGATTTTCAACTGGGAATTGGGGCGTGTGTTTTGTCTAGTCGAGTCACAAAAGACACTAGGACCTTTGGTTAAGAAGGTCGAAGTGGTCAAGGTGCTTTAGGGTAATTTTAATTTAGGATTAGGGTGGCTTAGTGACTTACTTTGTCTCCCTTTTCTACTCACACACGCAACCTTATAAGAGACCAAGAAATGAAATGTTGGTTTTGTGTTGGTGTTTTATTTGTTCGTCCGGTCACAGAAATGTGAAAACACAACATTCAAATATTGCATGTAAGAAATTGTGTTACTAGGTTTATTTGGGGTGCGTTTGGGCTGAACATAGGACGGAGAGGCCCAAAGTGGAACAGGATAGGATTGGGCTTGGATTGGGTGATGCGTAGGCAAGAGCCCAAAGAAATAGAAGGGTGTCGTTGGGCTTGGGCTTGGCCCGGTTCCAAAAATAAAATAAATAAATAAAGTTTTTATTATATATATATATTTCATATAATTTATTTGTATAATTAATATTGTCGGGATCGAGGGAATTTTGATTGGTTTACAACGGTGTAATTTTGAGCATTTGATTCGCGTGTTACCATGCATTTGTTAGATGATGTGCAAAAACAATGACAATAAAATTTCATGATGTTATAATCTGTTCTTTATTCATGATTAAGTTGTTAATGACAAATGAAATTTTCCGGGAGCTTACAGTACATACCCCTTAAGAGAAACGTGTCCCGTGGTTTAACTCGCAGAGGTTGTCGTGGGTGACTCGGTGAACAGGTGGGGATACTTGAACGCATTACATTCTCGCGTTCCCAGGGGAAATCAACACCTCTTTTCTTATGATTCCACCAAACTTTAACGATAGGAATGCGACTTTGCTTTAGCTTCTTGACTTCCCTGTTCATGATCTCAACGGGTTCTTCCACGAAGCTAAGTTTATCATTAAGCTGCATGTCCTTTAGAGGAACAACAAGGGTTTCATCAGATAGACACTTCTTAAGGTTTGAAACGTGAAAGGTTTCTTGGTTTAAAAATGCGCGCATCATTGCGTAAATTGCGCGCATCATTGCATTGCATTTAGGATTTCGCATCATAGTGCCTAATGCAATGCCCTTCCAAAATGCGTTCGCATTAGATCGCAATTTGCCGCATTTGTGTAATGCTAGCAACGATCGCTATTGTCGCAATATTGAATTTAGGTCATTTTGGAAAAATTAAACCATTTAGAAGAAGCTAAAATATTTTAGTGGACTTTGAAAAATAGAAGTTGTTTAAAGACGTCCAAAACAAATACAATAACAACTAAGTTGCCCTTCGGTCTATGATCATTCATCATTAACATGATTTGAAATCCCGATAACAATCTTCTTATTCCAGCTTCATGTTGTGCAAGAGTTCATATTGTTCTTTGATCATATATAATCACATATGTTAAATAAATGAGCTGGAAATCATATGTGTGATTCAAATTTGACATTTTCAGTTTTGACTTTTGCTATTAATTTAGTTATGAATGAATTAAGATTGTTAGCCACCCAGTAACTTATAAGTATACTTTTAATGCATTATAACATCATATCATCATTTATATGTATAGAATGTACTCAAATTCGTCCACGTTCAGCTGCATTGACTATGAACAATAAAAAGGATCCATGTTGAAATTATCGAATTAAAGATCCAAAAATTAAAAATAAATTTACATGTTCGTTCTGCTCGAAAGAAACTAAAATAGGAGGGTCTCCTTTGTAACGACATTTAGTTGTATGTTATAATGTTTTTTCTTAAGTCTTATGTGTCACGACTTACTCACTAATTTGTTTTACAAATAGATTATATGGATAATTTTTATATCTTAGTGACTTATTTGTAAATTTAATGCATATACTTGGTACTTTGTATATACTACATATAATTAATTTTTGTATTTTTTAACACAAAACGCATCGCGTCCAAAATGCGCTCGCATTCGCAACACGCATCACGCATCGGCCTCTAGGACCTTTAACGCATCGGATCGCAAAACACAATTTTAAACCAAGAAAGGTGTCATGTACTCGACTGAGCTCTTTCGAAAGCTCGAGCTTATACGCTAATAGACCAACTCTTTGTAGAATTTGAACGGCCCTACGTATCGGGGTTTGAGTTTTCCTCTTTTTCTAAATCTGACCATTCCTTTCCAAGGAGATACTTTTAGCATTACTCGGTCTCCTACTTGGAATTCCATTGGTTTTCTTCTGATATCAGCATAGCTCTTTTGTCTATCTCGAGCTGCTTGTAGACGTTGCTTGATTTGCATTATCTTCTTAGTTGTTTCTTGAACAATTTAAGGACCAGTAACTTGTACCTCTCCAAATTCTGCCCAATAAACAGGTGATCGACATGTTCATCCGTAAAGCGCTTCAAATGGAGCTGCTTTGATGCTGGCATGGTAGCTATTATTGTAAGAGAATTCTGCCAGAGGTAAGTGCTTATCCCATCCTTTTTCAAAATCGATCACACATGCTCTCAGCATGTCTTCCAGAGTTTGGATTGTTCTTTCACTTTGTCCATCTGTTTGAAGGTGGTAAGCGGTACTCATATCCAATTTGGTACCCATAGTGTTTTGGAGTGTTTACCAAAATCTTGAGGTGAATCGGCTATCACGATCAGAGATGATCGAAATTAGTACCCTATGGCGAGAAACAATCTCCTTAAGATACAACCGAGCAAGTGTACTTATCTCGTCGGTTTCTTTGATAGGAAAGAAGTGAGCTGATTTCGTGAGACGGTCAACAATGACCCATATGGTGTCAAAACCATTAAAAGTTCTTGGCAGTTTAGTGATGAAGTCCATTGTGATTCTTTCCAATTTCCAAACGGGAAGTTTTGGCTGAGTTAACAATCTGGATTGTTTCTGATGTTCTGCCTTGACTCTCAAGCATGTTAGACATTTACTAGCATACTCGACGATATCGGCCTTCATGTTTGGCCAACAGTATAGAAGTTTAAGATCTTGATACATCTTGTTAGGGCCGGGATGGATGAAATACTTAGATTTATGCGATTCATGCATGAGGAGCTCACAGATACCTCCATAAAGTGGAATCCAACTGTTAGGTTCCCATGTTTGCAACACAAGCATCAATATGTTAGAAATGAGATGAAGAGAGATCGGTTGAACAAATACAAACACACACGTATGAATATGAAAACCTTTAGGCGTAGAGAATGAAAGTAAATGAACAACCAACTCTCAAATGAGAGTTACAAGACTATTTATAGGGAAAGGGAGCTAGGGCAACACATTTAGTCCCTTCCTTTCCTTATTGGGCTTTTGCATAGGCTCATGGGCTTTCTACATGAGCCTAGCCTTAATTACTAACATAAAAGCCTTAATTAAGCTAAGCATTACAGTTGATTACTAACACTTAAGAAATGGTTTAGGAGTGATTCCAACAATCTCCCCTAAGTGTTAGTAATTGATATCTTAAGTAATCTTAAGCATTTGTTGGTGCGAGATGTAATAGTAGCTTTGGCGTCTTCCGACATTCTTCTTTCTTGTAAGGAGAAGTGCCTTGATTCGAACAATCTCGCCTTGATGTAGAGATCTTGTTTCTTTTGAAGTATTCGCTTTTGGCGTCTTGATTTCTTTGTTCTTTAATTCTTTGTTCTTTGTGGTGGTTGTGATAGTATGTTGTTGTCGACTCATGGTCGACTTCGTTGCTCCGGCATCCCGTCTCTCTCCAACATGCTCACACGCTCATTTGACAATGAACTCCAGATGTAAAGTAGTTCTCGAGTCTTTATAACTTTGTAGATTCTTTGATTTGATGAAGAATCATTATAACTTTGTGTTGCCTTTGATTTTGAGAGAACTTCTTTTGTGATGTTGTTGGTATGAGCATGTGGAGAATCAAGACGATCTCTTCCTCCATGAGCATCCATCGACATGACATCTCCTAAGTGCGATCGCAAATACCAATTGATCATTGTAATCTTTTCATAAAGAATTGATTACTACAATTGTTTCTTGATGAATGTCTTGATTCCATTCACCTTGGTCGGGCGAATCACCGTCCGAATCCGTAAAGGACATTTGGCATTACATTAAACAAGTTCAAGTAATGACCCACATATTGAGGACTCGATTCTTGAAAGGAATCTCCTTAGCGGGATTTCCAAGACTTACATGTTCGAACTTCGAGAGTGTCAACAACATAATGTGAAGACACATCTCTAATTCTAGCAAAGGCATTCTGAAACCGGATGCCCTCAAGAAGGCTAACACGATATACCGAAGTACATCTACGGTTCGGTGAGTCGGTGAGGTACACAAGCATCACCCACGATTGTAGACATTTTGAGGCAAGACGGCGTAACCCAAGGAGTTACAAGTGACTGTTGTCGAGGCATTTGATGTTGACCACGGCGGGAGTTTCCATTCAATCACCGAGGATCACGGTTGTGAACCCTCATAAATGTTCTCGACAAATTGCTAAGATCCATGAAGGACTCTACAATATATCACTTGTGTCCTTATTGTTGAGCGACAAGTGATCAAATGTCAAGTGTACCTAAGAGATCTTTTGGTGAATCTCGTGGCTCTAGACTCAATAGTGCGCTTTAGTTTTTACGGCGGAGACTAGGGAGGGTCTCCTTCTTCAATACCATCAATCTCTAAGAAAGCCGATAGTTAACGTAGGGTTCCTGTGAGAATGAAACAAGCTTACGTTGAGAGAAACTTGAGTGGCTAAGAAGGTTTAGTGCTTGCGTCCTTTGGGTCTATGGCGACTTTAATCTTCAATACCGGTGTCATCAAGTGGCGACCAAGAGTATATGAATTGAACCCAATATGCGCCCTAAGTTGAATAATGGAGGACTATTTCTTTTGACCTTTTCTTTACTTTTCTTTTTAATTCTTCAACTCCTTCTTTCTCCGATTCTCATTTTCTCCTTTTTATAATCATACATAAGGACTTCTAAATTCTAACTATTGGTGGCGTCCTTGGGTAGATCCCTCAAGCTACGGGGATCATGGGGCTGTTATTCCTAACCTTAGTCATCTTATAACTCCATGACTAACCTATGTTGCCATCAAACCATTTTCATGAAAAATCTCTCAAAGTGGTTATGATTAAAAACATTTTGTACCACCGAAAGAGTTTTATATTTTTGAAATACTCCCCCTCCACACGTGCTTAAGTATTTTGGCCAATCGCGGTGAGAGAAAAGCGTACTTTTGAATTGATCAACTCAAGATGGACAATTCCTGCGAGACACGGTTACATCACCGACTAGGCCGACTTGAAGTTGTAAACACTCCTTGGAGAGGAGGTTTGACCCGTCAAGGTTCATGACTACCAAGAGTTTCTCGAATGGTACATTCTACTAGGACAAGTCCTTTGCGAGACACGTTTACATCACTAGCGAACTAGCTTGAAATTATTACCCGTCCCGGACAAGTCTTTTCGAGTTACTAACATTTAAGAGCTCGTCAATTCATTGGTTAAGTCTTTAGCACGATGATTCAATAGCAATTAACAACATATTTCTTATCACATAAGTTTTCTCCCCCTAAAAAATGGCATATAAATGTTATTTTTGACGAAAATTTGATATTGAATATGTCCATTTTGAGTTTTGTGGGAAGATTTCCACGAAGAGTCATTTGTGAACAAAGTTTTAATCAAATACTCCCCCTCAACAAGTGATATTAACTTTTGAGGTTTTGAAAAATCATATGGGGAAGTACTTGTTCTTTTGAGCAAAACTTTGAAAAATTAAAAGTTTTGATAAGTTTTACTCAAAAGTAAGAAGCTTTCCCTCCTTTTATAGGATTGTGGCACTGACGCGTACCACAGAGTCCTTTCATTATAAGTACGGGTTGTGCACTGTTATGTGTGCACAAGCCATAGTCAAATATAGATCACACATCCAAATATATAATGAAAGAAACAAATCAAGGAGTACCAGGAAGTCCATCAATAACACCAGGAATTCGTTCTGGACATTGGTAGCCGTTAGAGATATGCTTTGACGTCCACCCACGAAACTCTCCAATGTCCTCATATGATCCCGACGAAACAACCTTTCATCAATCCTGGTAATGAACTTCTTCGCATCCCTTCTTTCCCTAGAATTCCACCTTTTCTTCGACCCTATGCCCTCATGAATCTCCTTTAACCGATAAGCCATTCCATCCCGAACCTTCTTCAAAGTATGATCATAAAATTTGTGAAGCTCCTTGCACGCCATGAAGCAATTACGGTAAAGTTCACTGCGGTAAACTACCCCGAATGTTGGTTTCTTAAGAATGGTGTACTGAGGCAGATGGTTGATATCGGGAATGTATAGCTTTGGTGGTGTGAGATTAACACGTTTCTGATATGATTCTACGGAAAGTTGAAGATCTTCAACACGTTCCTGGATGACGATGCTTCTAATGAATATTAGCAATGATTTGATGTACTGGAGCTGGATGTTCGTTGAGAAGTGTCGCATTCACCCTTGTACCTTGGCAAGATACATGTCTTCAATGTCATTGAGCGAGAATCTCAGAAAATATGCTTCAGAAAAATCATATTCCTCTTCGTCTTGACGTTTGACTTTGATTGTTTTCAGGTTTGAATAGTCCCACTTAGACGACAGGGTTACATGCATTATAGCAATGATCCGTTCATCACTGTACACCTCTTTCTTTGATTTGAGTACCTGGCAGCTTCTGTAGTAGATTCTTCTTTGTTCTGGCCAATGATGAATCCCATACAGTGCATCGAGGTCATACTTTACCACATTATCAACAAACATGTGTGTGGCTTCTTCCTCGATGGCTATATTGTTTGAGTAAATTGCTGCCGAGAAATGGAAGGTGAGTGAGGTAGCATATTTTGTGGTAACATCACTACCGTGCTGAAGAAATTCAAGGTCATTATTGAAGAAATAACGGTAGGGAATCTTTGGTTGATCAGATCGGCCAATGGTAGGTAGTGGCTTAGTCTAGTCGGTGTAGTATGGGGCCTTATCAGGTCTGGTGAAGTCCATGTTTGCTTCAGGGTTGAGCCAATCAATGTTGTTGGACATGGCTCGTGCTATGTTGTCGAGATGATATTCGACTTCAATGGCCTTTGGCGGTCGTCCTTAGCGGTTGAAAAGTGTCGTTCTTGATTCGTTTCAACTCTGCTTTAGTCATCTTTTCACCTTGAAATTTTCTGGATAATCTTGACTGCTCCATAGTTCTACCATCTGGGTTCTTGACCTTCCGAGTGGCGAGGGTCGCATCAACAAGCTTTGAAAACCATTCATACTCTTGATTCGTCTTCATCTAGCCATGACACTGGCTGAAGTAGGCTTTCTTCTTTGGCTTTGAGGATGATGTTGGTTGCTTTGTTGATGTAGAAGAAGGAGGTTGTTTTTGGGGCTCAGGAATCTCCTCATCGTCACCACCGGTGTATTCAAAGTGATCACCAATTTTCTCCGTTGGTGGTGGAGACTCAGAGTCCTTAGGTTTGTTTGTAGCAGGAGGACGTTGAGGAGATCTTCGAGAGGTGGGCGTCCTTTGGGGAGGTGGAGGCATGGATGATGAATCATCATTTTTCTTCTTGCGTTTTGGCTCAGAATCCTTATCTGCATCATCATCGTCTTTTGGACGCTTAGCCCAGTCAGCTGACGCTTTGCATGAAGTTTTGAGTTGATATTCCAGCAATACCTCAAATAGTTTAGCTTCGTCAGAAGTAAATGTTGCGGATCGTTGAGACATTTGTAACACAAACTTGGAAATCAACTCTGCATCGGAGACAACCGCTGGCTCAATTGGATTGATTTTCATTGCTACAGGAGTAGATTGCATTGTTTGCTTGACCAAGCTGCATGAGATTTGGATAGAGTTGTGCGGTGAACATCTCTTGTCACTCAGGGGACAATTTCGAGAAGAAACTTGTGAGTATATTCTCGATCGTCTTATCCATTTCCCTTGGATATCTCTATTTAGAAGCTGTTGAATTTGTTCCCTTTCATCCAAAACTTGTTAATCACATTCAAGTAGATTGATTACATCCATGAAGTTGATTCGGTTTCTTGTTGACCACGTTTTCTTCCTTACTTGCTCGACGGCTTTGACAATCTTTGTCTTTGCACGTGATGCCCATGTATCGGTCGGTTTCTTCTGGATCTGGATGCGGATGCGGTGGTGGTGTCTTTGGATGGTGGTGGTGATGAATGAGAAGATGAGTCGGACGAAGATGAGTCATGAGAAGGCTCTGGGTCTTTTGGTGGCTCAGAAGTTTGTTCCTGGTTATGTTCGGGACTATCTAGAAGATAGTTATCGGCTTCTTTTTCAGATTTAGCCTTTTCTTCAGCCTTAAACCTAGCCTCTTTTGCTGATTTTGCAAGATCTTCCTCTTCAGATTTTTCTTTAGCAGCTGCTGCAACTTCTTCATCAGTTATCTTTTCAGTCTTCTCCTTTTCTGGTTCCTCAAAGTCGAAGATAATTTCATCCTCGTGCTGCTTTTGTTCAGATTCGTGGGTGGTGGTACCAGTTCCTTTATCGGGTTGATTAACCGCATCAAGAACTGGTGTTGTTTGTGAGCCACCACTTGAACCTCCAGGGCTACGAGTCTGTTGAAGATTGAACTCCTTAGCAACATGTTGTAGTCTGAGATTCTTCAATTTCTTGCTGTAATCTTTATCCTCATCCATTTGTTCTTGTTATGAACTTTCATCCTTTTCCTGCTCTTCCACTGAAGTTTTCCCTTTATCAGTTTTGGGACTGGGAGATTTTTCAGTAGTAGTCGAATCATCCTTAACCGACTCAGAGTAGATAATCTCCTCATCTGTTTCAGTATCCTCAGAGTCCTCGTCCATCAATTTGGGTTCCGATTTAGGATTAGGAATAGCGACTTTGGATGGAACTTTTCTTTTGAGAACATGAGTCCTCTTTGGATACTTCGGTATTCCGGTGCTTGCAACACTTCCAACCCGCTCGATCTCCTTGTCTTCTTCTTGATGCAGTGGAAGACTTTTCATCAATAAAGCCAACTTTGCACGATGCTCGCTTCTTGATATCTTGTGTATGATTGAAGATTCTTTATGTCGTCGGTGAAGCGGGTGAGTGCGGCAATACAACACCTTGTTTCTTTGTTGTTGAGTCTTTGAATATGACAGCGTTTAGTGTAGGCTCAAACAACTCGGAGTGATGGTTGGGGTCATCAAGTCTCAAAGGAATGTCCAGTTATTCCGGTATCCTTTGGATCAACAATTTGGTGTATATGATGTAGGGAATCTTGGTGCGGTTTTGAGATATGACATCATGTCATCCCAAATCGGACTTCTGAAGTCGATGTGCATCATGTTGACCATGCCCCAAAATATTTGTAGTTCCATGAGCTTAGGATGCTCATAACCACTATCACGTCCAGAAACTGATTTGGCAATCATGATGTATAGAGTTCTCCATGGTTGAGGATTGTTCTTTAGATCCACTGAAGAATGTTTAGTGATGATCCCAGTAGCTTCATCATAGCCAATATTGACCATGAATTGGAGAGTAGTCTCTTCTGAAGGAGTAGCAACATAATTATCAGGCTGGATGGCAGGAAGAAGGAGAATTGCTCTTAAGTCTGCAGCAGTGATGGTGACTTGTTTGTTGTTTAGTGTCACTGTAACAACATCTTGACCATCGACCTTCTTCATAGTGTGCCAAAACTGATGAATATAGATCTCCGGTACTGTCACAGAATTAGTGAGCATGTTCTTGTATGGATGAGTCTTCAGAATATCCACAACAATATGACATGAAGACTCAGAGCATGTGAATTTATCGAAGTCCACTTTGAGATTGTTCTTTCCAATCTTCATCTTGTAACCATCAGGGAAAATATCTTCCATCGTGAGTACATTTGGTGCGTTAACGTTTTCCATCGTGACATCCATATTATGATCTCGAAGATATTGAGCCAACAAAACCCATATCGAAAGACATTCGTTAGTCAAAGTTGATTTTATTGTCCAATCATTGAATATGTTATGTTGATGAATATTCTGAGTCCAACGTCACTTGTTTGTCCAACGGTCCAAAGTAGTCGTGATAAGTTTCGTGAGTTCATTAATTTTGAATTTTAAAGTCCAAATTTCCACTCATTTACACAACATATTAACCATTATAGCTTATAAGTGATATTTTGGTTTTGTGACATTATGATTTATTTATTTACATGTTTGTACGCGTAACAATTCATAATTATGGTTAAAATAAGGCTTAAGCGTAAATTTGCAAGCTTATGCGTAAACAACAATAACCATACGCGTAGGCATAAGCTTATGCGTGGGAACTCTTCTTCGCGTGAAATATTACGCCTAGGAAAGAGGTCTTGGCATAAGGCTTACTGGCGTGGCGTGTGTTGGAGCTTATCGTAAGGTTTACTCGTAAGAGTGAACCTTATGCATAAGACTCAAGTTTACGCATATCCTTCACAGGATACGCGTAGTCCCCATGTAGAACCTTACGCGTAAAGGTTACACATAAGATTTCTCTTACGAATAACATTCTACGCATAAGGTGATCCTTATGCGTAGAGATCTATTTTTAACCTTGATTCTGATTTTGCACGTGTAAAACCTGAAATAAATTCATCATAACATATTCATTAACACATTTTATCCAACTTCTTTACATGATCACAAGTTAACACATTTATCAATGGTTACGCGTAGGATTTGCATACGCGTAAACTAAAACCCTAAGGTTTAATTATTACGAGTAAGAAATCCAACCATAGAAATGGCACCAAATTCATTCTGGTATGTCTTAGAGGCAAAGTGATTGTATTGCAACAAGTTTTAACATCCAAAACCTTGGGAATCAAAAATCCCTAATTCATACGAGTCTTAAACCCTAATTCTCAATTTCACAAAATTAATGTTTCTGGGTATGATTCAAGAGTGGTTTAGGTCAATTAAGCATGCAACAAACATCCTACAACCAACTAATTATACAGAAACACCCACAATAGAAAACCCCTAATTCATACGCATAAACCCTAATTTTGAAAATGATTGATTAATGTTTCTGGGTGGATTTAGTTGTTAGAAATAGTTTAAGAATGATTATAACAACGTTTTAACACACTCATTTCAACAATAAACACCCAAACATGATTACATGTTCATACGCATACGCGTAGAACATGAAATCACGCCTAGGGTTAAATCTAACCTTTGGATTTACGAATAAATCAAAACCTATGTTTAGAATATCACCTAGAATCATAAACCACTTACAAAATTGAAGATTAAAGCACGAATTAGTAGATGAAATCTTAGGCGTAGGATGAAGTAGTTGGAAAATTAAATGTGTGTATTAAATGTGAAAGATTATTTGGTGGAAAGGTTTTGTTAAAAAATATTTTAGACTTTTGACAACTTTAGTCCCTCCACCTTAACCATTCTCATCCATAGCCCATAAGTTCCATTTTGGTTACGAAAAACAAGATATTTTGGAAAGAAACTTGATGACACTCCCCCTTGACTTTAAAATAGAGAAACTTTACAAATTTGGGTCCGAGGAATGTCAAGAAACAAGAAACGTGTCCACCATTATCAAAAAGATACAACCGATATAGGGTAACATGCAAGTACAAGGTTTTATGAAACAGAAAATATTTACTTTCTCCCCCTCAACACTTGACTGTAAGAATATTGAAATTTTGAAAGAGTGAAGTGTTGATTGAAGATTTGTACTTTCCATCTTGAAGAAATTAAGATAGAAGAATATTTTGAGTTTTATAAGTTTTGTATTTTTGTATTTTGTTTTGAAATAATATTTACAAAAGAGGTTTTGGTGTTTGACTTGTTTTAAGATTGTTTTAAAAGTTCGTCCGGTTCCTGCGAGTCAAACACCTCATACCAATCCGGTGGACCAACTCGGTAAACCTAGCAGGAGCTAAGGCTTTGGTGAGAAGGTGCCGATGAATATTCAGTACCATAAAATATAATTCAACGGTACCCTTTTCACATGCTCCTTGATGAAATGATATCGAAGATCGATGTGCTTAGACTTCAAATGTTGAGCGAGTTGCGAGATCGCAATAGCACTCGATTGTCGCGATACATCGGGATTACATCAAATCACGTAACCATAGTCTTTGAGTTGTGTTCTCATCCAAATGACTTGAGCACAACACGCCAACATGGCTACATATTACCTTACATTGAGGACATAGATGTACAATCCGCTTCTTGATTGCCATGACACCGGTTTATCACCAAGAAATTGTAGAGCTCTGAAGTACTTTTCCGAGAATCTAAGCAACTGCGTGATCGTGTCTGAAAAAGCTATTAGTTCAAAACGAGAATCCTTGGATACCGGGTTCCAAAGTTAATGGTTCCCTTGATGTATCGGAGATTCTTTTAGCCTCGAGAGGTGCGTTCGATTGGCGCGGCCCGATAGCAGGAGCAAAGATATACAACAAAGACAATATCAGGTCTCTTGGTGTTAGATACAGAGACCCAATGATACTTGGTATTTGGTAGGGTACCAATTTTCCATACAAATCGGCGTCGGTTTCTTGGTATGTGCCATTGGTGTGGCATAGGTGTCCTGATTTGCATTCCGTTTTGTTTAAAATTTCAAGAGCATATTTGGGTGACTCGAAAATACCACGGGGTGATTGATGAACTTGCGGTCCTAGAAAGAGCGTAAGTTTACCCATCATGAACATTTCAAAATGTTTTTCAAAAGTTTTGAAAAGCGTTTGAATACTTTAGATATGTTGACCCAAAATGATGTCATCACATAAATTTGAATGATTAAAATGTGTGCCCGTGATATTGTATGAATAGTGTGGTCGACCGATCCTTTGGAAATTATGAGAGATAAGAAAGGATGAAAACTTATCATACCACGCGAGGGGCTTGTGTGAGACCGTGAGAGCTTTGTTCGGTTTGTAGGCGTGATTAGGGAACTCTGGATCAACAAATCCTACAGGTGACTAACATAGACCGTTTCTTTCGGTTTTCCATTTAAGCGGTTTTGATGTCCATCGAAAGACCGTGATGTTCATGTGAGCCCAAATGCGGAAAGATCCGAACGACCTCAAGTCTAGCAACCGGTGCGAATGATTCCTCGTAGTCAATCCTTCTTCTTGTCTATAACCCTTAGCCACGGACGTGACTTATTTACGATAATCGTACCTTTAGCATCAACTTGTTTTCCAAATCCATTTCGGACCAATAACATAGACCCGCTACTACAGCGTCGTTCGGGGTCAAGGAAACTTCCTTTTCTTGAGCAAGTTTTATAACACCTAGGCGGTGAACCTAATCGTTGTAGTGTAGTAATTAGGGTAAGCCACGGGTATTGATATCGTTCTCTGGGGAATAGGAATGCTAGTAAGGAGTTACTACGCTAAGGTTAAGGTTGAGGAAGATTATTTTTATCTTTTATATTTTATGAAATGGAAAGTCGAATCTCGGGTATTGGATTTGGGGGTTGGTATTTCTACCGATTACTCTACTATTATCTAATTATCTAAACTAAGGTTGTGGGAGTCTATGTCTAATTAATGTGTGCTCGTATGATAGTTTAAAGATGTGTTTACTTAGTTTGTATTACTCCTTAATTATCTCCTATTGATGGTTGAGTTGTCACGTCTTATTCTTAGTTGCGTTGTGTGTCTAAAGTTGTAGGGTATCGTTTCTCCTAACTCTTTGAACTTACCAAAGGGTCTTGTCTACAAACCCACTAGGGATGATAAACTCCTACTCTAAGGCGCTCTTTGGATGGTTTAGCCTACAACTACTCGGTAATTATATTCTAAGGTTCACAAAGATGAATCAAGCATTAAGTACACAACGAATGACCTATCGCATTACTAGATCATTAATCAACTAAGATAAGAAACAACCAATCAATATTCAATAATTAAGTTTCATACTTCCTAAGCAAACACACAAATAAATTAGCGGACATGGAGAACATGCAAGCATACACACAAATAATCAAAGACATAATTGAATTAATGAAGTAAAGACTTATCTTGATGTAAGATAGGGTTTAAAACCCTAAAATCTTGTACAAGACACCTTAGGTTCGGTTTTAGGTTTTACTCCAAAGACTCTCCACACAAAGGCGAAAAATTCGGATTCTATATATAAGATTACATATCGCGGCGTCACCTTATGTTTTGTGGCCGTCGTGTCGCCGTCATTAGGGTTTCGTCTTGGCCGCGTTAACCTTGCGGCGGCGTCACCTTATGTCCGTGGCGCCGTCCTCTTGACCGGCGTCGTGCGGATTGCATCTAGGCCGTGCGAGTAGCGACGGCCTACTCTTTTACAACGGGCGTCGTCGCTTGAAAATCTGAGTTTTGGGTTACGGACCGTCACAATAATTTTGGGACGGCGTCGCCATTAGCTTTTTGGCGCCGTCGCCTTCTATTTCGACAGCTGTGAGTGTCTCGATTTTGACTTTGGCCATTTTCTTCATATATTCGCGCCTTTTCGTCCAAATAAGTGCCATTCCGACATTTTGCCTTGAGAGACCTAAAAGTGAAAAGGAGCGATATTAAGCAATAACGGATACAAAAGTGATCAAATAAGGACTTAACGACCCTCAAAATGGTACCTTTTAAAACCTTATCAAATATCCCTACACTTGTTATTTGCTTGTCCTCAAGCAAATGTGCTTTTTGATTAATTTATAAGTTAGGGGTCATGAAGCATTAATTCAAAGCGGTCCACAACACATATAAGCCCATAAAAGTCATAACAAGCACGGAAATTACATACTAGCACCTCACATGGGGTGTTTGGATACTCGCATCTCTCTCGGTGTATATATGAAATATAACAAATAGGAAATGGAAGATAAACACTCATTAACGGTCCTAGTACATAGATTACCATAGGCTTGAGAATAGATCAAACCTCCATCGCTTTGGCGTAAGCACCTAGGAAAGACTATCAAAGAGGTCTTTTAAAGGGTTGTAATGTTAGGCTTACGGTAGGAAACAAGGGTTTGGTGGGATAGGCTATTTAGTGGTGGTAAGTCAAAAATCTTTATGTTAAGCGCATATGAAGAATGGCGTTGCTAAGCCAAGACTCGACACTCTAAACTCTAGATAACTGAAATAAACAAACATAAATTTAAAGGATAGATGTAGGATGGTAGCAGTATGTTTTTTTTTTTTTTTTTTTTTTCACTCTTTTTTTTTTTTTTCTTTTTTTTTTTTTTTTTTTTTTTTTTTTTTCATACACTTTTACTCTACCATCCTCTACGATAACATCAAAATACTAGGGTTTATAGGCACATCCCTACACTTGAGTTTTATTACTCTAACACTAATTTGACCCGATTTGAAAAGATCAAAACACTTGGGGTACATTATTACGCAAACAAAGGGAATTTGAATTTTAACGTTCCCTTCCGTCATTTCATAAACTTTAACTTTTCCATGAATCCCAATCGTCCCAAAGCGTATACAAAGGATATGACTCGACTTAGCAACTTATGCAAGCAACTAGATAATTGAACTAAGGGTTTAGGGTGATAACAAACATTTGCACTAAAAGTGAGTGCATAAGGGGTAGGCTAAAGCGATTTGGGTGTATATTTGGGGTGGGGTGTAAACAATGCTCTTCATTGATATTCGGAAAAACGAAACATCACGAGAACCGCGAAAAGGATAGGCTACGAGGGGTTAACTAGGGGTATCGTGTACTAAAGATGAGTACAACGCAAAGGGTGTGGGGAATTACTCAACCGATGTGGAAGAAGTAATTATATTACGGTATCAAACAAGGGTTATCCTAATGCCTCTTATCATTTAGTTATTCCTAACTACACAAGTGTAGCCTCACTTGCGATCTCGGAATGCATCACAAAACAAGTTCTAGAATCTAATATACTACGGTTCACACTCTAAGCATTGAAGATGAATGCTTTAATTCCTACTAATCTAAGGCGATCCTCGCATTTTGGTGGAATTTGGGTGGTAAAGGGTTTTGTGCTAGTCATATAACTTCCTATCCATGAGGCGCTTTTGTTAAGACTAATGGCCCACTCCTATATGTCATAAAAATTTTAAATTTGGTGCCAAAATTACCCTAACCGACATTTTCTCATGGTTTATTACACAATCACAATTGGACAAAGCAAATAGTCAAGGATAAGCATAGTTTCAAAGTTCCGTTTATTTTCCCTCCTACACTTAAAGCGAACATTGTCCCCAATGTTCCCGAAAATATCAAAGTTATGATAAAGAAGGTAATTAAAAGCGAAAAACTAATACTCCACGATTAGCTCGGTAGGATCCGTGTAAAGTGGTGGTTAAATCCTTTTCAAGAAGAATTATTGCGTGAAAAGCTCCTTCCAATCTTATGTAACTTCTTCTTGACAAACTAAACTGCACACTTGAAGAAAACAAAGCGAAACCTTCGCGTAAAATCGGCGGTAATAATATATATAAGACTCGATTTAAACTAGGATATAATGCTTGTGGAATGGATGTTTCTGAATTTCTAAGAAAATTAAGACACGGAAAATTCCAAAAATTTATAAGTAGCTCGAAAGCGAGAAAAAAGTAATCGATGTTTTACTCCTTCTGGCCGTCGGTTGCAATCGTCGGTTGCAATCTGACGCCGTCGGTTATCTGACAAAAAGCGGTGCGATTTTACGGAAAAATTACGGAAAATTTACATCTTTAGAATCGGAAAAATTTACGCAAAACATCCATTATGACTCGATACAAGCATTTGACTCGAACAAACAAACATAAATATCTTTTAGTTAATTGTTATTCTCATGTTTACGTTTTCTTTTGGCGTGTGTAATCCTCCTACACTTATCCCTTATGTAAAATACCTTTATATGCAATTAAGGCGAGGTTAAAAACAAAATAAAGCATTTTACAAATTTAAACATGAGGATAAACAATTAATAAAAGATATATGACACTAACAAGCAAACAATTAAGCATGGGTTGCCTCCCGAGCGCTTTTCTTTATTTAAGAGTCTTGTAGCTAGACTCGTAGTCGTGCTCTCGTTTTCCTCCTCTTAGAAGCCCATTCAATTATCTTAACTCTGTTCTCATCACGAATATATTCGGGGCCCAATTCTAGGCAGGCGGTATAGGGAACCTTGTCCTTCAATCAACTTCAAAGGCGGAATGCTATCTACATCTAACTCATCAATGCCCTCAAACCTCTTATTTTGCGGGGCATTATATATTAACACATTCGGTCTCATTAGAAATTGACTATTCCTTCCTCTTGATCATAAACCATCTTAGAGTCCTCAATAAATGGTCTCCCAGTATCACATCTCCTAAAACTCCATCAATAATGCCTTTCACATTTTCTAGGATCATGAAATCACACCTATATGTGAAGTTCCCTACGAAGACATGCAATCCTTAACCCTCCCAACATAGTTACTCACTTTCCTAGGGTAAAGGGGTCCTCATGGGTCCTAAATTTTCTCTCATGATCCAATTGTAGTAGAGCCTAGACATTATGTTCATGGGTGCTTTATAATCTATGTAAGTGTGATCCTATATAAGTAACCAATCATGCGGTATTTTGATATTTTAGGGTCACCACTTTTATGCATGGTTCGAAAGGCGGTCGCGGGAAGTTAACTACATTATAGTGATAAGCGGTTTCCTTTCCATTAGGGTATGAATCGAAATACTCCTAAGTTCCTCCTCCTCCTTACTTAGTCCATAATCTCCAAAACCTTATAATCTCCTTCTACAATTTCATCTTACGAATCACTTGAGGTTGAATCACTATCTAAGGTACGAGTGGATTCCTCGAGGGCTTTTCAAGTGCATTTTCAATTATCCTATTAAGTTTCTTAAGCTCTCCAATTTCACTAACAATGCGAGCTCGGGTTGGTTGGCAAAGTTGGATCGAGTGGTGGGTATTTGTTTGGTGGTGAGCGTTGTTTGGTTGTTGGTTATCAGTGGTGGTTGGTTATCACCTTCCATGATGAAAAGTGATGGGGTTCTGAACAAAGGTTACGAAGAAGGGGATAGACTAAGAAAGCTAAAAATGAGAAAAAGTTTACTTGATAGGAATCAAGCAAAGAAACCTAAGCGAGGTGGACTACTAACTAGCTATTCTATTCCCGGCGCGCCAAAAACTTGATAACGCTACGCGTCGTTCGGGGTCAAGAAACTTCCTTTTCTTGAGCAAGTTTTATAACACCTAGGCGGTGAACCTAATCGTTGTAGTGTAGTAATTAGGGTAAGCCACGGGTATTGATATCGTTCTCTAGGGAATAGGAATGCTAGTAAGGAGTTACTACGCTAAGGTTAAGGTTGAGGAAGATTATTTTTATCTTTTATATTTTATGAAATGGAAAGGTACGAATCTCGGGTATTGGATTTGGGGGGTTGGTATTTCTACCGATTACTCTACTATTATCTAATTATCTAAACTAAGGTTGTGGGAGTCTATGTCTAATTAATGTGTGCTCGTATGATAGTTTAAAGATGTGTTTACTTAGTTTGTATTACTCCTTAATTATCTCCTATTGATGGTTGAGTTGTCACGTCTTATTCTTAGTTGCGTTGTGTGTCTAAAGTTGTAGGGTATCGTTTCTCCCTAACTCTTTGAACTTACCAAAGGGTCTAGTCTACAAACCCACTAGGGATGATAAACTCCTACTCTAAGGCGCTCTTTGGATGGTTTAGCCTACAACTACTCGGGTAATTATATTCTAAGGTTCACAAAGATGAATCAAGCATTAAGTACACAACGAATGACCTATCGCATTACTAGATCATTAATCAACTAAGATAAGAAACAACCAATCAATATTCAATAATTAAGTTTCATACTTTCTAAGCAAACACACAAATAAATTAGCGGACATGGAGAACATGCAAGCATACACACAAATAATCAAAGACATAATTGAATTAATGAAGTAAAGACTTATCTTGATGTAAGATAGGGTTTAAAACCCTAAAATCTTGTACAAGACACCTTAGGTTCGGTTTTAGGTTTTACTCCAAAGACTCTCCACACAAAGGCGAAAAATTCGGATTCTATATATAAGATTACATATCGCGGCGTCACCTTATGTTTTGTGGCGCCGTCGTGTCGCCGTCATTAGGGTTTCGTCTTGGCCACGTTAACCTTGCGGCGTCACCTTATGTCCGTGTGGCCGTCCTCTTGACCGGCGTCGTGCGGATTGCATCTAGGCCGTCCGAGTGGCGACGGCCTACTCTTTCACAACGGGCGTCGTCGCTTGAAAATCTGAGTTTTGGGTTACGGACCGTCACAATAATTTTGGGACGGCGTCGCCATTAGCTTTTGGCCGTCGCCTTCTAATTTTCGACAGCTGTGAGTGTCTCGATTTTGACTTTGGCCATTTTCTTCATATATTCGCCTTTTCGTCCAAATAAGTGCCATTCCGACATTTTGCCTTGAGAGACCTAAAAGTGAAAAGGAGCGATATTAAGCAATAACGGATACAAAAGTGATCAAATAAGGACTTAAGCGACCCTCAAAATGGTACCTTTTAAAACCTTATCACCATTACATTTGTCGGGGCAATATCTAAAGTGGGTGCAACTTGAGTTTTATTCAAATTCTAAGGTGTTCTTCTACTTTAGAGATCTTTATTGTTCTTTTCTTCGTCACAATTTCCTATTCTTCCTTGTATTGCTCTTAGGTTTGTGAAGTGCTGAGGCGTTGGTAAAAGAGCAACTATTCCTATTTCGATGAGGGCGCACATTAGTTTCTTGTGGTTTGTCATTAGATGTTCTAGTGTCAATTTGAATCTATCTAGGTGCGATTACTCTGTGTTACTATTCCTATGTTGCTTAAGTTTTATCAACTCGCTTTTAGATCATGGATAGTGTGTAACAAATCTAGATTTTGAGCAGTGAGTCCATCTAGTAAGTAAAACATCTTTAGTATATGCAAGATGATCATCAACATCTTTTGATGCTTGAGCACGAGTCTTTTGGGTAAATCAAATATGACACCATATTCCTTTTAACTTTTGAAATTTCTTGTTCATATTTTGAAATTTGACACTTTAAAGACAAGTTTTCATCGTCCGGTTGCTCAAGTTTTGGATTAAGAATTTTGGTATGCTGTTGGTTGATTTTGTTTTGCAAGCGAGTTCTCGATTTTGACAATCTTTTGACACCATTGAAGGCGGCGTTTTGCATTTGAAAGCTCGTTTAACAATCTCTCATTTTCAACTTTTAATGACTTGATACGTGACACGATATCGGTATTCTCAACATTTTCAGAGAATCAGCGAGAGATATAATCAAATGCATATGCAGCGAATGTAATAACACAACATTAATGGTATCGTACAGATTACATCTTCGAGAGTCGATCAACATCTTTTCTTAACATTTTCTTTTTACGTTTTGTATTTGAAATCGATGTTTACATTTGCTCGAAAACTCTTTTCATAAGTCCAAGATCCTTGTGAAAATCCCTTTCCCAATATATTGCACACATTTTCAAATTTCGGACATGAGGTAAAATTCTTTTCGAAAAATATCTTTTTGTTCTCATGAGCGATTGAAAATGTTCAACTTTTATTTGAATTGATTTCAATTTCACGTTCCAAAGTTTGATTTCGATAGGAATGTTTCAAAATATTTAAGAATTTGACAACGTTCGGGTCTTGTTTTTACTTCCTTTGAGTGAAGGTAAAGAACCATTAATTTGTGCGAGGTGGGTTGAGGATCAACATTGCATTAGATTGCAAGTCGTCCATGTCATCATCGAATCGCATTTGCCATGAGCTCTGTTCCTTGTTGGTAAGAATTCCACAGTTCATCCTTAAGAGCCAAGAGTAAAGCCTCTTTGTGATAAGCGCCTCTTGTCCTCGGCTTAGGAAGACCATTAATCCCGGTCGAGCATTTCACGATCAACCACTTGGCTCGTTGTTGTGGAGCACCCATGTTATTCCTTCCATTAGTGGTAAACCCATGACCGCTACCCATCGGCGAACATTACCACGATTACGAACTTCAACACGTCCATTGTTAACATGGCTGATTCCTTGTGTTAGATGAAGTACGAATCGATTGTTGGTTGTTTGAATATCGGCCAAAGGCTCTAGCAATCATGACAAACCCTTGTTGCAATGCATCGAAAACTTACGCATCCTCATTAGATTCATTGTAAGCGCTTGATCATTGTTGTTGTATAGAACCAATTGAGTTTCTTGAGATTGTTCTTGTGTGGATCATATGGTGTATGTCGTAGCGATTGGCTATGGGGATTTGTGAAGACAGTTTGTAAAGTAGGGAATTGAGGATAACTGTTTGAGCCCACAAAGCTAGAGCTTGATTATCCGGAAGTGAAGGCGAACCAGGGACTCCACGGATAATCCGTTCTTTGTCAACTTCCTTTTGGTGAGGCTTCAAATAGTCGTACAACAAACCGTATGTAGCATGATGAAGATTCTTCGCTTGACGAATGAAAATGACATACTTTTCCCAATCAGGACCAAGACTACTCAGGAACTTAGTGTTGACTGCAATTCTTGACATAATGATGTTATGTTTTTCCAAGTCCTTGATGATGTTTGAGAATCGATGATGATATGACTCTAATGACTCCCCTGGTTCAATCATGAAGTGTTCATATGCTAAGTAGATTTTGGATTCCATGTCTTCTTGATTGAGTTATGTGCCTTCCATGAGAAGATGAATATGCTCCCACATTGCTTTAGCAGTCTTTTGAGCATCAACACTACGATGTATCGGATTGGGTAACGCCAAAAGGATATATTGCATTGCAAGTTCATCAGCTTCCATGTGTAGAAGTTGATCAGTAGTGAGTTCATTAATACCGACAACGTTGATGATATCATCTCTTGGTGGATTAGCATTCGGATCTCCGGGTACAGTGACAGTAAGCATCTGAAAAGGACCTTCAAGGATGCCTTCTTCAAAAACTTTCCATGTGGCTTCTTTAGATCACAAAACCTAAAGAACCTTATCACCCATTGATCGTAGTTTCCGGGAGTGAGCATTGGAGGTCTATCAAGTGATCCAACCTCATGAATGGATTGTTGGCTACTTAAGGCTTCACACATCTTTGCAAACCAAGACGGTTCCTTCATAGCATACTTGGATGGATGTTGATTTTGAAAGTTTGTGTAAGGCTGTACTTGAAGACTAGGTGGTGGTTGAATCATTTGTGGTTAAATTTCTCCTTGAGGAAATTGTTGTTGTTGATAGAATTGTTGTTGTTGATAGAGTTGTTGTTGTTGTTGTTGTTGTTGAGGATACATATGAGGAAAGTAGCTAGAGTATGGTGGTTGAGACATTTTGAAACTTGTGTTGATGATGGATTTTTGTAGTCGAATGAAACTTTTTTGATGAAGTATTCTTATGTGTAGAAAACCAACTTATGCAAAGAAAATACCTTATGCGTAGAAAACCACCTTAGGCATAAAACTAGAGCTTACGAGTATGTGTAGCTTACGCGTAGACTTGAGGAAAATATTAGCTTAGGCATAAACTAAAAGGCTTAGTAGTAGAATGCTTATGCGTAAGATTAGCTTATGCGTAAGACAAGGCTTAGGCGTACGAAAATGCTTAGGCGTAAAGAATTCTACGCGTAAGTGATTAGCTTAGGCGTAAAACTAGGGTTTTGCACAAAAATGCTTTACACTTATTGTTAGGTTCCCATTTATGTAACACAAGTAACAATATAAGAAATAGAGATGAAGAGTGATCGGTTGAACACGTTATCACACACACGAATATAAATGATGAAGAGTTAGGCGTAGAGTGAAAGATAAAATGAACAACCAACCCTCAAGTGAGGGTTTACAAGGATTATTTATAGGGCAAGGAGCTAGGGCAACACTACTAGCATCCTTCCCTTCTATGGGCAGGCCAAGGCTCATGGGCCTTCTACACAAGCCTTAGCTTAATAACAAACATAAAGGCCTAATTAAGCTAACTATTACATATTAATCACTAACACTTGTAATCTAGTTTAGGAGTGATTCCAACAATCTCCCCCTAAGTGTTGGTGATGAATGAAGAAGTGATAAACGATGTAGGTGCTGATGTAATAGTAGCTTTGACGTCTTCTAACATTCTTCCTTCAGTGAGAAGAAGTTCCTTGATTCGAAAAATCTCCTAGTGTAGGGATCTTGTATCTTTTGAGTATTACCTTTGGCGTCTTTTGATTTCTTTGTTCTTAAGTTCTTTGTTCTTTGTGGTGAAAGTGATAGTATGTTGAGGTTATCGCATTAGGTGCGCCGTTGCTCAATGTCTCCGCGTCTTTCTCCAACATGCTCATACGCTCTTTAAGGTTGGATTTCAGCTTTGATGAAGTTCTTTTAGTCTTTAAACTTTGTAGATTCTTTGTTAATGAAGAATCATTATGACTTTGTGTTGCCTTTGAATATGAGAGAACTTCTTTGATGATGTAGTTGGCGTAAGCATGTGGAGAATCTGCGATCTCTTTCTACCATAAGCATCCATAAGAAGAAAACATAAAACATGGGTTAGAAATAATCCGGTAGCTTACAAGTTTGAACTTTGAGTGTTATGACATAGTGTGAAAACACAACTCTAATTCTTACAAAGGGATGTTCTGAGCTGGAGTCCCTGAAGTGAGATAACGCGATGTACCGAAGTACACCTACGAGTTCGGATGAGTCATTGAGGTACCGAAGAATCACCCACGATGTAGACCGTTTAAGATACACTAAGCGTAATCCACGGGAGTTACCAAGTGACTGCTTTGTCGAGTTTGTTTGATGTTGACCACGGCAAGAGTTTCCATTCAATCACCGAGATCACATGTGTGAACCTCTCATAAGTGTTCTCGACAGTTGCTAAGATACATGAAGGACACGATAATATATCACTTGTGTTCTTATTGTTGAGCGACAAGCGATGAATTGTCAAGTGTACTAAGAGATCTTTTATGAATCTCGTGGCTCTAGACTCAATAGTGCACTTTGGTTTTCACAGTGGAGACTAGGGAGAGGGTCTCCTTCTTCAATACCAAACAATCTCTAAGAGAATCTTGATAGTTTACGTGGGGTTCTCTATGAGAATGAAACAAGCTTCATTGAGAAACTTGAGTGGCAAAGAAGGTTTAGTGCATCGTCCTTTGGGTCCATGACGACTTTGTTCTTGATACCGGTGTCATCAAGTGACAACCCGGTAGCATATAATTGAACCGATTATACGCCTAAGTTGAATAATACGGAGGCTATTTTTTCACCCTTTCTTTACTTTTTTAATTCTTCAACTCCTTCTTTCTTGATTCTCATTTCTCCTTTTATAATCATACCTAAGGACTTCTAGATTCTAACTATGGGTGGAGTCCTTGGGTAGATCCCTCCGACTCTGGCGGATCATAGAACGATTATTCTAACCTTAATCACCTTATAACTCCATTGCCACAAAACCAATTTGCATGAGAATCTCTCAGTATTACTAAGTAAGAAAAATTTTGTAATACTTGAGAGTTTTGTATTTGCAAAAATACTCCCCTCACACGTGCTTAAGTATTTTGGAGAAATTTGCACGGTGAGAGAAAGCGCTTGCACTTTTGAATTGATCAACTCAAGATAGACAATTCCCGAGACACGGTTCGTTGTATAGTTAAATAGATACATTGTCGACTTTTAGGTGATAACTAGCTCTAATAACTACCTTGAAGATGTGGACAACCCGAAGGTTGTCAAACCCGTCAAGGTTCATGTCTATCGAGGAGTTTCTCGAAAGTCACGATCTACTCGGATAAGTCTTGGAGAACAAATCTTTTCAATGTATGATATTGGGTTTCGTCAATTCATGGGTTGAAGTCTTTTCACACGAAGATTCAATAGCATAACATATTTCTTATCACATATTTTTCTCCCCCTCAAAAATGGCATATAAATGTTATTTTTGGCGAAATTTTGATATCGAATATGACCATTTCGAGTTTTGTGGAAAGATTATCACGAAGAACAATTTTGTGAACAAAGTTAGTAGCGAGATACTCCCCTCGACAAGTGATATAAACTTTTGAGGTTTTGAAAATCATAAGGGAAGTACTTGTCCTTTTGAGCAAAACTTTGAAAATTGAAAGTTTTGATAAGTTTTACTCAAAAGTAAGAAGCTTTCGCTCATTTCATAAGGATTGTGGCACTGAAGCGTACCACTGTGTTAGGTCACCATATATGTAACACAAGCATCAATATGTAGAAATAGAGAAGAGAAGAAGATCGGATGAACACAAACACACACACACGTTATGCGTAAGAAACGATTATGCTTAGGTGAAATATGAAAGTGAACAACCAACCCTCAAGAGAGGGTTATTACAAGGTATTTATAGGAGAGGGAGCTAGGGCAACACTCCTAGTCCCTTCGTTTCTCTTATGGGCTTGGGCCTAGGCTTATGGGCCTTCTACATAAGCCTAAGCTAATAACTAACATAAAGGCCATATTAACCTAACTATTACATGTAAATTACTAACACTTGAATTAAGGTTTAGGAGTGATTCCAACAATCTCCCCCTAAGTGTTAGTGATGAATGAATAGTGATAAGCGTTGTAGGTGCGAGATGTAATAGTAGCTTTGGCGTCTTGACATTCTTCTTTCTTGTGAAGAAGTGTCTTGATTCAAACAATCTCCCGGTGTAGAAATTGTTTCTTTTGAAGTATTACCTTTGGCGTCTTCATTTACTTTGTTCTTTAGTTCTTTGTTCTTTGAAACATAATAAACCTCAACATAATATCCGAAATAATAAGTCTAAAATGGCATCATAAGAAATCGAAGCTAAAATCTCTAAGGTAAGTCCACTCAAGCACTCATCCCAAATCAACCCGACCAATGCTTAGATACGCCTGGAAGAAAAGAAAAGTCTTGGTGAGCTTCAAAAGCCCGGTGAGAGAGATATGAAAGCAAAAGCGAATACTAAGCGATAGCGAATATGAAATAAAGTGAATGAGCGATAGCAAAATCATAATCATTTTCAAAGCATAAATCATAATGTTCAAAATAAAGTTTATAGTCAACTACCACGAGCCCGAAACATATATCATATCATATTCATATTCTCATAAGGCAACATTTTGTAGGGAGACCTACGAGTTATGAAGGGCGTGCATGCACGCGACATCAATCATCGGATAACGAGATAACATATAACATATAACATATAACGGATCTAGGATGCATCCATCGCCCTTCCTACATATTCACAAATATGCTTCACCATCGAGGCGTGGCGAACATCACTCTCGCCCTAGAGTCATATCGGAGGTGCATCAACGATCGGACATGGAACCCCCATGACTAGTTAAATATTTGGCTCGGTGTCAAACTATCTTAGGTCAAATCAAAATGTCATAAGCGACACGGATCATCTTTTATCGAAAATCATTCATATTTCCAAAATCACAGTTTTCATATCGGATAGTTCAAAATCGGATGTTTGAATTGAAATCGAGTTCGGATAAGCAATAGCTCAAACAAATCAAATTTTGGGATTCATAGCAAAGGCTTAGGAAACCCTAATACAAAAGCGTTAAAGAAACCTCTCTTGAAAAGGTCGGAATATATCATGCCTTATTCCAACGCAAATGATCAAAAGCGAGAAGGCGAAGGCAAAGGATTACTCCTCTTCTCGGAACCTATAGACATTAATGATGCGTCCATGTTATTTATGATTCCATAATCGTCAAAATGATCTTTTAATATTTGGTGTTCATAATTAATGTATTTTAAATGATCTTCTTACTTTAGGTTTTATTAAATGAGACTTAAGTATTCTATAATTAATGTTGTAGATTAGGGTTCGTTATGTCATTTATTAAAGTCTAGGGTTAAATGTGAAAATAGTTTATAAGTCATAACTCACACATGAAATAACAATTACTATATTTAGCTCAAACCTAATCGACTCTCATTTATGTTCTAGGGTTTCTTATTCTTTAATGTCTCATAATATGCATTTACTTTACATGTTACGTCTTAATGACTCGCTACTTAACCTAATCGTAAATGATAACAATCTTTCCTTTTATGTTTTATCATATCGTTTATGATTTTATGTAACATACAAGTTACTTATTACTTGGATAAATTACATGTACATAACTACTAGTTCACTTGAATTAATATAACGCACACAAAAAGACACGTTCATGAAACATTTGGGTTTGACATACTTTATTTGCTTTACATATTAAACTAGGGTTTATGTTTACGTGACCCTTACTTGTTTATTACCGTCCAAACTTATATATATATATATATATATATATATATATATATATATATATATATATATATATATATATATATATATATATATATATATATATATATATATATATATATATATATATATATATATATATATATATATATATATATATATATATATATTCGATTCAACTAGGGTTTCGGCTAGTAGGTTTACATGAGTCTTAGCTCATCTAAACACGTTACATATTCAAGTTATAATGTTTTACCCTTGGCGAATACTTATATGGTTCGGTCCTAACTCATGCATGGTTCGGCCTAGTTTAGCTCAACATATACATGACCCGATTCAATATTACATCTTCGTTACATGTCTTTAATATTTATCAAGTTCAATTCATTAGGGTTTGCCTTGGTTTTGGTTTACACCTCTCGGCACAAGAAAAGAAAACAAAACTTGACTAAACAAAATATAACTCGACATATTAACGTAAGGTACATCAAAACAAGGCGAATAAGCGTTATACCTTAACTTGTTGAAGCAAAAATCTCAACACCAAGGGTGTTAGTATTCGATGAGTAGAAGAAAGAAAAGGGAGAGGTAAAGCAAACTAGGGTTTCACTTTTGAGCTCATGAGTTATATTTATAGTAGTAGCATTTTAGGTTTAGGCAAATTGGAGGGTTTGGGTTGGCTTGATCCAACCGAAGGCACACAAAACCCACGCCCACCTTTGGGCTTGGTGCTTGACCCAGCGAACAAAACAAACGCCCCTTGGGCTCTAGACTTTCGGCAGCAGAGAAGAAAGCGAGCCCATACAAACAAACGAACGGCCCAACCTTTAGCGAAGCGTTTAAATCCTTCGTCGTATCAAAGTTGTTCACGTAAAATATTCGTTAAGTTTTTATTATTCGTAAGTTAGGTTTTAATTTCGTTAAGTGCTTTTAAACGTGTATTACGTATTTTATAGTTTTTGATTCCAAGGGCATTTTAGTCTTTATATACGTTTTAGATTTTCGGGTTTTACAATTCTTCCCTCTAAAAAATTTTAGTCTCGAAAATTGAAATGAAACGGAAGCAACGAGATGAGACATACCGAACTATTCAAAGAAATGAGGATAACTAGCTCGCATTGACTCTTGGTTTCCCAAGTAGCCTCGCTCGGGTGATTTTTCCAAAGAATCTTAACGAGCGGAATAACTTTACTTCTCATGACTCTCTCTTGTCTTTCTAAAATAGCTTCGGTTCTTGAGATAAAGACATATCGGATTGAATTTGATCCAACGGATACGAAACAATGTGTAATGGATGATAGTTGTATCCCTTAGAAGAGATACATGGAACACATCATGAACATCGACAAGCGAGGCGGAAGTGCTAATCGATCGAAACTTCTCCTATCGCTCCAAAATTTCAAGCGGACTAATGAATGAGGTGAGCTTGCCCTTGATTCCAAAGCGTTCACACCCCTAAGCGGCGAGACTTTCAAAAATACACGATCACCAACTCGAAACTCTAGATCACGGCGATGCTTGTCGGCATAACTTTTCCGGCGAGACCTAGCCTCCTTCAACTTTTCTCTAGCAATTGCTACTTTCTCATTTGTGATCTCAATCATTTCCGGACCTTGATTAGGCGTTCACCTACTTCATCCCAACAAGTAGGTGATCTACATTTTCTTCCATAAAGAAGTTCAAGCGGTGTTGCCTTAATGCTAGCATGCCATGCTGTTGTTGTATGCAAACTCTACCAAACATAAATATTCATCCGGTGCCAGGTCCATTCCAAAGCACAAGCCCTTAGCATATCCTCTAAGGTGCGAATAGTCCTCTCGGTGACCATCTGTTTGAGGATGGCTTTAGTACTAAAATTAAGTCGAGTACCCCGAGCTTTTGCAAACCCTTCCGAGCGAGAAGTAGCGGATCCCTATCGACACAATAGGCGTCGAGTACCATGAAGCCTAACTATCTCTTGCTAAAAATCTACGCCAATCTACTAATACCGTAATCCTTTCTAATTGGTAAGAAATGAGCGATTTGGTTAGCGATCAACAACCACCCAAATCGCATCATGCTTCTTAGTAAGAGGTAGTCCGGTCACAAAGTCCATAGATATCTTATCCCACTTCCATGTCGGAATATCCAATGGTTATAACGATCCACTAGCTCTTTGATGTTCGATCTTCACTTGCGACAAATCATACACTTGACACAAGCGTCGCCATATCTTGCTTCATGCCGTTCCACGAAATCTTGTTTCAAATCCTATACATCTTGGTAGAACCGGGATGGATAGTGAAAAAGAACTATGAGCTTGATCATAACTTTCTCACGAAGTACACGATCATTGGGAGCATAAAGCCTATCTTCATACCATACGATTCGCCGTTATCAACCTTAAACTCATTGCCTACCTTCTTCAACATTACGAGCTACGGCCCGCACGCCGTCATCTTTCTGAGCTTCCTTAATTTGCATTATAAGGTTCGAATCCACCTTCATACTAGCCCGGTATCCACCAAAACCTCGTCGCACAACTCAACATCCAAGCGCTCTAAGTTACGAATGATCCTAGGCTCAATCTCAATACTTGCAAGCATACACGATTTCGGCTAAGTGCGTCGGCCTTCATTAGCCTTACCGGGATGGTCTTGAATGTTAGTGTCATAATCCTTAAGAAGTTCTAACCATCTTCTTTGTCTCATGTTGAGTTCCTTTTGGTGAAAATATACTTGAGGCTCTTATGATCGGTGAAAATATCACACGTCTCTCCATACAAGTAATGTCTCCGGATCTTCAACGCGAACACCACGGACTAACTCAAGGTCATGAGTTGGATAATTCTCCTCATAAGGTTTCGGTTGTCTTGAGCGTAGCTATCACCTTACCATGTTGCATCAAGACACGCATTGATCCTTTCTTAGATGCATCGCTATAGATTTGATATCCTCCGAACCGGATGGAAGAGTCAAAATAGGGCGGACACCAACCTCCGTTTCAACTCTTCAAAACTCTTTTCTCTTTCATCCGTCCACACGAACTTTTCACCTTTCCTCATCAATTGGGTTAAGGGCAAAGCTAAGCGAGAGAAACCTTCAACAAAGCGTCGGTGGTATCCAAGAAGTCCTAGAAAACTCTTAACCTCGATCACTGTCGTAGGTCTTGGCCACTTAGTGATAGCCTCAACCTTAGGCGGATCCATGGTTATACCATCGGTGACGTCGATATGACCAAGGAAAGCGACTTGTCTTAACCAAAATTCACACTTCGAGAATTTGGCGTACAACTTCTTCTTCCTCAAAATCTCTAAAACTATCCGGAGATGTTGCTCATGCTCCTCTTGGACTTAGAGTAAACTAAAATGTAAATCGATAAAAACAATAACGAACTTGTCAAGGAACTCATGGAAAACACGATTCATCGGGTCCATAAACACGGAAGGCGCATTCGTGAAACCAAAAGGCATAACGAGAAACTCATAATGACCATATACGAGTACGAAAGCGGTCTTAGGAACATCTTGCTCCTTCACACATAGTTGATGATAACGGACCTCGGATCAATCTTAGAAAAGAACTTAGCTCCTTGAAGTTGATCAAACAAATCGTCTATCGTGGAAGAGGATAAGCAGTTCCGAATAATGTCTGGTTGAGTTCACGGTAGTCGATACATAGCGCGTACTTCCATCCATCTTCTTCACAAACAAAGCAGGTGCACCCATGGAGAAACACTAGGTCGAATGAATCCATTATCTATCATCTCTTGCATTTGTTCCTTGACTCTTCGGTTCTATAGGTGCCATACGATACAGACTTCGAAATTTGTTTAGCACCGGGAATCAACTCAATGCTAAACTCAACTTCTCTAGGCGGAGGAATACCGGGAAGTTCATCGGGAAAAGCGTCGGTGAATTCACAAACAACATAAAGGTTTTCAATGTTAGGACTCTTCAAAGGCGTGTCCTTAACGGATGCCGAAAACCTTGACACCCATGAGCAATCATGGTGGTGCCTTCATAGCGAAATGAACTTATGATTTGAGTGGTTTAGAACCATAATAAGCGAATTGGGATGTTTCGTCTCCAAAGATCACGGTTCTAGCATAGCGGTCAATGGAAGCTCTATGATAAGCCAACCAATCCATGCCTAGACCGATATCAAAGTCGACCATATCGAGAGGATCACGGATGTGCGAGGCGAATACGATCATCAAAGCGAAGAGGACACTTAGCGTATTTATGATCAATGATCATATGGTTTTCATAGGCGAGATATCGATAAGTGATTCGTTAGTGGTTGTGGCTTCATATTAAGTTTCTTAGCACATGTGAGCGGATATAATGGAGTGTGTTGCACGGTGTCAAATAAAGCGAAGATAGAATAATCATCAATGAAAAGAGTGCCGTAATGGTACACAAGTATGCTCCGCTGATTCGAGTAGTAGCATAAACACGTCCGATGGTAGGTGGCGGCTTGGTGTAGTTTCCGAGGAATCGCGGGTTCCTCTTAGGGCAATCCTTGATCTTGTGAGTAGTGGAACCACAGAGAAACATCCACAGTGGCCTTGAAACACGGTCTGGATGAGCCTTTCCACAAGTAGTGCGAGATAGGTGGGGAGGCAAAACTTGGTATCCTTCTTGACCGGAAGATCCCAAGCACGACCACGATTCGATCCTCGAGCCGGTGATCTTTGTTGTAACACTGGTTATTGTTACCTTGATTACGACGATCATTTCCACTCTTACCGCCAGATTACGCTATCTTGACCCCTACGCCTCGGGCGTCTAGAGTCCACATTCCTTCCGATCGACCCGTGATCATAACCCTTATCCACTTGTCCCTTGAATCATAACTCACGCCGGTATTTCCTTATACTCATTACTTTGAGTCCTACCTTGAATCCGATCACCATCGCGATTACACTTGTTGTAACCCGAACCTCATGAAAGATCTCAATGTTACGAGTGCATCATTGCGAGCCGACACATCCTCGTACTCGGTGTTAGCGATCGGTCCAACACCCACTTCTTCAATCCCCATTTGAAATGCTTAGCTTGGCGCCTACCATCTCCGACAATCGCTCCAATGGAACTTACCAACCTCATAAACCTACTCATGTACTCATTGGGTTCTCATGATCAAGCGGTAGATTGCACGATAATCCTCTCATACCTTTCTTTGTTCGCATCGAAGTAGTGCGGTTATAGAAGATAGTCCGAAACTCCGCCCAAGTACAAGTAATAGCAAAAGCATCTCCTCCTCGTGCTTGTTTCAATGCTTTCCACCAATTTAAAGCATCACCTTCCAACTTAAGCGCAACCAAGCGAGTCTTAAACTCGTCTCCACAACCCATGCTTCAAACGGCTTCTCAACATGAGTGATCGGTCCTCGGCTTCGATGGGAGTAGCGGCGGTGCTAAAGAAAGAGGCTTGAGCTTAAAACGCTCGAGCCAAGTGTGAATGCACTGGGTTGATTTCCTCCACCACTTCCGAGCACCATTTGATTACGAATGTTGTTGATCACTGTTCCATCATCTCGGGTGTAGTCGAACCGGGAAAAGAGAGTTGAGAGCATTCGCATGATCGTGATATCCATGTTAGTAGCATCATCGTCTCCATCCAAGTTTTGACGAGTTCAAACCATCGAATGATATTCAAACGATTAGCAAAAGAACAAAGGTGAGATCTGAAATGGAAGTTCGCAGAAGAAACCTAAGTCTACCCAAATCCTCACGGTCAAATCCTAAACTCCAAGGGATAACCTAAGGTTCTTATGTTCACAGTCCACGACTACAAGTCGTAAACACAGGCTCGATGCCATAAATTGTAGCGCTCAGGCCGCCAAGGGTAAAGGAATCAAAAGTAATGGTGTCATATCAAAGCAAAACATAAATAACCAAAAGAAGTCTTAACATAAATACGGAAATAATCCAAGTCAAATGACTTCAATACATAGGTCCCAGCGGAAACATAATAAACCTCAACATAATATCCGAAATAATAAGTCTAAAATGGCATCATAAGAAATCGAAGCTAAAATCTCTAAGGTAAGTCCACTCAAGCACTCATCCCAAATCAACCCAGCTTCCAATGCTTAGATACCTGCCACGGAAGAAAAGAAAAGTGCGGTTGAGCTTCAAAAGCCCGGTGAGCGGATATGAAAGCAAAGCGAATACTAAGCGATAACGAATATGAAATAAAGTGAATGAGCGATAGAAAAATCATAATCATTTTCAAAGCATAAATCATAATGTTCAAAATAAAGTTTATAGTCAACTACCACGAGCCCGAAACATATATCATATCATATTCATATTCTCATAAGGCAACATTTTGTAGGGAGACCTACGAGTTATGAAGGGCGTGCATGCACGCTGCATCAATCATTAGATAACGATAACATATAACATATAACATATAACGGATCTAGGATGCATCCATCGCCCTTCCTACATATTCACAAATATGCTTCACCATCGAGGCGTGGCGAACATCACTCTCTTCGCCCTAGAGTCATATCGAGAGGTGCATCGATACGGACATGGAACCCCATGACTAGTTAAATATTTGGCTCGGTGTCAAACTATCTTAGGTCAAATCGAATGTCATAAGCGACACGGATCATCTTTTATCGGAAAATCATTCATATTTCCAAAATCACGGTTTTCATATCGGATAGTTCAAAATCGGATGTTTGAATTGAAATCGAGTTCGGATAAGCAATAGCTCAAACAAATCGATTTTGGGATTCATAGCAAAGGCTTAGGAAACCCTAATACAAAAGAAAGCGTTAAAAGGAAACCTCTGAAAAGGTGGAATATCATGCCTTATTCCAACGCAAATGATCAAAAGCGAGAAGGCGAAGGCAAAGGATTACTCCTCTTCCGAACCTATAGACATTAACGGTCGTCCATGTTATTTATGATTCCATAATCGTCAAAATGATCTTTTAATATTTGGTGTTCATAATTAATGTATTTTAAATGATCTTCTTACTTTAAGTTTTATTAAATGAGACTTAAGTATTCTATAATTAATGTTGTAGATTAGGGTTCGTTATGTCATTTATTAAAGTCTAGGGTTAAATGTGAAAATAGTTTATAAGTCATAACTCACACATGAAATAACGAATTACTATATTTAGCTCAAACCCTAATCGACTCTCATTTATGTTCTAGGGTTTTCTTATTCTTTAATGTCTCATAATATGCATTTACTTTACATGTTACGTCTTAATGACTCGCTACTTAACCTAATACGTAAATGATAACAATCTTTCCTTTTATGTTTTATCATGTACGTTTATGATTTTATGTAACATACAATTTACTTATTACTTGGATAAATTACACATGTACATAACTACTAGTTCACTTGAATTAATATAACGCACACAAAAGAGACACGTTCACAAACATTTAGGGTTTGACATACTTTATTTGCTTTACATATTAAACTAGGGTTTATGTTTACGTGACCCTTACTTGTTTATTACACGTCCAAAACTTATATATATATATTCGATTCAACTAGGGTTTCGGCTAGTAGGTTTACGCAAGTCTTAGCTCATCTAAACACGTTACATATTCAAGTTATAATGTTTTACCCCTTAGCCGAATACTTATATGGTTCGGTCCTAACTCATGCATGGTTCGGCCTAGTTTAGCTCAACATATACATGACCCGATTCAATATTACATCTTACGTTACATGTCTTTAATATTTATCAAGTTCAATTCATTAGGGTTTGCCTTGGTTTTGGTTTACACCTCTCGGCACAAGAAAAGAAAACAAAACTTGACTAAACAAAATATAACTCGACATATTAACGTAAGGTACATCAAAACAAGGCGAATAAGCGTTATACCTTAACTTGTTGAAGCAAAATCTCAACACCAAGGGTGTTAGTATTCGCCCAGTAGAAGAAAGAAAAGGGAGAGCAAAGCAAACTAGGGTTTCACTTTTGAGCTCATGAGTTATATTTATAGTAGTAGCATTTTAGGTTTAGGCAAATTGGAGGGTTTGGGTTGGCTTGATCCAACCGAGGCACACCAAAAACCCACGCCCACCTTTGGGCTTGGACGACCCAGCGAACAAAACAAACGCCCTTGGGCTCTAGACTTCTTGGCAAGAAAAGAAAAGCGAGCCCATACAAACAAAGCGAGCGGCCCAACCTTTAGCGAAGCGTTTAAATCCTTCGTCGTATCAAAGTTGTTCACGTAAAATATTCGTTAAGTTTTTATTATTAAGTAAGTTAGGTTCTTAATTTCGTTAAGTGCTTTTAAGCGTGTATTACGTATTTTATAGTTTTTGATTCAAAGGGCATTTTAGTCTTTATATCGTTTTAGATTTTCGGGTTTACACTTTAAGTCTTTAAACTTTGTAGATTCTTAGTTGACGAAGAATCATTCGACTTTAATGTTGCCTTTGATTATGAGAGAACTTCCATAAGTGATGTTGTTGGTATGAGCATGTGGAGAATCGCACGATTAGTCCGCTCGAGCTTTCATAAGAAGTAAACATGGGAAAGGTTAGTAATAAGCGGTTCCCAGCACTTACACGTTTGAACTTGAGAGTGTTAACGACATTGTGTGAAAACACAACTCTAATTCTCACAAAGGCCATTCTGAACGGAGTCCCACAAGTGAGATAACGCGATGTAAAGTACACCTATGGTTCGAGATGAGTTCTTTGAGGTACGAAGCATCACCTCCTGACGTAGACCGTTTGAGACCACTAAGCGTAATCCACGGGAGTTACCGGCGACTGCTTGTCGAGGTGTTTGATGTTGACCCAGCATGAGTTTCCATTCAATCATGAGGATCACTGATGTGAACCTCTCATAAATGTTCTCGACAGTTGCTAGGATGCATGTAGGACTCGATAGCGTACCCTTTGTTGTTCTTATTGTTGAACAACAAGTGATGAAATGTCAAGTGTACCTAAGAGATCTTTTGATGAATCTCGTGGCTCTAGACTAAATAGTGCACTTTGGTTTTCCCGAGGAGACTAGGGAGAGGTCTCCTTCTTGATACCGGCAATCTCAAGAGAAAGCGGATAGTTTACGTAGGGTTCCTGTGAGAATGAAACAAGCTTCGTTGAGAGAAACTTGAGTGGCTAAGAAGGTGTAGTGCATGCGTCACTTGGGTCCATGATGACTTTTAATCTTCAATACGGGTGTCATCAAGTGACAACCGGTAGCATATGAATTGAACCCGATTATACGCCTCTAAGTTGAATAATTTGGAGGCTATTTCTTTTCACCTTTTCTTTGCATTTCTTTTTAATTCTTCAACTCCTTCTTTCTCTAATTCTCATTTCTCCTTTTATAATCATACCTAAGGACTTCTAATACTAACTATTGGTAGTGTCCTTGGGTAGATCCCTCCGACTCTTCACGGATCATAGGACAGTTAATCCTAACCTTAATCACCTTATAACTCGGTTGCCATAAAACCATTTTTCATGAAAATCTATCAAGTATCGTGAATGAAAAACATGTTTGAACACTTCAAGAGTTTTAGATTTTGAAATACTCCCCTCGACATGTGCTTAAGAGTTTTGGCGAAATTTGCACGTGAGAGAAAAGCACACTTTTGAATTGATCGACTCAAGATAGACAATTCCTTGCGAGACACGACACGTTGCATAGTTAAAGAGATGCATTGTCGACTTTTAGGTGACAACTAGCTCTAATAACTACCTTGAAGATGTGGACAACCCGAGAGGTTGTCAAACCGATCCTGATTCATGTCATCAAGAGCTTCTCGAATAGGCACAATTTACTTGGATAAGTCTTGGAAGACAAATCTTTTCAATGTAAGGCTATTCGGATCCGTCAATTCATGGGTTGAAGTCTTTTCACACGAGGATTCATTAGCAAAACACAACATATTTCTTATCACATAATTGTCTCCCCTCAAAATGGCATATAAATGTTATTTTGAAGAAATAATGAGAATAAATATGACCGGTTTGAGTTTTGTGGGAAGATTACACAAAGAACAATTTGTGAACAAAGTTTTAAGTCAAATACTCCCCTCGACAAGTAATACTAACTTTTGAGGTTTTGAAAATGTAAGGGAAGTACTTGTTCTTTTGAGCAAAACCTTGAAAAATGAAAGGTTTGATAGGTTTTACTCAAAAGTAAGAAGCTTTCGCTCCTTTTATAGGATTGTGCTTTGAAGCATACCACAAGGTCCTTTCATTACAAGAATGGGTTGTACTTCGTTATGTGTGCACAAGCCATAGACAATATAAAATCATACATCAAAATAATATGAAATAGAAGCGGTTTAAGGGTACCGGTAGTCCGATAATATCACCGGGAATGCGAGCAGGCGTTCATAGCCGGTGAGAGTAATCTGGGAAGACTACCTACAAAGCTCTCTAGTGTTACAGGCGTCCCTTTTGTACAACCTCTAATCAATCATTGTGATGATCCTCTTCACATCCGTGCATCACGAGAGTTCCATCGCTTTGGTGTCCCAATGTCTTCATGTATATCTTTCAACCTGTATAAGCCAAGCCATCCTAACCTTCTTCAATGTATGATCCCCAAACTTGTGAAGATCTCTACACGCCATCAGCGGTTCGTTGTAGTTCACTACGGTAAATTACTCGAATGGTTTCTGACGAGGTGTATTGTGGAAGGCGGTTGATGTCGGGAAGTTCTAGCTAAGGTGCGGTGAAGTTGACACGGTGCGTCGACTCAACAACAAGTTGTAGATCTTCTACACGTTCTGTATCACTATGCTTCGATGAATATGAGCAAGGACTTGATGTATTCGCGTTGAATTTCGATCGAGAGTTGTCTCATGCGTCCACGCACTTTGGCAAGATCTGGATCTTCAATGTCGTTGAGAGACAAGTTCGAAAGTCCGATTCATAGAATTCATAGTCTCTTTCGTCTTGTCTTTTGACCACAATTTTCTTGAGGAAAGTGTAGTCCCATTTAGGCAGAAAGAGCTACATGCTTAACAACAACGATTGCTTTAGTCTTGAACACTTCATGTTGAGACTTGAACTGGCGACACGTAGTAGATTCGTCGGCGTTCGGGTGAATCCCATACATTGCATCACGGTCATACAATTCCACATTGTTGGAAAACATGTGGGTAGCCTTTTCCTCGATGGCTCTGCGGTTAGAGTATATGGCTGCAGGGAGCGGAAGTGTCGATGATGTAGCGTATTTCCTTGAATCATCAACTTTGCCGTGTAGAAGAAATTCCAAGTCGTTGTTGAAGAAGTAGCGAAATGGAATCTTAGGTCGATATGGTTGGTGATCGTTGGTAGAGGTTTAGACCGATCGGTGTAGTAAGGAGCATTGTCTTTCTGGAGAAGTCGATGTTTGCTTGAGGTTGAGCCAATCAATGTTATTGGACATGGCTTGTACTATGTTTTCAAGATGGTATTCAACCTCGATGGCACTTTCCGAGTTGTCTTTAGCGGTTGAAAGGCTTCATTCTTGATTCGTTTCAACTCGATTTCATCATCTTCTTCACTCGAATTTTTCTTGCGGTAACTTTGCATGCTCCAATGTACTACCGTCTACGGATCTTGACCTTGGATGGATAGGGAGTAGAATTAACAAGTGTAGAAAACCGGTTGTATTCATCGGTGTCATCTTCATCTAGCCATGATCGACATTAGCCTTAGGCGACTTCTTCTTTTCTTACGTGGCTTAGATGATGATCTTGGTTTCTTTGCTTTGTCGGGAGAGGTGGGTTGTTGTTGGGGCTCGAGGACTTCCTCATCGTCACCACCCGTATACTCAAAGTGATCACCAATTTTACGAGTGCAGGGTGGTAACTTTCGAGAATCTGAGGTTTTTCGGTAGAAGAGCGAGGAGGAGATCGTGGTTGTTTGGAGTCCTTTGGGGTGGAGGTTGCATGGAGGATGATTCACCAGACTTCTTGAGGCGTTTAGGCTCGTCATGCTTATCCTTATCCTTATCTTCTTCGTCTCTTGGGCGTTTAGGCATTGAGCTTCTTCCCACAGTGGTGATTTGAGTTGATATTTCGTGATGCTTCAAACAATTTTCCTTGAGGAAAAGTAAATGTTGCGGGCGTTTAGACATTTGAGCTACCGGACTGTTAACCAATTGACATCGAGAATATTATGGGATCAAGCGGGTTGATGTTGACATACATTGGTGTTGATCTCATAGTTTGCTTGGCGAGTGTAATAGATTCGGATAGAGTTATTTGGTAAACATCTCCTTTGTAACTCCGGGAGCGATGTCAAGAAGGTACTTGTGAGTGTAACCTTTGATCATCTCGTTCATTTACCCTTGAGGATCACGTTCCATGAACTTGGATGTACTCCTTGCATCTTTCATCTTGTCATTCTCGTCATGAAGGTGCGCATGCACAGTCGTGAGAAAATTCACTTTTGTAAAGCACGTCTTTCTTCGACTGTTTGACGCCTTTAACGATTAAGTGTCTTAGCTTGAGAGATCCAAGAAGCGGTTGGCTTCTTCAACGATTTGGATGTGGATCTGGTTGATCTTACGGATGGTGGTGGTGAAGAGTGAGAAGATGAGTCGATGTTTCCTCCTTAGAACGTCTTGGGACTGTCTAGAAGAAAATGATCATTGGCGGTTTCTTCTTCATTTCCGAACTTAGCCGTTTCATGACCTTAGTATCATCGTGAGAGTTTTCTCGGTCTTTTACGTTTGGTTCCTCAATATCAAAGTTGATGGAACCTTCAATCTGCCGTTGTTGTTGTTCGTGAGTGATGGTAGTACCGGTTCCCTTATCGGGTCGATTAACCGCATCGAGGCTGGTGTGGCTCGAATACCACCACTTGAACCTCGAGGCCATGAGTTTGATCTTTACGAATTCTTGACAAAGTGTTTTCGTCTGAGTTCCTTCAACTTCTTTTGATATTCACTTTCTTCGTCAAGCTGGTTCTTCGTCGAACTCTCTTTATCATGCTCAATCACTAGGGTTTTCCCTTTACCTTTGTCATCGGTGGTGGGAGGTTTAGCTCTTGATGGAGTAATATCGGTTGCGTTTGAGTAGAAAACCTCTTAAATGCGATTACGTATCTTGAGCTTTCGTCCACTAGCTTTCTTTGCGGTTCGAGCTTAGGCACGGGAATAGGCAGCTTCCTTAGAAGAATTTTCCTTTTGAGTGAAGGTTTCCTCTTGATAACTTTGTTGACTCTCGGTTCTTGCTGACCTTGCTGCACTCCCTCGTCTGGTTTTCTGGTAGGTGTGCAGAAGGCTTGTCATCGAGAAAACCAACTTTGCTTTCTTCAACCGCTACGGATACCTTTTGTATGTGTAGAGCTTTTGATTTCATCGAGACGAAGGTGATCGGCAACCTGACACCACTGTTTCTTCGTTGTTGATTCCTTGAATCGGCGGTTAAGTAGGTTCGAGACAACATGTCGTGATTGTTGGGGTCATTGAGTCTCTTGGGGATATCGAGATTGAGTCAAGAGTTCTTTGGATCAACGATTTTGTATATCGATATAAGGAATCTTTGAGCCAAGCTTTTGAGGAATGACATCATGTCGTCCCATATCGAACTTCAATTTCGATGTGCTTCATGTTGATCAAAGCCCAAAAAATCTGCGGTTCCATGAGCTTGGGATGCTCATAGCCTTTATCGCGACCGGAAGGCGATTTGGTGATGATGATGTAGAGAGTTCTCGGGGTTGAGGAATATTCTTAAGATCCACGTATGAATGCTTAGTGATTACTCCCGTAGCTTCATCATAACCAATGTCGATCAAGAATTGGAGAAAAGTCTCTTCGATTGGTATAGCAGCGTATTCGGTTGGCTCGATGTCGGGAATGAGGAGAAGCAGTCCTTAAGTCTGCGGGTGTGATGGTGACTTGTTTGTGGTTGAGAGTCACCATCACGACATTACATCCTTTGATCTTTTACCTTGTATTCAGGCGATGAATGTAGATCTCGGAGCGATGGCGAGTTGGAGAGCATGTTCGATAAGGATGATTCTTGAGAATATCCACGGCAATCAAGCAAGAAGACTACGAGCGGTGAGAGTTTCAAAGTCAAGTCGAAGGTTGTTCTTTCCAATCTTCATCGGATAGCCATTAGGGAAGATATCAGCAATGGTGAGAACATTTGGTGCATCCACATTCATTTGAGCGTCCATGTCGTGATCTGAAAGATATTTAGCCAAAAGAACCAACATATTGAAAGACATTATGTTAGTCAACAGATGGTTTTATTGTCTACTTATTGAATGTGATGAGTCAACGATTGTTACGAGTCCAAAGTCACTTGTTTGTTCAACAGTCCAATGAAGTCGTGATAAGTTTCGTGAGTTAATTAACTTTAAGTTGTAAAGTCCATGTTATCACTTATTTCTCACAACATATTAAACATTTAAGTTTATTAGTGACATTATTGGTTTTGTGGCGTTATGATTTATTTACTTACAAGTTTGCACGCGTAACAATTCATAATAAAGGTTAAACAAGGCTTAGGCGTAGAAATGGCAAGCTTATGCGTAAATAGGAGAGGTATCTGGCGTAAGCGCAAGCTTATGCGTAGAATCTGACTTCTGCGTAAGAAATATTACAGCGTGGGAAAAGGGGACCTTATGCGTGGAGCTTACGGCGTAGCGCATATAAAACCTTCACGCGCAAGGCTTACTCGTGAGAGTAGACCTTATGCGTAGATGTCACAGTTTACGCATATCCTTCACGGGATACGCGTAGTCCATATGTAGAACCTACGCGTAGAGTTATGCGTAAGATTACTCTTCAAGATAACCTTCTACGGCGTAAGGTGATCCTTATCGTGAATTGCTAATAACCTTGATTATGAATTTCACGAGAAATAAACACGAAATAAGTTAATCATAGCACCAATTATTAACACATACATTCAATATTTATCGGATCAAACATGAAAAACTCATTAAGCAGGTTATGCGTAAAAATCCTTATCGTAAACTTAAACCTTAAGGTTTAATTTCTCTGAGTAAGAGATTTAGCCATAGGAATGCACCAAAATGATTACGGTAAGTCTAAGAAGCCTATTAAGTTGTCTTATCCAAGTTTTAACATCAAATATGTCATGAATCAAAAATATCCAAACCGTATGAACATAAACCCTACTTTCCAATTTATGAAGAATTAGTGTTTACGGGTAATTTACGGGTCTAAGTGCGATCAATTCAACTTGAAAACAACCTCATACAACAATCTTTATCACCAAAACGTTCACATATGAAAACCCCAAACTAACGCATGAACCCTAATTCACAATATCAAGCAATTACGTATTTACGGGCGGTATTGATGATAAAATGGACTCATAGTGATTAAATGAGCGTTTGACATAACCATTTTAACCAAAAACACTCAAACATGATTATGTGTTCATACGCTTATCGTAGAACACTAAAATCTAAAATCTCAAGTTTTAACCGTTGGATTTGTGAAAGATTCAAAACCATTGTTTAGAACGTGCGGGACTGTCTAGAAGAAAATGATCATTGGCGGTTTCTTCTTCATTTCGAACTTAGCCGTTTCATCAGACCTTAGTATCATCGCCAGGAGTTTTCTCGGTCTTTTACGTTTCGGTTCCTCAATATCAAAGTTGATGGAACCTTCAATCTGCCGTTGTTGTTGTTCGTGAGTGATGGTAGTACGGTTCCCTTATCGGGTCGATTATCCGCATCGAGGCGGGTGTGGCTTGAGTACCACCACTTGAACCTCCGGGGCCATGAGTTTGATCTTTTACAATTCTTGACAAAGTGTTTTCGTCGAGTTCCTTCAACTTCTTTTGATATTCACTTTCTTAAATCAACTGGTTCTTCGTCGAACTCTCTTTATCATGCTCAATCACTAGGGTTTCCCTTTACCTTTGTCATCGGTGGGTGGGAGGTTTAGCTCTTGATGGAGTAATATCGGTTGCGATTTGAGTAGAAAACCTCTTAAATGCGATTACAGTATCTTGAGCTTTCGTCCACTAGCTTTCTTTGCGGTTCGAGGCTTAGGCAGGGAATAGAAGCGACTTCCTTAGAAGGAATTTTCCTTTTGAGTGAAGGTTTCCTCTTGATAACTTTGTTGACTCTCGGTTCTTAAGACTTGCTCCCTCGTCTGGTTTTCTGGTAGGTGTGCAGAAGGCTTGTCATCGAGAAAACCAACTTTGCTTTCTTCAAGCGCTACGGATACCTTTTGTATGTGTAGAGCTTTTGATTTCATCAGATGGAAGGTGATCGGCAACACAACACCTGTTTCTTCGTTGTTGATTCCTTGAATCAGCGGTTAAGTAGAGTTCGGACAACATGTCGTGATTGTTGGGGTCATTGAGTCTCTTGGGGATATCGAGTTGAGTCCAAGAGTTCTTTGGATCAACGTTTTGTATATCGATATAAGGAATCTTTGAGCCAAGCTTTTGAGGAATGACATCATGTCGTCCCATATCGAACTTCAATTTCGATGTGCTTCATGTTGATCAAAGCCCAAAAATCTGCAGTTCCATGAGCTTGGGATGCTCATAGCCTTTGTCACGACCAAGGCGATTTGGTGATGATGATGTAGAGAGTTCTCGGGGTTGAGGAATATTCTTAAGATCCACGTATGAATGCTTAGTGATTACTCCTGTAGCTTCATCATAACCAATGTCGATCAAGAATTGGAGAAAAGTCTCTTGATTGGTATAGCAGCGTATTGGTTGGCTCGATGTCGGGAATGAGGAGAGCGGTCCTTAAGTCTGCGGTGTGATGGTGACTTGTTTGTGGTTGAGAGTCATTGTCACGACATTACGTCCTTTGATCTTTTGCCTTGTATTCAGGCGATGAATGTAGATCTACGGAGCGATGGCGAGTTGGAGAGCATGTTACGATAAGGATGATTCTTGAGAATATCCTGACAATCAAGCAAGAAGACTACGAGCGGTGAGAGTTTCAAAGTCAAGTCGAAGGTTGTTCTTTCCAATCTTCATCGGATAGCCATTAGGGAAGATATCGGCAATGGTGAGAACATTTGGTGCATCCACATTCATTTGGCGTCCATGTCGTGATCGAAGATATTTAGCCAAAAGAACCAACATATTGAAAGACATTATGTTAGTCAACGAGATGGTTTTATTGTCTACTTATTGAATGTGATGAGTCAACGATTATTCTGAGTCCAAAGTCACTTGTTTGTTCAACAGGTCCAATGAAGTCGTGATAAGTTTCGTGAGTTAATTAACTTTAAGTTGTAAAGTCCATGTTATCACTTATTTCTCACAACATATTAAACATTTAAGTTTATTAGTGACATTATTGGTTTGTGGCGTTATGATTTATTTACTTACAAGTTTGCGTAACAATTCATAATAAAGGTTAAACAAGGCTTAGGCGTAGAAATGGCAAGCTTATGCGTAAATAGGAGAGGTATCTGGCGTGGCATGCAAGCTTATCGTAGAATCGACTTCTGGCGTGAAATATTCAGCGTGGGAAAAGGGGACCTTATGCGTAGAGCTACGGCGTGGCGCATATAAAACCTTACAGCGCAAGGCTTACTCGTGAGAGTAGACCTTATGCGTAGATGTCACGGTTCGCATATCCTTCACGGGATCGCGTGGTCCCTTATGTAGAACCTTACACGTGAGGTTATGCGTAAGATTACTCTCGCGCGTAACCTTTACGCGTAAGGTGATCATATCGTGATTGCTAATAACCTTGATTATGAATTTCACGAGAAATAAACACGAAATAAGTTAATCATAGCACCAATTATTAACACATACATTCAATATTTATCGGATCAAACATGAAAAACTCATTAAGCAGTTATGCGTAAAAATCCTTATCGTAAACTTAAACCTTAAGGTTTAATTTCTCTGATAAGAGATTTAGCCATAGGAATTGCACCAAATGATTACGGTAAGTCTAAGAAGCCTATTAAGTTGTCTTATCAAGTTTTAACATCAAATATGTCATGAATCAAAATATCCAAACCGTATGAACATAAACCCTACTTTCCAATTTATGAAGAATTAGTGTTTACGGGTAATTTACGGGTCTAAATACGATCAATTCAACTTGAAAACAACCTCATACAACAATCTTTATCACCAAAATCGTTCACATATGAAAACCCCCAAACTAACGCATGAACCCTAATTCACAATATCAAGCAATTCGTATTTCTGGGCGAGTATTGATGATAAAAATGGACTCATAGTGATTAAATGAACGTTTTGACATAACCATTTTAACCAAAAACACTCAAACACGATTATGTGTTCATACGCTTATGCGTAGAACACTAAAATCACAAAATCTCAAGTTTTAACCGTTGGATTTGTGAAAGATTCAAAACCATTGTTTAAAAACTTGTTATAAACACAGAATCACTTACAAATTGATGATCGAGTTATCGGTTTGAAGAATGATTTATATCGTAGGATGAGTTTGGTGAGTATAATAAATGTGAAGAGTAAATGTTAGGTGGAGTGTTTTATTAGAAAATACTTTAAGCGTTTGACACTTTGGTCCTCCACCTCTACCAATTACATCCAATGCCTTTAACTTCCATTATGGTTACCAAACAAAGAATATTTGGAAATAACTTTGTGACCTCCCCTCGACTTAAGAAATAATGAAAGTTTATAAATTTTAGTTCGAGGGTGTCGATAAACCGAAATGTGACCACCGTTATTAAAGAAACAACGAGATAAGATAACATGCAAGTACAAGGTTTTATGAAACCGAAAATATTTGCTTTCTCCCTCGACACTTGATCGGAAAAATACTAAATTTTGAAAGATTTGAGAGTTGTGGAAGATTTGTACTTGCCATGTTGAAAGAGATATATATAGAAGAATATTTTGTTGTTTTATTAGATTATATATTTTTATATTTTGTTTTTTGAAAGATATTTACAAAAGAGGTTTTGGTGTTTGGTGGTTTTTAAGAATGTTATAAGAGTTCATCGGTTCTCTTGAGTCAAACACACGCATACCAATCCGGTGGACCAACTCATTAAACCTAGCGGGAGCTAAGGCTTTGGTGAGAAGATCGCGCGATTGGTGTACGTACCTACAAAGTATAATTCAACAATACCACATTCCACGTGGTCCTTGATGAAATGATATCGAAGATCGATGTGCTTTGACTTTGAGTGTTGAATTGAGTTGCGAGATCGTAATAGCACTCGATTGTCGCAATACATCGGGATTACATCAAATCGTAACCATAGTCTTTGAGTTGTGTTCTCATCCAAATGACTTGAGCACAACACGCCGACATGGCTACATATTACCTTCGGTTGAGGGGACGATGTACAATCTGCTTCTTTGATTGCCAAGACACAGGTTTGTCACCAAGAAATTGTAGTGCTCTGAAGTACTTTTACGAGTCTAAGCATCCTGCGTGGTCAAGGTGTCTAAAAAAGCTATTAGTTCAAAACGAGAATCCTTCGGATACGGATCCCAAGTTAATAGTTCCTTGATGTATCGGAGGATTCTTTTAGCCTCGAGAGGTGGGTTTCGAGTTGGTCTCGATCGATGCGAGAGAAAAGATATCGACAAAGAAAATATCGGTCTGTGGGTGTTAGATACATGGGGACCCAATGATACTACGGTATTTTGTAGGGTCGACAGTTTTCCATGCAAATCGTCTAGCTTCTTGGTATGTGACATTGGTGTGGCATAAGTATCACGGTATTCATTCCAAATTTGTTCGAATTTCAAGGGCATATTTGGATGACTTAGAAAAATACCACGTGGTGATTGATGAACTTGCAATCCGAGAAAGAATGTAAGTTCACCCATCATTGACATTTCAAAATGTTTTGTCATAAGTTTTGCAAAAGCATTTGAGTAATTTAAATGTGTTGATCCAAAATGATGTCATCCATAAATTTGAGCGATTAAAATATGTTCCCGTGATATTGTATGAAAAGTGTAGGGTCGGCCGAACCTTTGGTGAAATTATTGGCAATTAGGAAAGATGATAACTTATCGTACCACGTCCAGGAGCTTGTTTGAGACCATCTGAGCTTTGTTCGGTTTGTAGACATGGTTCGGGAACACGGGATCAACGAATCCTTACGGTGGTGACATAAACCGTTTCTTTTAGTTGACCGTTCGAGCGGTTTGACATCCATCCGAAAGACCGTTATATTCATATGAGCATGACGTGAGAAATATCGAACGACTTCAAGGCGAGCAACCGGAGTGAATGATTCTTCAAAGTCAATACCTCTTCATGTCTATAACCCTTAGCCACGAGGCGTGACTTGTTTACGATTCGTTCCCTTGACATCTAATTTGTTCTTCCAAATCCATTTTAGACCAATGGCGTAGACCCTGTTGGTCTTTCAACGAGTTCCATACTTCAAGATGTTTGAATTGGTTGATTTCTTCTTGCATGGATTCAATCAATTGTCTTTGGTCATTGCATCTTTAATGTTTTAGGTTCGGTTAGCGAGCGGTGAGAGCATAAATGCAATGTTCACCATCGTGTGACGACGTTGTCTCGTAACATTGGTTGATTTGGGTTGCCAATAATGTTCTTTAGAGGATGGTCTTTCATCCAACGATGTGTGGAAGGTTGATGTTGATATCGTTATCACGATTTTGAGGATTCAAATGGTTTGTTGATGATTCCGCGACATCAGTGCGGCAGTTTCATTGGCAAATGGGTTAAAAACGCATTTGGATCCAAATCTGCGGTGGGGTACTTCATTAAGAACATCGGCGGTTGGTTCGACGTCGTTGGAGCAGTTTGTTCAATTGTTGTTGTAGAGTCAGCGGTGGTGCTTCTTCAACGGTAGTTGTTATGTAGGTGTATCGGTATAAGAGTGTTATCGGGTTGGCGTGAACAAGCGGATACACACGAGCACGTTCATCAATGTCATCACTAAACAACGGGCAAATAAGCGTTTCCATTTGTTGTGAGTAAGTCGGGGCTTAGTTCGGTGATGATGGGGTTTGAGGAAAGTTTAAGCGGTTGTAGCGGGGTTCCAAGTTGTTATGCTCGAAGCCATTTACGTAAGTTCATCAAAATTAGCATGAATCGTTTCCATAACTTTGCTTTGTGCGAAGATTCCAAATCCGAAACCCTTTGAATTCTCACGATATCAATAAATACTCCAATGTCGACTTTGGCTTTGAGCTTTCCAAAGTCTTCACGATCATTATTTGGGTAGCAAAGAGATCCAAATACATGAAAGTGTTTGAGATTCGGTTTTCGTTGTGGATAAGCTCGAAAGGTGTTTTGTTGTGGCGTTTGTAATCATTGAGCGGTTTTGAGTGTAGCATCACGGTTGATCGACACGCCCACAAGTAATATGGAAGTTTAGCATTAATTAACATTGTTCTTGCGACTTCCACTAATGTTGGTTTCATCTTTCAACAACTCCGTTTTGTTACGGTGTCCGTGCAATAGATGTTTGATGCTCTATTCCCACTTTCTCATAAAATTCTCGAAGAGTTTGGTTCTAAATTCGGTTCCTTTATGCATTACGATTTGGCGGACGGTGTTCGGAGTGAATTTAAATTTTCATGAGAAAGGTGATGATCATTTGTGGAGCTTGGTATTTGCTTGAAGAAAGTAGAACCAAGTCCATCGTGAATAGTCATCAACAATTACTAAGATGTAGCGTTTGCCATTGATCGTTTGCAGCGCATCGGGCCACACAAATCCATGTGAAGAAGATGAAGCACATCTTTGAGCGTGTTCCACCTTTGAAGGAAAATGAGCACGAGTTCTTTTCCTTGTTCACAAGTGAGCAAAGGTGATCTTTAGAATACGGAATCGTGGGAGACCTTCAACAAGTTTGTGTCGAGCAAGGTTGGTGATGGTTTGAAAGTTTAAATGTGAGAGACAACGGTGCCATAGCGAGATTTTGTTGATGTTGCCTTTGAAAGTAGCGGATGGGAGATGAAGCAACCATGTCTTGCGTTGAGATTGTGTATAGACTAAATGCGAGAGCTAGACATTAGATCGTTTCCTTGTAGATCACGAATGAAACAAGTTTTCTCCCGAAAAGCAACTTCCAAATCTCCATCACAAATTGACCGGTGAAAAGAGATTGTGACCGAGGCCTTCCACATAATAAAACACGATAATTTTAATATTGCCATTGATATAATCTCAAGTAGCCCATGATAGTTTGAAGTGATCATTCCGAATCGGCGATGCCAATGAACTTTGCAATAAAGTTTGATAACGATTTAAGATTGCACATCGTGTGTCGGGAACATCCGCTATCAACAATCAAAGGATGATCTGTATCACTGCATTACACGAGATGACATAGATGGAATAGAGGTAGATGTGGAACCCGATGAGTTAGAGGTTCCTCGGCGGATTATAGTAGAAATACACACATCAATGATTTTAGGCATCCATTTAAATCCTAGTGTATTATTTATCCATTTCGCCATCTCAACTAGTCTTAGCTTTAGTCTTAGTAAATGCACTAGGTGGTACTACATTCTTTGGAGGTGATCTTGGAACTACAGGAAATCAATGCATTTCTTAGAATCTAAGGAGGCGGTCTACAAAGCACGGACTTAGAAGCATTAGTGGGCCTAGAGGTATTCCGATTCTTAGGATTAAAGTAAGCGAGACAAGATAGCTCTAGCAACACATTTTCATGAAAATCATAAAGCATACTTTTCGACAAATAACACAAGAAGCATCGGTGAATATCAAAAGTACTTAAAGGTTTAGCATTCGTTACAACACTTTTTCCATTACATTTGTCGACGCAATATCTAAAGTAGGTGCAACGTGAGTCTTATTCAAAGTCCTATTGTGTTCTTCTACTTGACATTCCTTATTATTCTTTTCTTAGGTCGCAACTTCCTATTCTTCCTTGTATTGCTTCTAGGTGTGAAGTGCGGACGTTTGGAAAGAAGCAACTAGTCTGTTGCGGTGAGGAAGCACATTAGTAGTTTGTGTTTTGTCGATGAGCAATCGGGTTCACGTTTGCTAAGTGTTCTGAGTGCAATTTTCTTAATGAAGCTAGGCTGAACTTGTTCATACTTTCCTAACATTTCCTTAACTTAGTGATAGTGTGCACCAAATCTTGATTTTCGAGCGAAGATTTCGGCAAAATTCATGACTTCTTTAGTGTGTGCAAGATAATGATCAAGTTAGTTTGATGCTTCATCATGAGTCTGTTTGAGTAAATCAAATATGCCACCATATTCTGTTTAACTTTTGAAAGTTCTTGTTCATATTTTGAGATTTGACATTTCAAAGACACGTTTTGATCATCCGGTTGCTCAATTTTAGAATCAAGCGGTTTTGATTTCAAGCTGGTGGATTTTGTTTTGCAAAGCAAGTTCATGATTTTGACAATCTTTTGACACCATTGAAGACGGCGTTTTGAATTTGAAAGTTCGTTTAACGATCGTTCATTTCGACTTTTAAAGACTCGATCGAAGCACATTATCGATATTCTCAACAATTACAACAGAATCAACGATGTCGGCGGAGATATAATCGGATGCATATGGTAAAGAATGCAATAACACGACATTATAGACATCAACAGATAACATCTTCCAAGAGTCGATCAACATCTTTTCGTAACATTTTCTTTTTACGTTTGGTGTTAGAAATAGATGTTTACATTTTCTCAACGACTTTCATCAATCAAGTTCCTTATGAAAGTCCCGTTCCCAATACAATGCATAGTTTTCAAATTTTTAACATTGGGTAAAAGTCTTTTCGAAAAATGTCTCTTTGTTCTCGCGGAGGCGATTGAAAATGTTCAACTTTTATTTTAGAATGAAATTCAATCTCATGTTCTAAAAGTTTGAGGTCAGCCATGAAAAGGTCAAAATATCTAAGAATTTGACGATTTTCAGGTTTTGAATTTACTTCACTGATGGAAGGTAAAGGACCATAAATTTGTGCATAATTTACTTCACTCAGACATTTTTGTGATAATCCTTGGTGTGTTAGAAGAATCCTTTGGTGGGACGAAAGTGACCGCTTGTGAATAAGTAAAAGGTTTGTTGTAAACAACTTTTTTTAATTTTGATCGACTCTCGTCTTCTGCATCTAATTCCTCTTGACGATGATATTCAACAACACTCATAATGAATCATCAATTGTATATTCTACATTGGAAACTTGAGTTTGGTTTAAATGCTTTGGTTGAAAGCTTAGGTTGGTAATCAACAAGATTCGGTCCATATCCATCTGGATTGGGTTATAAAGTAAACTTTTGAATAGTTGTGGTGACTCACCATGTTTGTAAACAACATTTCAAAACTCTTTAAGTTTGTTTTGCAAGCGATAATTTCTTCAAGATGGTCATCTATTCGTTTCGTTGAATGCTTTTTATATTGAGAGAACTTTTTCGACAATTTAACAACTTAGCCGTAGCTTTTGATTTTCAAGGTGAGGCGTTAATTTGCTTTTTATGTTCATGTTTCGGTTGTTCTATTTCGACAACAAAGCATTCTTGAGCGGCGAGATCAAGCATTTGTCGTTCTAAATATTGTTCGTTTGATGAGATTTTGCAAAGCGGCTTCAAAACCTTTTTCACGGTTTTCTAGAGTTTTGAAAAAAATGAGTTGCATTGTTAAGCATTCAAGATCCTTGGTTACGGTGCATTTTACTTTTAATTCTTGATTTAAATCATGACATTTTCCATTCGGGATTGTTGGTCTTTATAATGGATCAACATCGGACTAAGCAAAGGTTCGACTTGTTCAATGTGAGACACAACATGATCATTATGCGGATCCTCAAGTATAACCACGAGTCGGTTTGAGTATCAAGGAAACCATAGGGTCATCTTGATCATCAAATGTAACTACGGGGTCTAGTTAATCGTCATAATAAGATGTGGACGACTCATTTTGAACATTTTGAGCCTGCCGGATTCGAATGTTGGCGGAGATATTAGATCGAGAGATAAATATGGTTTGTTCGGTACACGAGACAAGCCATCGATGTCATACACTTGGGCTGTATCACTCATGTGTAGAGCTTGCATTTGTGCCATCAACATCACTTTGCATTAGCGCAAGTCTTCCATATCATCATCGAGTGCGCATACGCCATAAAGCTCATTCCTTGTTGTTAAGAGTTCCACCGACTTCATCCTTAACAACCAAGATCAAAGCCTCTTTGAAATAAGCACGCCTCTTGTCCTCGGCTTAGGACATGCATTAGCAGATGACCCTTTTCATTGCAGTTATAACAACGAAGACCATTAACCCCATTCTCGAACATTCCCTGTTCAAACACTTGAGCTCTCATTGTTGTGGAGCACCACGGTTATTCCTTCCAATAGCATTAAACCCTTGACCACCTCCGATCGATTACCATAACCACGGTTACGAACTTCAACACGTCCATTGTTCGCGACTTGATTCCTTGTGTTGGATGAGGGCGAATCACGATTGTTGGATTTGTTTGTATACCGGGCCGAAGGCTTTAGCAATCATAACAAATCCTTGTTGCAATTCATCAGCGGCGAGTCCTCATCGACTTCACAGTAAAGTGCTTGAGCGTTGTTGTTGTATGGAACCAATTGAGTTTGTTGAGGTTGTTCTTTGTGTTGATCATATGGTGTGATGGTTGCGATTGGTTGAGGGGTGGTTCTTGAGTGTTTGAGGAGGAAGATTGGTTTGGGCCCACAAAGCAAGTTGTTGATTATCATGAATTGTCGTGAAGTCGGGAGTCCACGGATAGTCCTTTCTTTGTCAACTTCTTTTGGTGAGGCTTCAAATAGTCGTACAACAATCCGTATGTAGCATGATGAAGATTCTTAGCTTGACGGAGAAAAATGACATACTTCTCCCATTAGGACCAAGACTACTTAGGAACTTAGTGTTGTGACAATTCGAGGCATGATGATGTTGTGTTTGTCCAAATCATTAATGATGTCAAAAGCGATGATGATATGACTCTAATGTCTCTCTGGTTCAATCATGAAATGTTTATAAGCCAAGTAGATTTTGGATTCCATGTCTTCTGATTGAGTGTTGTGCCTTCCATTAGAAGATGAATATGTTCCCACATTGCTTTAGCGTCTTTTGAGCATCAACACTTGAAGGATCGGATTGGGTAGTCCCGAAAGGATGTATTGCATTGCTAGTTCATCGGCTTCAAAGTGTAGAAGTTCATCAAGCGAGGTCGGAGATAGTTGCAATGTTGGAGACAGCATCTCTTGGTGGATTAGCATCACGGATCTGCGGGTGTGATAACGATGAGGCATCGAAATGGACCTTCCATAATGACCTTCTTTAAAAATTTCCATGTGGCTTCTTTAGATCACAAAACCTAAAGAACCTTATCACCCATTGATCATAATTTACGGGAGTGAGCATTGGAGGTCTATCAGTGAGCCGACTTCATGAATTGATTGTTGGCTACTTAAGGCTTCACACATCTTGCCAAACCATGTCGGTTCCTTCATAGTATTCTGGATGGATGTTGATTGTAGAAGTTTGTGTAAGGTTGTACTTGAAGACTAGGTGGTGGTTGAACCATTTGTGGTGGTGGAATTGCTTCAAGTTGTGGAGTATGTTGTTGATTAAATTGTTGTTGATAAATTTGTTGTTGATGATTAAATTGTTAATGTTGTGGACTTAGTTGTTGTTGTTGTTGTTGTTGATGATAAGTGTAGGGAAAATAGTTAGAGTATGGTGGTTGTGACATGTTGAAAACTTGTGTTGTTAAATGGATCTTTGTAGTCGAATGAACCGGTGTTGATGAAGAGTCCTTAGGCGTAGAAATCACGGAAAAGCCAAGTACCACTTATGCGTAAAAACACCAAAGTAGCGTATGACAATAGTTACGTGTAGGATTAGCTTACGCGTAAGTAAGAGAAAACACTAATGTTATGCATAAACAAGAAGTTAGGCGTGAAAAATTAGGCGTAGGATTAACTTATGCGTAAGACAAAGCTTAGGCGTAAGATAAATCTTATGCGTAAAAACAATTCTGGCGTAGCTTATGCTTATCGTAATTTTAGGGTTTGCCCAAATGATCTTTTACACTATCAAAGTGCAAAAGATATCCAAAGTCGAAGTGTTTTCGGGCTTATCCAAGCAAGAAAATCCTTGAGTATGCCTGGCGAAGATCAAACCAAGGAGCGATTCACGGGTAAGTTTAGGGTTTTACTTACAGCGTAGAAACAAGCCAAAAATTGATTTACGCCAAGTGATGTTTCCAAACCGATTTTGTGATGAGATAGCTTCAATATCACCAAAATAACACAAAAGTGTGAAACTTGATGATCCAAATCTTAAAGAATAGTTATGCGTAGAACTAGTACCACGTCTAAAACCAAGCTCAAAAACAAAAATCTACACGTAAAGTTTGAAACTTTTTGCCAAAAACAGATATTTTAACACCTTAAAACATTGAAAGTACAAGAATCTTGGATTGAAAAGTGTAAAAAATCAGTTTTTAAGCGTGAGAAAGATGGAACTTGTTTTACGCGTATGACCAAAACAAAAAACTTCAAAAACAAATATGTTCACCCAACTATTTGGCGAATGATACCACTGTTAGGTCACCATATATGTAACACAAGCATCAATATGTAGAAATAGAGAAGAGAAGAAGATCGAATGAACACAAACACACACACACACGTTATGCGTAAGAAACGATTATGCTTAGGTGAAATATGAAAGTGAACAACCAACCCTCAAGAGAGGGTTATTACAAGGTATTTATAGGACAGGGAGCTAGGGCAACACTCCTAGTCCCTTCCTTTCTCTTATGGGCTTGGGCCTAGGCTTATGGGCCTTCTACATAAGCCTAAGCTAATAACTAACATAAAGGCCATATTAAGCTAACTATTACATGTGAATTATTAACACTTGAATTAAGGTTTAGGAGTGATTCCAACACACTGGGTCCTTTCATGACAAGTACGGGTTGTACAATTGTTATGTGTGAACAAGCCATCGTCATTAAATAATCACACATCCAAATCAATATTGAAAATGAAACACTCAAGGAGTACCGGGAGATTGGGTAGTCCATCAATAACTCGAGAATGCGAACTGGCGTTGATAGCTCGTGAGAGAAATCTGGGGACGACCACCTACTGAAGCTCTCCAAAGTTACGAACTCGTACCTTCTATACAACCTTTCATCGATGCGGTGATGATTTTCTTCACATCCCGTCTCTCCTCGAATTCCATCGCTTTGGTGACCCAATGCCTTGATGTATCTCCTTGACCTATAAGCTAAGCGCCCCGACTTTCTTGATGTGTGATCTCCAAACTTATAAAGCTCTTTACACGCCATCAAGCGGTTGTGGTGTAGTTCACTCATGTAGACTATGCCAAATGGTTTCTTTGATGAGAGTGTATTGAGGAAGGTGATTGATGTCGGGAAGGTCTAGCTGGGTGCAGTGAAGTTGACACGTGTCCGATACAATTCCACGGCAAGTTGCAAGTCTTCTACGTTCTCGGATCACTATACTTGATGAAGATGAGCAAGGACTTGATGTATTCACGTTGGATTTTAGTAGAGAATTGTCTCATTTTTCCCTGTACCTTGGCAAGATCTGGATCTTCAATGTCGTTGAGACAAATTACGAAAGTCCGCTTCACGAAAACATAGTCCTCTTCGTCTTGTCTTTTGACCATGATTGTCTTGAGAAATGTGTAGTCCCATTTAGACGCGAGAGTTACATGCTTAACAACAACGATCCCTTTATCACTAAACACTTCATGTGTAGACTTTTGAACCTGGCAACTTTTGTAGAAAATTCTTCGACGTTCAGGCCAATGGTGAATCCCATACATCGCATCAATGTCATACTTCTCCACGCTGTTAGCAAAATGTGAGAAGCCTTTTCTTCGATGGCTATGCAGTTGGAATATATGGCTGCCGGGAACGAAAGTGTCAGTGATGTAGCGTATTTCTTTGATAGATCGCTACCATGTAGAAGAAATTCCAGATCTTTGTTGAAGAAGTAGCGAAATGGAATCTTAGGTTGATCTGGTTGGCCAATGGTAGGTAGAGGTGCGGTCCGATCGTGTAGTATGGAGCCTTGTCTTTTACGGTGAAGTCAATGTTCGCCTGTGGTTGAGCCAATCGATGTTGTTAGACATGGCTCGTGCTATGTTTTCAAGATGATATTCAACTTCAATAGCACTTTCCGAGCTGTCTTTGAGCAGTTAAAAAGCTTCATTCTTGATGCGTTTTAACTTTGACTTGGTCATCTTCTTCACCCAAAACTTTTCTTGAAGTAACTTAGCATGCTCTAATGTTCGACCTTCTACCATATCTTGACCTTCAGGTAGGGAGGGAGTAGCATCAACAAGTGTAGAAAACCAGTCATATTCGGGTACATCTTCGTCTAGACATGAGACGACATCGACCTTTTGCCTTCTTCTTCTTCTTGGCCTAGATGAGGATCTTGGTTTCTTTGTTGTGTCGGGAGAGGTAGGTTTTGTTGGGGCTCGGGGACTTCCTCATCGTCACCACCAGTGTATTCAAATGATCACGGTTTTCTCGTGGAGGTGGTAACTCGAGTCCCGAGGTTTATCAATGAGAAGAATGTGGAGGGATCGTGTGTCGATTGGAGTCCTTTGGGGTGGTGGTGGCATAGAGGAGGGTTCACCGGACTTCTTTGGACGTTTAGGCTCCTTATCCTTATCCTTATCCTTATCATCATCGTCTCTTGGGCGCTTAGGCTTTCAGTTCTACTCGCATCTTCGTTTTGAGTTGGTATTCGGCAATGCTTCAAATAGTTTGCTTTCGTCGAGGTGAAAGTTGCGGATCATTGAGACAATTGTAGCACCACTTGAAATCAACTCGCATCGAGAGAAGCTGCGAGCTCAATTGGATTGATCGTCATTGTTACAGGGTGGATTGCATTGTTTGCTTGACCAATTTCATGAGATTTGGATAGAGGCGTCGGTGAACATCTCCTTGTAACTCCGAGGAGCGATGTCGAGAAGAAACTTGTGAGTATATTCTCTAGCCGTCTTCTCCATTTGCCTTTGGAAATCTCCTTTGAGAAGCTCTGGATTTGCTCCCTTTCTTTCAACATCTCTTTTATCCCGTTTGAAGATAGTTGATTACATCGACTAGTTAATTCGACTTTTGTTGATCACGCTTTCTTCTTGACTTGCTTGATAGCTTTGACAATTTTGTCTTAGCTCGGGATATCCAAGATTCGGTTGGTTTCTTCTGAGACTTGGATGTGGATCGGTTGTGCCTTTAGATGGTGGAAGTGAAGAGTGAGAGGATGAGTCGATGATGATGAGACATGAGGAGACTCGGGGTCTTTTGGTGGCTCGATGTTTCTTCCTTGGGCGTCTTTGGTGTCTAGAAGAAAATCATCATAATCAACTTCGTCATCTTGTCCGGACTTAGCCAATTCTTCATCCTTAATCCGGCTTTTCATCTACTTTAGCTTGATTGCGACCTCTTCATCGCCTTTTTCTTTCTCGGACTTCTCCTTTTCGGTTCCTCAAAGTCATAATTGATAGAATCCTCAAGTCGCCTTTGTTGTTGCGCGAAGAGTGGTGGCACAGTTCCCTTATCGGGTTGATTAACCGCATCGTGAATTGGTGTTGGTTAGACTCCACCACTTGACCCTCGAGGGCACGCATTTGTTCTTGTTCGAACTCTGTGGCAAGATGCTTGAGTCCGAGGTTCTTCAACTTCTTCCGATAGTCTCTTTCCTCATCAAATGGCTCTTTATCGAGCTTTCTTTTCATGCTCAAGCACTAGAGTTTTCCCTTTACCTTTATCGCCTTTTTAGGCGGGAGGTTTTGCTCTTTGTTTGAGTGTCATCGATTTGCGGTTTGAGTAGATTACCTCTTCGTCGATTCGGTGTCCTCGAGCTTTCATCCATTAGCTTTTGTTGCGGTTCGGGCTTGGGAATAGGAATGGCTTCCTTAGAGAATTTTCCTTTTGAGAACATGTGTCCTCTTAGGAAACTTTCTCGACTCTCGATGCTCGTAATGCTTCCCTGCCTTTGCCTCTCTTGGTTTTCCTAGTAGGTGTACAAGAGGACTTTTCATCAAGAAAACCTACTTTGCCTTCACCAACCGCTACGGATACCTTTGTATGAATAAAGTTGTTTGTTGCATCGGTAAGAATGTGATCCGCAACACTACACCTTGTTTCTTTGTTGTTGATTCCTTAAATCTAACGGTGAGTGTAGGTTCATACAGCGGAGTGATTGTTGGGATCATTGAGTCTCGGGGGAATATCAGGATTATACCCTAGAGCTCTTTAGATCAACAGTGTGGTATATCTGATATATGGGATCTTGGTGCCATGCTTTTTGAGGAAAGACATCATGTCGTCCCATATCGAGCTTCAACTTCAATGTGTTTCATGTTGACCAAAGCCCAAAAGATCGTAATTCCATGAGCTTGGGATGCTCATAACCACTATCACGTCGAAGCGGATTTGGTGATCATAATGTAGAGGTTCTCCATGGTGGGAATATTCTTAAGATCCACGGATGAATGCTTTGTGATTACTCCCGTAGCTTGGTCATAGCCAATGTCGACCATGAATTGTATAACGACCTCTTGGTTGGTGTGGCATTATATTGATTGATTCGATGGCGGGAATAAGAAGAATAACCCTTAAATCTCTTTGGTGTGATGGTGACTTGTTTGTGGTTGAGCGTCATTGTCACAACATTTTGGCCTTTGATCTTCGCATTGTATGCGGTGGTGAATGTAGATCTCCCAAGCTAGTAGCGAGTTAGTGAGCATGTTTTGATAAGGGTGATTCTTGAATGTCCACCGCAATCGAGACAAGAAGACTACGGCGGTGAAACTATTAAAATCAACTCTAAGGTTGTTCTTTCCGATCTTCATCGGGTAACCATGAGGAAGATATCTTCAACGGTGAGAACATTTGGTGCTTCCACATTTTGCATTTGAGCGTCCATGTCGTGATCTCGAAGATATTTAGCCAAAAGAACCAACATATCGAAAGACATTACGTCATCAATAGTTGATTTTATTGTCTATTTATTGAGCGTGATATGTCGATGATTATTCTGAGTCCAATGTCACTTGTTAGTCCAATAGTCCAAAGACATTGTGATAAGCTTTGAGTTGATTAACTTTGAGTTTTAAAGTCCAAGTTTTCACTTATTTTTCACAACTTATTAACCATTTAAGTTTATTAGTGACATTTTTTTGTTTCGTGGCGTTATAATTTATTTATTTACAAGTTTGCATGCGTAAGAATTCATAATTTTGGTTAACACTAGGCTTAGGCGTAGGTTCTAAGTTTATGCGTAAATAGAAAGGTTATCGTGTAAGCATAAGCTTATCGTAGATGTTCAAGTAACATTGATTACGAATTATTCACGCGTAGAAACACGAAATAAAGTCACCATATCACCAATATTAACATCTACATTCATTCCTTTTCGTTCTAGTCATGAATACACGTTTAAGCGATTATGTGTAGGAAATGGTTTATCGTAGACTTTAAACCCTAAAGTTCAATTTCTACGAGTAAAATAATTAACCATAGGATTAATACCAAACTTTTTCTGGGATGTCTAAGAAGGCTAGTGAGTTGTTCTATGCAAGTTTTAACATCAAAACCTAAGCGGATCAAAAATACCCAAATTCTATGAACATAAACCCTAATATTCAATTTTAATGCAATTAGTGTTTTTGAGTAAGTTCTAAGCCTGGATTTGGTTAATTCAACATGTAAACAACATCAAATAACTATCTTTTTAACCAGAAACATTCACATTTGAAAACACCCAAAAGTTACGCATAAACCCTAATATTCAAAATCAATCAATTCGTGTTTTTGGGTGAGTATTAATGATAAGAATGGTATCATTGAGATTATACAAACGTTTTGAAACTACCATTTTAACCACAAATACTCAAACTTGATTAGGTGTTCATACGTTTAAAAATGATTCAAAACCCATGTTTAGATTATTGCAAAGAACGTTTTAACACTTACAAATTGATGATCGAAATCTTGTTTGAAGGATGAATCTTAGGCGTGAGATTGGGTAGTTGAGAAATAAATGAGATGAGTTAATGTGTTTGAGAAAATTAGGTGGATTATTTTTGTTAAAAATACTTTGAGGTTTTGACAAAATTAGTCCCTCTACCTTTAACATTTACATCCAATGTCCATAACTTTCATCTTGGTTACCAAACGAATGATATTAGGAAAGAAACTTGAGGACACTCCCCCTTGACTTAAGAAATAATGAATATTTATAAATTTGAGTACGAGGAGTGTCGGTATACCGTAGATGTGACCATCATTATTAAAGAAACAACGGATGAGGTAACATGCAAGTACAAGTTTTATGAAACCGAAAATGAATGCTTTCTCCCCTCAACACTTGATCGAGAAAAATCTGAATTTTAAAAGATTAGAGTGTTGACGAAAGATTTTACTTGCCATGTTAAAATAAATATAGATAGAAGAATATTTTTGAATTTTATCGATTTTATATTTTTGTATTTTGTTTTGAAAATATGTACAAAAGAGGTTTTGGTGTTTGGTGATGTTAAGAATGTTTAATCAGTTCATCCAGTTCCTCCGAGTCAAACACAGCGTAACAATCCGGTGAACCAACTCATTAAACCTAGCGGGAGCTAAGGCTTTGGTGAGGAAATCGCCAATTGGTATTCAAGTACCACAAAGTATAATTCAACGGTACCCTTTTCCACGTGCTCCTTGATGAAATGATATCAAAGATCGATGTGCTTTGATTTGGAATGTTGAAACAGTTGCGAGATTGCAATAGCACTTCGATTGTCGCGAGACATCGATTTTGTCAAATCGTAACCATAGTCTTTGAGTTGTGTTCGCATCCAAATGACTTGAGCACAACACACCGACATGGCTACATATTACCTTGTTGAGGACAACGACGTACAATCCTGCTTCTTCGATTGCCATGACACTAGTTTATCACCAAGAAATTGTAATGCTCACAAGTACTTTTACGTGAACTAAGCATCTGCGTGATCAGCGTCTGAAAAAGCTATTAGTTCAAAACCGAATCCCGGATACGGATCCTCAAGTTAATGGTTCCCTTGATGTATCGGAGGATTCTTTTAGCCTCCGAGAGGTGGGTTTGATTGGTCTTGACCGATAACGGAGCAAAGATATCTGGCAAAAACAATATCGGGCACGCTAGTCGTTAGATACATGAGAGACGCAATGATACTACGGTATTTGGTAGGGTCCACTAATTTCCCATGTAAATCAGCGTCTAGCTTCTTGGTATGAGCCATTGGTATGGCATAGGTGTCACAGTTTTGCATTCCAAATTTGTTGAGAAGTTCAAGGGCATATTTGGACTTACTTAAGAAAATACCACGGGGTGATTGATGAACTTGCATTCCGAGAAAGAATGTGAGTTCACCCATCATTGACATTTCAAAATGTTTTGTCATTAGTTTTGCAAAAGCATTTGAGTATTTTAAATGTGTTGACCCAAAATGATGTCATCCCATAGATTTGAACGATTAAGATGTGAGCCCGTGATATTGTATGAAAAGTGTAGGATCGACCGAACCTTTGGTGAAATTATTGGCAATGAGGAAGGATGATAACTTATCGTACCACGCCCTTGGAGCTTGTTTGAGTCCGTATGAGCTTTGTTCGGTTTATAGACATGGTTCGGGAACTGGGATCAACGAATCCTTAATTTGGTGACATAGGCTGTTTCTTTCGGTTGACCATTCGTAAAAGCGTTTTGAAGTCCATCGAAAGATCGTTATACTCATATGAGCCGCAAACGCCGAAATATTCTATGACCTCAAGGCGAGCAACCGGAGCGAATGATTCTTCATACCTCTTCCTGTCTATAACCCTTAGCCACAGGACGTGGCTTATTTACGATCACGTTCCCTTGACATCCAATTTGTTTTTCCAAATCCATTTGAGACCAATGACGTAGACCCTGTTGGTCTTTCAACCGTTCCCATACTTTAAGATGTTTAAACCGATTGAGTTCTTCTGCATGGATTCAATCCAGTTGTCTTTAGTCATTGCGTCTTTAATGTTTTAGGTTCGATTAGCGGACGGTGAGTGCATAAATGCAATGTTCACCATCACGTGTGAAGACGTTGTCTTATTATGGACCGTTGATTCGGGTTACCAATAATATTCTCTAGAGGATGGTCTTTTGTCCAACGATGTGTGGAAGGTTGATGTTGATATATATTATGCAGATCGGGAGGATTCAAATGGCTTGTAGATGATTCCAACATACGGTGCAATAGTTTCAATAGCAAACGGGTTGAAGAAGGCATTTGGAGCAAAATCTGCGGTGGGGTACTTCATTGTTCGAACATCATCAATTTGGTTGGCGTCGTTGGATGCGATTTGTTCTCTTGTTGTTGTAGTCAATGGTGGTGCTTCTTCAACGATGGTTCTTTGTAGTAGGTGTATCGGTATTGGAATATGATCGGGTTGAGCGTGAAACATTGGGTACACACGAGCACGTTCATCAATATCATCACTAAGCAGAGGAGCAAATAGCTTTTCCATTTGTTGAAGAGTAATTTGGGGCTTGGTTGGTGATGATCTGGTGATGATGGGGTTTGAGGAAGTTTAAGCGGTTGTGACGGGTTCCAAGTCGTTATGCTCGAAGCCATTTCGATAAGCTCATCAAAATTTGCATGAATCATTTCCATAACTTTTGCTTTGTACTGACGATTCGGATCGGTAACCTTTACAATTCTCACAATATCCAATAAAGACTCAATGTCGACTTTGGCTTTGAGCTTTCCAAAGTCATCACGATCATTATTTGGATAGCAAAGGGATCCAAAGACATGAAAGTGTTTAAGATTCGGTTTTCTATTTTGGATAAGCTCAAAGGTGTTTTGTTGTGGCGTTTAGTAATCATTGAGCGATTTTGAGTGTAGCATGCGGTGGATACGACTTGACCCACAAGTGTCTGAAGTTTAGCATTGATTAAAATTGTTCTTGCGACTTCCACTAACGTCGATTAGTCTTTCAACAAATCCGTTTTGTTACGGTGTGTGTGCAATAGATGTTTGATGCTCAATTCCACTTTATCATAAAATTCACGAAGAGTTTGATTCACAAATTCGGTTCCTTTATGCATTACGATTTGTCGGATTTGTGTTCGGGAGTGAACTTGAATTTTTGTGAGAAGGTGATGATCATCGTGGAGCTTGATCTTTACTTCAAAGAAAGTAGACCCAAGTCCATCTTGAGTAGTCATCGACAATTACCAAGATGTAGCGTTTGCCATAAATCGTTTGCACGCGCATTGGGCCACATAAATCCATGTGAAGAAGATGAAGCACATGCTAAGAGCTGTGTTCCACCTTTGAAGGAAAATGTGCACGAGTGCTTTTTCCTTGTTCACACGCTGAGCATAGGTGATCTTTAGAATATCGGAATCTCGAGAGACCTTCAACTAGTTTGTATCGAGCAAGGTTGGTTATGGTCTGAAAGTTTAAATGTGAGAGGCAGCGGTGCCATAGCCAAGATTTTGTTGATGTTGCCTTTGAAAGTGAGCGGATGGGAGATGAAGCAATCATGTCTTGCATTGAGATAGTGTAGAGACTTGAATTGCGAGTGCCGGACATAAGATCATTTCCTTGTAGATCACGAATGAAACAAGCTTTCTCCCGAAAAGCAACTTCCAAATCTCCATCACGAATTGACCTACTAAGAAGAGATTGTGACCGAGGCCTTCCACATAATAAACCACCGCTAATTTCGATGTTTCCATTGATGTAATCTCCGTAGCCCATGATAGTTTGAAGTGATCATTCCGAATCGGCGGTGCCAATGAACTTTGCAATAATCCAAAGGATGATCTATATCACTGCATTACACATGCAGACGACACGGATGGAATAGAAGTAGATGTGGAACCCGAAGAATTATAGGGTTCAAGCGATTATAGTCGAAATACACATCAATGATTTTAGGCATCCATTTAAATCCTAGTGTATTATGTATCCATTTCGCCATCTCCAACTAGTCTTTGCTTTAGTCTTAGTGAATGCACTAGGTGGTACTACATTCCTTGGAGGTGATAATTGAGCTACTGGGGACATCAATGCGTTTCTTAGAATCTCTGAGGCGGTTTACCAAGCACATACTTAGAAGCATTAGTGGGTCTAGAGGTACTCCGTTTCTTAGGATTAAGTAAGCGAGACAAGATAGCTTTAGCAACACATTTATCATGACAATCGAAAGCATACTCTTACGACATATAACACAAGAAGCTTCTGACTTAATATCAAAAGTACTTAAAGCTTCATCATTCGTTACAACACTTTTTCCATTACATTTGTTAGACGCAATATCTAAAGTGGGTGCAACTTGAATTTTATTCAAAGTCCTAGGGTGTTCTTCTACTTCAGCATTCTTTATTGTTCTTTTCTAAGGTCGCAACTTCCTATTCTTCCTTCTATTGATCCTAGGTCGCAACTATTCATGTTTCAGTAGAGGGAAGCACATTAGTTTTGTGTTTTGTCATTAGATGTTCGAGAGTCATTTTGAACTCATTTTGGTGCGATTACATTTGTGTTACTATCCTTATCTTGCTTAAGTAGCACCAACTCGCCTTAAGATCATGGATTTTGTGTAACAAATCTAGATTTTCGAGCAGTGAGTCCTTCTCGTCGTAAAACTTCTTTGGTATATGCGGATGATTATCAACATCTTGTGGCGCTTTTAGCGAGTCTTTTGAGTAAATCAAATATGACACTATATTCCTTTTCACTTTTGAAATTTCTTGTTCATATTTTGAGATTTGACACTTCAAAGACACATTTTGGTCATCCAGTTGCTCAAGTTTAGGACAAATAGTTTTGGTATGCAACTGGTTGATCTTGTTTTGCAAAGCGAGTTCACGATTATTACAATCTTTTTGACACCATTGAAGACGACGTTTTGCGTTTGAAAGTTCGTTTAATAAACGTTCATTTTCATCGTTTAAAACTTGATTTGTGACATAGTATCAAGATTCTTAACAATTTCAATGAAACAACGATGTCGTGAGAGATATAATGAAATGCATATGACAAAGAATGCAATAACACAACATTATGGATATCAAAGACAGATAACATCTTCCAAGAGTCGATCAACATCTTTTCGTAACATTTTCTTTTACGTTTTGTATTTGAAATTGATGTTTACATTTATTCGAAAACTCTTTTCATAAATCCAAGCTCCTTGTGAAAATCCCTTTCCCAATATATAGCATAATTTTTCAAATTTCGGACATGAGGTAAAATTCTTTTCGAAGAATATCTCTTTGTGCATCAAGAGCGATTGAAAATGTTCAATTTTATTTCGAATGAAATTCAATTTAACGTTCAAAGTTTGATGTCCGAAATGAATGTTTCAAAATATTTTATAACTTTACATTGTTCGGCTAATGGTTTTATTTCACTAAGTGAAGGTAAAGGACCATTAATTTGTACATTATTGAAAAGGGACCCTCAGTAGGTGTGATAACCCAAGGTGTGTTCGAAAAATCCTTTTGTGCAAAGAAAGTGCGGCTTTTGAATAGTTAAATGGTTTGTTATAAACAACCTTTTCTAATTTTGATCGACTCTCGTCTTACGCATCTAATTCCTCTTGACGGTTATATTCAACAAAACTCATAATTGAATTATCAACTCTATGTTCTCGCTTAGTAAACTTGTGATTTGGTTTGAATGCTCGTTTGAAAACTTAGGTTTGTAATCCGAAGATTCGGTCCATATCCATTTGGATTTGGTTTGAAAGTAAACTTTTGAATCATTGTGATTGATTCACCATGTTTATAGACAACAGTTCGAAAGTCTTTGATTTTGTTTTGTAAGTCGACAATTTCCTCGGGATAGTCATCTATTCGTTTAGTGGAATGCTTTTGTACTCGAGAACTGTTTTTGACAAGTTAACAACTCGAGACTTGGATTTTGAGTTTCCAAGGTAAGAGCGTTAAGTTGTTGTTTATGATCATGTTTGATTGTTCTATTTGAGACAACAAAGCATTCTTGGATGCGCTAGATCGCGTATCCGTCGTTCTAATGATTTTTCGTTTTGGTGTGATTTAGCAAAAGCGACTTCAAAACTTGTTCACTTTTTCTTGAGTTTTAAAATAATTGAGTTGCCGTTTAAGCATTCAATATCCACGTTAACAAAGATGCATTTTTTGTGTAATTGTTGATTCAATGCACAACATTCTTCCATTCGAGATTGTTGGTCTTTAAGTAAGAGATTAACATCCGGATTGGGCAAAGGTTTAGCGTGTTCAACGTGAGGCACAACATGATCACTATTCGGATCCTCAAGTATAACCACGAGTCAATTTGAGTAACATAGGTAACCATAAGGTCATCTTGATCATCAAATGTAACTACGGGGTCTAGTTGAGAATCGTCGAATGAGATGTAGCGGCTCATGTTGAACATTCCGAGCCTCGTCGGATTCGAGATGTTGGGCGAGATATAAGATCGGTGATGAATATGGTTTGTTCGGCACACGAGACAAGCCATCAATGTCATACATCGGGTCTGTGTCACTCATGTGGAGAGCTTGCATTTTGCCATCAGCATCACCTTTGCATTAGCCTGCAAGTCCTCCATATCATCATCTGAGTCTGCATCGCCATAAAGCTCGTTCTTTGGTTGTGAGGTTCCACCGACTTCATCCTTAAGATCCAAAAGTAAAGCCTCTTTGTGATAAGCACGCCTCTAGTCCTCGGCTTTGGGCATGCATTGGCGAGTGACCCTTTTCATTACGGTTGTAGCAACGAAGACCATTCATCCCATTATGAGCATTCCCCGCACAACCACTTGAGCTCTCGTTGTTGTGGAGCACCCATGTTTTTCCTTCCCATAGCATTAAACCCTTGTCCACCTCCCATCGGCGACCATACCATGATTACGAACTTCAACACGTCCATTGTTCACAAACTGATTCCTTGTGTTTGATGAGGAGCGAATCGATTGTTGGATTTGTTTGTATACCGGCCGAAGGCTTTAGCAATCATAACAAATCCTTGTTGCAATGCATCGAAAGCATCGGAGTCCTCATTAGCTTCACCGTAAAGTGCTTGATCATTGTTGTTGTTGTATGGAACCAATTGATTTTGTTGAGATTGTTGCTTGTGACGGATCATATGGTGTAATTGTTGCGATTGGTTGAGGAGCGGATTGAGGAGCGGGTTGAGGAGGATAACTAGTTTGAGCCCACAAAGCAAGTTGTTGATTGTCCGGAAGTGACGGTGAAATAGTTTGTCCACGGATAACCCTTTCTTTGTCAATTTCTTTTTGATGTGGCTTCAAATAGTCGTACAACAATCCGTAAGTAGCATGATGAAGATTCTTTGCTTGACGGATGAAAATGACATATTTTTCCACTCGTGACCAAGACTACTTAGGAACTTAGTGTTATGACAATTCTTGGCATGATGATGTTGTGTTTGTCCAAGTCATTGATGATGTCCGAGAATTGATGATGATATGACTCTAATGTCTCTCGGTTTCAATCATGAAGTGTTCATAAGCCAAGTAAATTTTGGATTCCATGTCTTCTTGATTAAGTTCGATGCCTTCCATAAGAATATGAATATGTTCCCACATTTTCTTAGCGATCTTTTGAGCATCAACACTTGAAGAATCGGATTAAGTAATCCTAAAAGGATATATTGCATTGCTAGCTCATCGACTTGAAATGTAACAGTTCATCACCGAGAAAGGTCGAACTTGATTGCAATGTTTGTGAGATCATCTCTTGATGGAATAGCATTAGGATCTCCGTGTAACGACAATAGGCATCCGAAATGGACCTTCCAAGATGATCTTCTTTAAGAACTTTCCATGTTGCTTCTTTAGATCACAAAACCTAAAGAACCTAATCACCCATTGATCATAGTTTTCGGAGTGAGCATTGGAGGTCTATCAACCGATCTGCCTCATGAATAGATTGTTGGCTACTTAAAGCTTCACACATCTTTGCAAACCAAGATGGTTCCTTCATAGTATTCTGGATGGATGTTGATTGTAAACTTTTGTGTAAGGTTGTACTTGAAGACTAGGTGGTGGTTGAACCATTTGAGGTGGAATTGCTCCTTGTTGTGGATAATGTTGTTGGTTGAATTGTTGTTGATAAATTTGTTGTTGTTGATTGAATTGTTGATGTTGTGGACTGAGTTGTTGTTGTTGATTATACGTGTAAGGAAAGTAGTTAGAGTATGGTGGTTGAGACATTTTGAAAACTTGTGTTGTAAAATGGATCTTTGAAGTCGAATGAAACATTGTTGATGAAGTGTCCTTAGGCATAGAAACCAAGTTTAGGCAATGTAATGCTTAGGCGTAAAAACACAAAACTTACGCGTAAAAGCAATAGTTACGCGTGGGATTAGCTTACTGGCGTAAGAATTGAGAAACACTAAGATTAGGCGTGGCGAAAGTTAGGCGTAGAAAACTTGTGCGTGGGATTAGCTTATGCGTAATACAAGGCTTAGGCGTGAAAAATCTTATGCGTAAAGAGTTCTACGCATAAGTTTGAGCTTATGCGTAAGATTAGGGTTTGCCCAAAAATCCTTTACACTAATCTCGATGTAAAGATATCCAAATTGAAGTGTTTTCAGCTTATCCAAGCAAGAAAACACGAGTAAACCAAAAAGCGAAGATCAAGCCACGGATTTCTTCTGGCGTAACTCTAGGGTTTTGTTCTGCGTAAAACTTAACAAAACGGAATTTTTGCCCAAAGTGATTCTAAACCGATTTTGTGATGAAACAACTTCAATATCACCAAAATAACACAAAAGTGTGAAACATGATGATCCAAAGCTTATAAACACCTTACGTAGAGATGAACACACGTATAAAACCAATCTTAAAACAAATGAAATACACGTAAAGTTTGAAACTTTTGCTAAAACTAAAATTTTAACACCTAAAACCTTGAAAGTACAAGAATCTTGGATTGAAAGTGTAAAAATGAGTTTTAATCGTGATAAAGTTTGTAAACCAAAACTTCAAAACAAAACCTTTTCACCCAACTATTTGGCGATTGATACCCTGTCAGTTCCCATTTATGTAACACAAGTAACAATATAAGAAATAGAGATGAAGAGTGATCGGTTGAACACGTTATCACACACACGAATATAAATGATGAAGAGTTAGGCGTAGAGTGAAGATAAAATGAACAACCAACCCTCAGTGAGGGTTTACAAGGATTATTTATAGGGCGAGGAGCTAGATCAACACTACTAGCATCCTTCCCTTCTTATGGGCTTGGGCCAAGGCTCATAGGCCTACACACAAGCCTTAGCTTAATAACAAACATAAAGGCCTAATTAAGCTAACTATTACATATTAATCACTAACACTTGTAATCTAGTTTAAGAGTGATTCCAACACTTATTCGAGTGTAAAGATATCCAAAGTCGAAGTGTTTTCGTGCTTATCCAAGCAAGAAAACACCGAGTAAACCAATAGCATCAAGATCAAACCTTGAGGAGCTTAAGCGTAAACTTTGAATTCTTAAGCGTAAAACTAGGGTTTACTATGCGTAGGATTAACCAAAGCGATTTTTCGCCCAAAAGTGTTTCTAAACCAGATTTTTATGATGAAAAAGCTTCAATATCACCAAAATAACACAAAAGTGTGAAACTTAATTATCCAAAACACTTATTCACCTTACGGGTAGAAATGACTACGAATGAAACCAAGCTTAAAAACAATGAAATACACGTAAAGTTTCAAACTTTTTGCCAAAAACTTAAACTTTATCACCAAATAACCTTTAAAGTACAAGAATCTTGAGTTTTAAAGTGTAAAAATTAAAGCTTTTAAGCGTTGAAAGTTTTAAGAACCGAAACTTATGCGTATGAATGAAAAACTTCAGAAACAAGTATGTTTCACCCAAGTAGATGGCGAATGATACCACTGTTAGGTTCCCATGTTTGCAACACAAGCATCAATATGTTAGAAATGAGATGAAGAAAGATCGGTTGAACAAATACAAACACACACGTATGAATATGAAAACCTTTAGGCGTAGAGAATGAAAGTAAATGAACAACCAACTCTCAAAGGAGAGTTACAAGACTATTTATAGGGGAAGGGAGCTAAGGCAACACCTCTAGTCCCTTCCTTTCCTTATTGGGCTTTTGCATAGGCTCATGGGCTTTCTACATGAGCCTAGCCTTAATTACTAACATAAAAGCCTTAATTAAGCTAACTATTACATATTGATTACTAACACTTGAGAAATGGTTTAGGAGTGATTCCAAAACCAACTTCGATCCTTGAAACACAACGTTCCATCTGATCTCTTCATAAATCCATTTTCGTTCTCTGGCATGCCATAAATCTTCTCATTTGGCATGTTTTCTTCTTTAAGAGCTTCAATCCGAGCTTCAAGAATTTTCGATGGAAGGGGTGAATTGATTACGATTACCAAAGATCTCACTCTAAGTGGCTTAGGGCGATCTTTTCTGATCAAGGCGTCAGCAACGACATTCGCCTTTTCGGGATGGTAGCGGATCTCACAGTCATAATCACTGAGCAATTCTAGCCAGCGGCGTTGACGCATGTTCAGTTCCTTTTGATCCAAGATGTGTTGAAGGCTTTTGTGATCAGTGTACACTATGCATTTGGTTCCATACAAATAGTGTCTCCATAAATTGAGAGCAAATACAATAGCTCCTAGCTCTAGATCGTGAGTGGTATAGTTCTTTTCATGAGTCTTGAGTTAACGGGATGCGTAAGCAATTAGTTTGTTCCTTTGCATTAGAACGGCGCCAGACCCAAGTGTGAAGCGTTACAATATACCACAAAGTCTTCTACTCCTTTGGGTAAAGCCAAGATGGGTGCCATAAAGATTTTGCTTAAGGAGTTGGATAGCTGGTTCTTGATCGGTTCCCCATTCAAACTTCTTTGTTTTCTGGGTTAGCTCCGTCAATGGTTTTGCTATCTTCGATAAACCTTCGATGAATCTTCGGTAATAACTGGCGAGACCTAAAAATTGACAGATCTCGGTGGGGTTGGTTGGTGTGGTCCAGTTCTTTACAGATTCAATCTTTGTTGGGTCCACATGAATGCCTTTACTTTAAATTACGTGACCAAGAAATTGTCTTGTCTCGATCCGTAAGTCGCAATTGAAGAATTTAGCGTCTGATTCTTCATTTTGAGTAATTTCAAGGCAGGTTCTCGAGATGTTTCGCATGTTCTTCCTTATCACGAGTAGATAAGAATATCGTAAATGAACACGATGACAAATTTATCCAAGTAAGGTTTACAGACTCTATTCATTAGGTCCATAAATACAACGGGTGCATTGGTTAGACCAAATGGCATCACTTGAAATTCATAATGACCATAGCGAGTTCAGAATACGACCTTTGGAATATCTTCTTCTTTCACCCTTAAATGATGGTATCCAGATCTTAAGTCAATTTTCGAGTATACACTCGATCCTTGTAACTGATCAAACAAATCATCGATTCTAGGCAATGGATATCAGTTCTTGATTGCAAGCTTGTTTAATTCTCTATAATCGATGCACATCCGAAAAGATCCATTCTTCTTCTTGACGAACAAAACCGGTGCTCCCCAAGGCGAGGAACTCGGTCTAATGAATCCTTTGTCAGACATCTCTTGTAATTATTTGGACAACTATTGCATCTCATAGGGTGCTAAACGGTATGGTGCTCGAGCTACGGGTGTAGCTCCAGGCACTAGATCGATTTGAAATTCGATTTGTCGAGTAGGTGGAAGACCAGGTAAAACTTCTGGGAATACTTCAGGGAATTCTCTAACTACAGGCACATCCTCCAGTCGTCACTCTTCAGACTTCTTTTCCATTACCTGAGCTAAGAAGGCATAACATCCTTTTTCCATGTACTTCACAGACTTAACATATGATACAATGCTCAAGTACTTCTTACTTTGATCCCCGTGGATAACCAAGGTTTCACCATTGATCGGAATATGAACAGTTTTCTCGTCGCATACAATCCTAGCACGATGGTTAGATAACCAATCCATGCCAATTACGACATCGAAACTACCAAGCTTGATTGGCAAAAGATCTATGCGGAATGGTTGGTCTCGCAAAGCATAGGGCAATTGCGGATTACGGTGTTGGTTCCTATTATCATTCCATCCGCTAGCTCTATCTCATAAGTTGTGTCTAAGGTAATTGGGGCGATTTCAAGTAATGGTGCAAAGGTAGCAGATACAAAACTCTTATCGGCTCCAGAATCAAATAAGATTTTTTGCAGAATGATTGTTAAGTGAAAACGTACCTGTTACGACATCAGGGTTCAACGGAATGTCTCCATCTCCTAGCACATATGCCCTTGCATGGGTTTTGGCAATTCCTACCCTGATGACCCACTTTGTTGCACTTGTCACACTTCACAGTGCATGGTCCAAAATGGTGCAACATGCATCTATTGCACAGGGGATGAGGTATGACATATCCTTTACCAGCGGTGGGTGCAACATAAGCCCTTGCGGCTTCTTATCTTCTGTTCTGCTGGTTGTGATGTTGGTTCCTGTTTTGATGGTACTGGTTGTTGCTGTTGTGGTTTCGATTATTGTTGTTTCGGCTGCTGTTTTTGAATTGAATGAGTTGTTGGACTGATGATGGTTGGGGTTCATGTTCCTTCGGTCATCAAACTTCCTTTTGTTGTCATTCGAGCTTTATACGGTTCCTAGCTTCGAATCGGTTCCATGAGACGATGGGATATAGTGACAACTTCTTCACCGTCTTTGGGTTAGAAATGATGACATCTCCTTCAATACTTGAGGGTAAACCTCGATCAAACTCTCCAAAAGCTTGTCATTTGTGGGAAACATGTTTGGACACATGGCCCTCACTGTGGAATCTCTTTAAGTGCGTCTTGAGATCATTACCCTTAGCAAAAAGTGGTAAAATTCATCCTCTAGCTTCTTTATCTCGGTTTTGACAATCTTGTTTCATCACAGTTGCTTGAATCGCACTGTGAAATCTTACAAGCTTCTTCCATTCCAATCGGTTGAGCATGAGCTTTCCACCAACACAATGCATCCTCTAGCAAAGTTCCGGTTGCAAACTTAACCTTGAAATCATCGTGCGACCACTTAGGAGGAATCGGTTTCGATCTCAAACCAATGAAGAAGACCAACAACACCTTGATTACCTTGAAAAGGTAGGCTTGCGGTTCATGAATCCTTTGTAGCTACATTTTGCTACGAGGACTCACTTTGAGTGGTTTGGTTGTTAGTGTCATTGGAATTTGCCACTTCAATGATGCGTGCTACTTTAGCAACGTGACGGCTTCAAAGAAGGCGAGAAACCTCGACTCGTATGCGACCTCGACCACGTGCGACTTGACTTCTTGAGCAATCTCGACTCGTGCAATCTCGGCTTCTCTTCTGACTTCGGCTTCACGTGCGCTTGGCAGCACGCTCACCTTGATGATGCGTCGCGGCTTGACTTTAGTAGCGTGTTTGGCAATGGCGCTAACAATCATCGTGACTATCTTTTAAGCGGTTGGAGTAATGGTGGATGAGGTAGCTTTATTCTTGATCATTTTCTAAAATTACCAAGAGATAAACATCAGAATTTAGAATCAGCGGTAATAATACAAGTGATTACATATTTTAAATATCATAATAGTCAAGATCACCACTTTAAATCAATGGAATGGTATCGTTATAAGGATGAATAAGTCAATCATGGTTTGTCACAACAAAATCATAACATATATAAGAACATAATGATCGGCTCGGTTTATACAACCGATGAATGATGAATCACAACACACAAGAATATAAGAATATAACCACGATATCATAGATAAACATCGATACATAGCATAAGTTCACAAACAAATGTTACAACATTAATATCCTTGTTCCATAGTTTTACAACCAGAAGATACAAGCCCTCATACTAATGCCACACATGGCGGGCTTTATGATACTAAGCTATAATAAGGATGACCATGATCTATGTGTCGCTTGGTGTGTCCTCCCGACGACGTCGTAGCTCTCGACCAAAGCTAATAAATCATGGAATTGTTGCTGAGAGCTTTGTCTCTAGCTTGGAGGTCGTCTAATCTACGCTCCAAGATGGTGGTATGGGCATGAGCAGATGCAAGATCGTGATGCAAACCTCTCTCGACCTACCGCGGTCTCTCTCGAATATTGGCCTCTGGTGGCGGTCTCAAGTCTATGGGTCGGATCGTGATGACCTCTCTCGCTCAACTATTCGGGCGCTCATCATATCAAACACGATGTCTAAAGAGTAGCGACCGACCACGAGGTTTTAAGACACTTTTTCTAAACTCTCGATTCTAACCAAAGGTATCTCATCGATGTGTGCCATGATCTCGCTCAGCTGATCCTCCTGTCTAACAAGTCTGGCTGACAAAAGAGGAATGGAGTGATGCATGGCTCTCTTGTCACATGTAGGACTCTAGCTGGTGTGGTCATCGAGCTTTCCCCAAGCTCAACAGTACTTGGAGTCCCTTCCTCGGATCTCCAATGGCGAATCACTTGCAACATAAACGACCAACATCTGGCGTCGACTTTCTTCCTAGGTCCTGGCTGGATGTCAATGTACACGGTCTGCATGTATGGATCAGATGACTCCGGGAGAAAACACTCTTTCATACTGAGTGGCAATGGAGGCTCATTGTGGGTGTCCAAAGGTGATGAAGCCAAGGTGGTGATGATGCAGAGGCGTGGTGGTCGATGGAAGAACATAGTAGGTGGTGGTAATGGTGGGGTGGCCATAGGTGATGTGTTGAGTGGAGCTGGTGGTGGCTGGGCTGATGATGAAGGGATATATGATGGTGATACATGAGACATAGTGAGATCTCGCACACGCTTCCTAGCAGTATGCTTGAAGATAGAACCTTTGGGATGCAATCGGTAGGGTACACCAAATGGCTCAGGCTCATATGGCTTAAGAACTCTGACTCTTCGTCATCTCCGACGGATTGGTAATGGTGATGATGAAGGAGTAGCGAGATGAAGCGTAGTAGTACTCTTTGAGGATCGGGATGTTCCAACATCCGCTGCAACATCCGTTGTAGGTAACCATTGCTTCGACTGCATGTACTGATCATATGTCATAGGAGCAAAGGCTGAGTGCTCTTCAGAGTGAGCAGGTATGGTCGGGATAACAGGGGTAGGTGCGACCTCTCCCTCCTCGAAGGGTTCGGTCACATCTGAAGTAGTAACTGGCAGGGCTGGGATAGGGCTCACAGGCATAGGTACTGTAGAGGACATCACGTCTTCTATTTCAGAATCCGATGATAGGACGACAGGGTGTGAGGCAGACATGCTACTGTAACAACCTATAAAGATAGTAATGTAAGTAAAATGCCAAAATAATATGATCAACAAGATTTTAGTTAGTCGTGCACAATCTGCCAAGAAAATCTTCATGCCTAACTAAAATGAATGCAATTTACTTATGATCTAGTGATGCATTAATCCTAATGCATAAAGCGGTCACGAGGTCATAGGGTAGTGGTGTAAAATAGTCTCGTTTCAAAGTGCAATTATAGTCCAAATGTTTTTAGAAAAACTCTTTGGTTCTTTATGACCTTGGCTCGATGTTAATCAGTAACACCCCCGAAGATCATCATGATAGCGGAAAACTAATCGGGGTGTTATTTGGTTGGGGATCACAGTCAATAATCATAGAAAATGAATCAAAAGGGACGTTGTGGAAAACTAGAAGGGGGGGGGGTTGAATAGTTTTGCCGATTTTAAGTTAGTTTTAAAAACTTTAGATTTGTTAATATGTGAGATCTTATGGATGTAGAGAAAGTATAGATCTAATGATAAAGCAAGTATATAAAGTAAAGCAAAGGGATAGAAGTGACAAAACCGATGTATAGTGGTTCGGCTATAAGGACACCTTCCTTGCCCTACTCCACTCCCCGAGTCACCTAGTCGAGAGTTCAAGCACTATGTCAACAAAATCCTTCACTTGGCGGAGAAGCCTTCACAACGTTGCTTACACCTTTTTCCAAGACAAAGCTAGATACCGAGTCCGTAACACGGTGGACAAAACCAACACGATTATTACATAACAAATATGTGAAATATCAAATACAAGATCTTCGTTACATAAATCTTGTGGTGTGACAAATCAATCAAGGACCCCTTGCTTGGATGACTTGTAGAATGCTCGTGATCTTGCCTTAGAGAAGGACCTATATGAGAATCACAATAGAAAGAAAGAAGAACAACTCTCTAGATCAAGTGATCTATATGTTAGAAGAGAATGAGAGTGTTTGAGAGATTTAGTAAGAAGAGGGTGAGTTAGAATGAAGAAATGGCTCTCATTTATAGGCAATTTCTTATCTTGTTCCTCGGATCCCACGGATCCTCCCACTGGGATCCGTCTAGTGTACTCCTAGGGATCCGTGGACGCTCCTCTTGCCCATGGGTTTTTTGGTTATGGGTCATGGGTTATGGGTTGGTCCATGGGTTTTCCTTAGATTTAATGTATCTAAAGTATACATTGTATCTAGCCATCTTGGGTATGGGTTATCATCCATGGGTTATGGTCCATGGGTTGTGGTTTTTACCCATCCTAATAAACTACTACAACAAATAATTAATTACAACATTTTTGTATTAAAATGGCTATATGTAAATGCTTTAAAAATAACATGTATCCTTATAATTGTACTTAAGATAACATTATATTTGTTATCAACAAAACACAAAGAGATCGCAAAATATTAATAAACGTTTTTATAGTTTATTTGTATTAACAATCTCCCCTTTTTTATTGATGACACAACATAATGTTATGATGAGTAAAACTTAAAAATAGATGTAAGTTTTGAAAGCCCCTAAGTTTTACTTCTTCTCCCCTTTTTTGTCGAAACAAAAAGTTAACTCTTTGAAGAAATAACAGTGTGGAAAAATTAGTCCACGTATCGCTAACTTCCCCTTGACGGTAGCTCCCCCTAGTTTGGGGCGTCAAGTGAAGAAAAATAAAAAATCCTACAAAGAGAAAGGTTAGTAACATGCTTATGTAATATTGTGATTGACGAGAATCAAGATTGAGAGCCAAGGTATGTAAACAAGGCCTTGTAATAAAACAACAAAGTGTAGTGGTATTTATGCCACCTACAAGCATGTAAAAATAAGAACAAGACTTGTTCTTGAACATGACTCAAAAAGAAAAAGTACTAAAAATAGAAAATAGTAATAATGATTCCTTCCATGCTTGCATAAGGTTATGGATGGAGGTTTTGATGAGTAATGATATTGATGCGATCAAGGATGAGGTTGAGTATGAATAGCATTTATTCCCTAACTTCTATTGCAATTTCCCTAGTGGATTGGCAATGTTCACAATGTAAGTGATGTGGGTAATGAGTACGGAAATCTTCTGGGTTGTTTTGATTTGTGAGTTGCGGAAGTTGTGGTGAAAAAATAAGAAAATATGGATCAAAGTCCGAAATGATTGGAAGTGGTAGAAGTAAAAAAATCCTATTGAGATAACCCGAAAACACATATTTAGTACTTGAGTACGTAATTTAGTGTTATCAATGCTCCTAATTCATTGTTGCTTAAATGAATGTACCCGAAAATACATATTAGTTATGTATCTCCTTTAGCATTCACAAGACATGAGATGCAATGAAAACGGGTTTTATTTTGTATTAATAATGAAAAGCGATTTGTCTAGACGTGAGAAATTGCTTTTGTGAAATTTATACTGGGAAGGTGTCATCCTTTTAGAAAACATTTTGAAAAGAGGTTTTCGTTGTGTGAATAAAATCGTCTTATCCTTTTGAAAATGTGTATGTAATTATGTGTTTGCAACTTGTACTTATAAAAAAATAAGAAGACTATAAGTGAAAAACTTATCTTGGGTTTTGAAAATTCCGTATTGTTTGTGAGTTGCATGTGAAATAGAGATCCTAGACTCGAAAGAAGAAAGCAACATTTATATACCTTGTAGAGTCAAATAAATTACGACGTTTGTTCCATGAGACCAAGACCAACGGTTTGGTGAGGACGTCGGCTATGTTGTCTTCGGATGCTACTTTCAATAGAGATGTTCCCTTTGAACATTGTCTTTTAAGAAGTGATGACGAATCTCTATATGCTTTGTGCGAGAATGCAATACGGATTCTTGCTAAAGTCGATGGCTCCTTTGTTGTCACATAGGATGGCTATGTCGCTTAGATGAATATCGTAGTCAACTAACGCTTGTTTCATCCATAGTGCTTGTTGGCATGCTTTCACGGAGACGATTCGGCCCGGTAGTAGATATTGCTAGTGCCGTTTGTTTCTTAGAGAACCAAGATGTTAAACAACATCCCATGAAAGTACATACCCCACTTGTACTTTTTCTATCAACGTAATCACCGCATGGTCGAATCAGATATACAATTGTTTCTACTCCCATGCCCTTAGGATACAATAATCCTAATTGTGTTGTACCCTTAATATATCTAAATATTCTTTTTACGGCTTCTAGGTGTGATGTTTTAGGGTCTTCTTGAAACCGAGCACATAAGCAAACGTTAAACATGATATCCGACCTACTAGCCGGGAGGTAGAGAAGACTACCAGTCATGCCACGATATTTAGTATTATCTACGGATTCTCCATCTTTATCTTTAGTGAGTTTGGTATCGGATGACATTGGTGTCCTAATTAGTTTTGACTCTTCTAAACCGAATTTCTTTAACATCTCTTTTATGTATTTAGATTGGTTAAAGAAGATACCATCTTCTACTTGTTTGATTTGTAGACCAAGAAAGAAACTAAGTTCTCCCATCATACTCATCTCGAACTCGTCATGCATGATCTTAGAGAAATCATCACACATGTCTTGACAAGAGGATACGAATATAATATCATCTACATATATTTGTACTATGATTATATGTGACTCTCTTTTCTTAGTAAAAAGTGTGTTGTCAACTAACCCTATGGTATAGTTGTGTTTAATTAAAAATGACTTAAGTCTATCATACCAAGCTTTTGGAGCTTGTTTAAGACCATTAAGGGCTTTCTTTAATTTATACACATGTTTGGGTTTTCAAAATCGATGAAGCCGGAGGTTGAGCTACATATACTTCTTCATTAATGAAACCATTTAGAAAAGCACTTTTGACATTCATTTGATAAAGCTTTAGATCATTAGCACAAGCATACGCAAGAAGTATTCTTATAGACTCTAATCTAGCCACGGGGCATAGGTCTCATCAAAGTCTATTCCTTCTTGTTGGTTATACCCTTGGGCAACGAGTCTAGCCTTGTTCCTAGACACTACTGTTTGCATCTAATTTGTTTTATAAACCATTTTGGTTCCTATTATGGTTTGATTACTAGGTGGAGGACAAGTGTCCAAACATCATTAGAAACAAATTGATTCAATTATTCTTGCATAGCCATTACCCAACTCTCATCTTTTATGGCTTCTTGTGTATTCTTAGGTTCTATGGTTGAAACGAAACAAAACAAGCTACTTTGGTTTTGAACTTGTGACCTTAATGTTCTTTCGCTTAGCTTTCCTATGACCTTATCTACGGGTGATCTTTGGACTCTTTAATGTTTATGACTTCATCATTTAAAGGTTCTTCTTCATTTATCTTTTTCTTTATTACTATAGCTTCACTTTCTACAATCTCATCATCGACAAGAGGTGGAGAGGGTTTGGGTGGACTTTCATCAAATTTTATATTTAATGACTCTTCTACCTTCATTGTTTCTTTGTTTAATATGACGAAGCTTTGCTATTTGAGAGTAACCTAGAAAGATACCTTGGTTGATTTAGGATCAAATTTTGTAAGGTAATCTTTAGTGTTAAGAATGAAACATTTACTTTTAAAGACTCTAAAGTGATTTAACGAGGCTTTTTGCCTCTGAGTAACTCATATGGAGTTTTGCCTAAGATTGGTCTAATTAAGACTCAATTGAGTATGTACGTTGAAGTATCAACGGCATTACACCAAAACTTTTGAGGTATGGATTGTTCTTTGACTCATTTCTTGTAAGGTTCTATTCTTCCTTTCTACTACCCCATTCGATTGTGGAGTGCGTGGAGCCGAGAAGTTGTGAGTAATACCATTAGCGTCACAAAAAGCTCCGAATTGCACTTCATTATCGAATTCCCTACCATGATCCGTCCTAATAGACACTATAGGACTTCCTAGTTGCCTTTGGATCTTTTGCTTAATATTTCAAAATGATTAAAGGTTTCGTTTTCTTCTTTAAGAATTTTGTCCATGTATACCTAGAGTAATCATCCACTATGACCAAAGCGTAGTAGTTGCCTCCATAACTTTAGATAGCGGATGGACCAAACAAATCCATATGTAGTAATTCTAGACACTTAGTTGTAGACACCATGTTTTTAGCTTTATGACTAGAATGAACTTGTTTTCCTACATTACAAGCATCACAAAAGTGATGTTCATATTTTAACTTAGGTATATCTCTTACTAGATCTTTGGATGATAGCGATTGAAGAAGTCGCATGTTGGCGTGACCCAATCTTCGATGCCATAAGGTCAAAGTATCATCCATAGAGGTAAGACATAGTTTGTCTTTAGGTTCATTACCGATTTTAATGACATAGACTCCATGTTTCCTAATACCTCTTCCTATGGTTATACCATTTTTTAATATCTTACTACGGTTTTTAAAAGTACATTGCACTTTTTATTACATATTTGTCCTATACTTAAGAGGTTAAAGTTTAGGTTTTCACGTGACACACATTGTTAATGGTTAGAGATTTGTTAGAAATCATACCTTACCGATGATTCTACTTTGCTATTTCAAAACACCACATTACCTTCATTGAAGGATTCATATGTGGAGAATAGATCCTTATTGCGGTCATGTGCCTTGTGCACCCACTATCCTTGACCCATTCATCCGGTCTAGGCCGACCTTAAGCACACCTAAGAAAATAATAAACTCAAAATTTGGTCCCCATTTGTTCATGGGTCCATTAGTGTTAAACTTTCCATTCATGTTAGACATGTATGGATAAGGTGAGTATGCATTCCATGGAGCAAAGTTTTGAAAAGGAAAACTATTTTTCATATTTGGGTTCCATCCCATTTGATGGTTACTTCTCGGGTAAACATTATTAGGTCTCCTAAAAGGATTTGGTTTTGAAAAAGATGGAGACTTGTTTCTTGCAAAAGTGGGATTATATTTTGGAGGTGGTTGTCTAATGGTGACATGAGGTGGTTTCTTCCTATTAACGATGACAAACTCGGTTCTAGATGAAGAAGCTAAGTTATTACCCTTTGTTTGCTACAGCAGATCCACGGATCCTTGGTCATACACTAGCCGATTCCCTTTTAAGGGATCCGTGGGATCCGCCACAACAAAGGGCTGGTTTTTCTAGTGCCTTAACAAATTTTATTTCTTTATTTTCACTAGTTGATGGATCAAGTTGTTGAATACCTAAACCTTTTTGGTTGTTACCGGTTTTAACACTATCTAATATTGTATCTAAAGTATTCGTACTCATTCTAGCAATTTTAGAATCTAGTTGATCAACTAATGTTTGAAGTTGAACGCAAAGTTCACATTCACCACTTGCTATTTTACCCTTTTCTAAACGTTTTAGTTTTGCTTTTAATTCTATGACTTCTTTATCTAAACGTTGGTTTTGACTCTTTAAAAGCTTATTTTTGTTAATTAGTTTTAAGCTAATATTGCATAGTTTGTCATATTCATTATGCAATGAGTCGTCATCAAGTGATGAGCTACTACAGTATTCGTGAAATACCTCATCATTTGCCATGAGACAAATTTCTTCGTCCTCCTCGTCGCTCATTCCCCACGTGCCGCTCACGAATGCCTTTTGATCATCCCGTTTGGGACACTTACTAATAAAGTGGTTTGGGTCCCCACATTTAAAGCAAGTATGATCGACTTTTGGCTTCTCGACCTCTTTACTTTTCCGAAAGCCTTTCTTATCGTCATACGGTTGTTTGACGTATCTTCCCTTTCTTCTAAAGAACTTTTAAAGTCCCTAACCGCCATAGCGTACTCCTCGTTGTCACTACTCAAGAGAGTTCTCTTCATCGCTTGAAGCCTTTTTGGCTTTAAGGTCAAGATATTTGTGTTTCTCTTTCACCTTTAAGGCTTCGTAGTCTTTAGCAAGGACAAGCTCGTAGACTTTTAAGTTGCCTATGAGTTCATCAAGGGTGAGGATTGTCAAATCTTTTGACTCTTCGATCACCGTCACCTTGGATCTCCACTTGATGGAAGTGCCCTTAGATATCTCCTAACATGGTTACGGCTAGAAAAAGATTCATCAAGTGCTTGTAAAGATGTAATAATAGTATTAAAGTTAGCAAATGAATGATCTATAGTTTCCTCATCCGATATTGAAAATTGTTCATATTGTTGAACAAATAAATCAATTTTATTATTTTTAACTTGTTGGTTTCCTTGATGAGTTACAACTAAAGAATTCCAAATTTCTTTAGAGGTTTTAAGCATAGAAATTCTTTCGAATTCCTTTTTCGGTAAAGCATCATATAAAACCATTTTTGCTTCACTATTTTTAGAAAGCTTTTTCTTCATTTCATCATTTAGTTTATCATGAGGTATGTTAACTAAATTCCCTTTATCATCTTTTGAGGTAGCCTCAAAATCTCCTTCAACAATAATGTACCAAAGATCAATATCTTTAGATTTCACATATGTTTGGAATCTATTTTTCCAATATATAAAACCATTAGTTTCAAGTAGTGGTGGTCGTTGCATAGATTGCCCTTCCTTATAATTTTCAGAACCTGATTGGCTCCCAAACGGTCAGGTTTTATTACACAAGTCAACCACTTGTGAATGGTCAACCGTAATAAAAGCCGATACGACTTGAGAACATAATGCAAATTTTAGCGCCCACGGGAGGTCAGTAAGCGTGTTTTAAGCAGTTTTTTAACCTGCACTTGCACATATACCACCTTTTGTAAAATGCTTTTTTTTGTAAAGTTAATCAAAATCAAAAGTTCATTAACACTTTTCCTAAAGTGTTAACAACACCAAACAAAATATAAAACAACAAAACAATCGTAACGTTTTCTAGCTTGTGTTTCCTTTAAGGTGATTCTTAAAGAGATACGATTTGGTTAAACGAGACGATACCAAAATATTTTCCAAATGTTTTAAACCCTTAGCACAAATCCATACCTACGTCTTTTCGGTGGTACTTAAATACATAAAATCAACCACCGCAAATCAAGGCAAGACACCTACCAACTGGGGTGTGACCATTAATAAGTTCCCGAACAAAAGATTTAAAACTTGCCTTTGTGTCCTTGTGATTTGGTGTACCTTTTCAAAAAGCCATTTCATTTGTGATTATTGGTTTAAGTTCACTTGTCGTTTTGCCTCGCATTTGTTTTGGCGATTTTTATACTTAGTGCATGCGCTTTTCGTTCTTCTAGTTCTACAAGTCCACTTTCCGAGCTTGCAAATATTCCTCGTAGACGTGAGGACGCTCGCTCCTTCACCGTGATCGAGGAACGTCTACCACCACCACCCCGTCGTAATGGCGGAAGATAAGCCTATGAATGAGCTTCTCCAAGCACCCATCGAGGTTACGGAGATGCCATTATTGTCCCACCATCGTGGTCGATACCTTCGAGCTCAAACCGGGTTGCTTAATCTTGTAACCCAAAGCCAATTTTATGGTTTTGAGCGGATGATCCTCATGCACATATTCGATGGTTTAACAAGATTGCATCTACCATCAAATACAAGAATGTCCCACATGAAGCAATTAAGCCTCTTACTGCTCCCATTTTCTGTAGGACAAGCCGAAATGGCTTCGAGAAACAACCCCTCGTTCCATTGAGATATGGGAAGATCTAGTCACCAAGTTTGTTAACGAATTCTATCCTCCATCCCGAACTACAAGTCTTAAGAATGAGATAATGAAATGTTCTCAAAGATTTGACGAATCATTCGGTGAGGCATGGGATCGTTATAAAGAATTGCTCGCAAGTGTCCGCATCATGGTTTTACCGAGTTAATGCAAATGGATACTTTCTACAATGGTCCGAGACAAGGCGACCAAGACTCTCTAAATGCCTCCGTGGAGGTAATTTCTTGAGCAAGACCACAAAGAAGCCTTTCAAATCATTGAAAACAAGTCCCAGTCCGCCTCTTTCCTTGCGAAGACATATCGAGACTCGGTCCCATCTTGGACCTTCTACTTTATCTCACTGAGTACATCTAGCACCGATGCTAAGATTGACAAACTCACGGATATTGTTCGAGCTTTGGTTCTTGCTAACCAAAGAAAGTCACTTTCACACGACACCATCACATGGTGAAGTGAAGAAAGTTGAAGTTTGTGTTACTTGTGGTGGTCCTCATGCATACTACAATCTGATCGCCACCGATGGTAGTCCGTTTGAAGCCAATGCTATAGCGGTACTTAACATCGTGGAGGTAATCAATACCGTCCTCAAAATGAACCAAACTACCGAGCTAATACTTATCAGGCACCACCGGTTTTAACGAATCCTAACATACAAAACCGAATCGTAACCAACCTAGAATGAACCAAGGTTATCAAAACCAAGGTAATTTCTATCCGGACCAATCAAGGTTTCCAACATCAAGGAAACCTTAATCAAAACAATTTCAATCGAGGAAATCAATTTCGAAATGTGAATCCTAATCAAGGAATTTTCAACAACAAGGTCATAATCAAAATATCCGACCTCAAAATTTCCCTCCACATCCTCCAGTACCATCATCGATGAGTTATTGAAGCAATTCATGAAATCCCAAGATGAAATGAACAGGTTGTTGGTCGGTCCGATCACGATCTAAAGAAGTCTTTAAATGATCAACCCTCGGGCTCGTGAAAACTTCCGAGCAACACGATCGCTAACCCGAGGGGCGATGCTAAGGCGATCACAACCGTAAGTGGTGTTTCATACAATGGACCCGCTATTCCTACTACCTCTTCTTCTTCTTCTCTCACGAAGGTAGTGGAAAGTGAACACGAGGCTACAAAGGACAAGGAACTTCCTACTAATAACGGAGGTACCAACGATGTCCATCCTCAAGTTGTCCCGAAACCCAAATCCAATCCAGGAGTTGTTTTGAACCTCCGTAGCTCTGTTGAAAACCCCAATCCAAATCTTCTATTCCTTACCCATCACGTTTGAATGAGCAAAGCTCCGCGAAAAAGCGGTCATCAAATGGACAAATTTTTTCAAATTTTCCGGGAACTACATTTTGACATAAGCTTTGCGGATGCTATCATCTTGATGCCCAAGTTTGCATCAACTCTCAAACACATGTTAAGCAACAAGGAAAAGTCGTTTGAAATGGCAAAACTCCTTCGAGCGAGCGCTTCTGCAGTTATCTCAAGAAGCTTCCCGAGAAGCTTGGGGATCTGGAAAATTTCTCTTACCTTGTGTATTTCCAAGAATGGTTGAATGTTTTGCCTTAGCCGATCTTGGTGCAAGCATCAATCGATGCCTTATTGATATAGAAGAAACTTTCTCTTGGAACTTACTCCTACATGCATGACTCTCGAGCTTGCGATCGTACAATATCCGTCCTCTTGGCATTGCCGAGGACGTATTTGTGAAAGTAGGAAAGTTCCATTTTCCGGTGACTTTGTGGTTGTTGATTTCGATGTCGATCATCGGGTTCCTCTCATTGTTGGACGAGGATTCACGAGAACGGGCCGTGCTCTCATTGATGTATTTGAGCAAGAAATCACATTACGTGTTGGTAATGAAGTCGTCACCTTTAACCTTGATCAAACTTGAGGTACTCCGCAAACTATGATTACGAGTCGGTTAACCGAATAGATATCATTGATGTTGCTTCGAAGAGTACTCTCAAGAAGTTCTTGGTTATGATCATAATTCTTGAGTGATAATCTCACTCATTCATCTCAACCCATCATTGCCAATTCTACTCCTTCTCTCACTCCGTTTGAGGAAAGTGACTTCATCTTGGAAGAGATTGAAGCCTACTTGTCTAGTGATTCTGTTCCATGGGAAATTGATCACACTCCCATCGACTTCGAGGGGGACATACTTCTCATTGAGAAGTTGCTTAATGATGATCCATCATCACTCCCTCCCGTCGAACTTCATAACAAGGAAGTCAAGTCGGTTGAGAAAACTAAAGAATTTCAAGTCGAACTTAAGGACTTACCACCTCATCTCGAGTATGCATTTCTTGAAGGTGATGATAAATTACCGGTCATTATTGCTCGAGATTTGAGTAAAGATGAAAAAATCTGCTCATAAAGGTCTTGAAGTCACAAGCAAGCAATTGCTTGGAAACTCTCCGACATCAAGGGTATCAACCACTGAATTTTATACTCACAAAATCTTAATGGAGGATGACTTCAAACCGCAGTTCAACATCGAGAAGAGTAAATCCAAAAATCCATGATGTTATCAAACAGAGGTTATCAAACTTCTTGATTCGTGATTGATTTACCCGATCTCGGTAGTCCTTAGGTTAGCCCAATTCATTGTGTTCCTAAAAGGGTGGCATAGCTGTTGTCACAAATGAAGATAACGAGTTAATTCCAACTCAATTAGTTACGGGATGGCGTGTGTGCATTGACTATCGTAAGTTGAATGACGCCACCCGTAAAGACCATTTTCCTCTACCCTTCATGGACCAAATGCTTGAGAGATTAGCGGGGAATGAATACTATTGTTTCCTTGATGGTTTCTCGGGTTATTTCAGATCCCCATTGATCCAAAGGATCAAGAAAAGACCACATTCACCGCCCATACGGAACTTTTGCCTACGGACGTATGCCTTTTGGCTTATGTAACGCTCCGGCACGTTCCAACGATGTATGATGGCCATTTTCCACGACATGATCGGGAAACAATGGAGGTGTTTATGGATGACTTCTCGGTCATTGGGGACTCATTTCAAACATGTCTCCCATCTAGATAAAATGCTTAAGCGGTGTGAAGACACCAATCTTTGTCTAAATTGGGAGAAGAGCCACTTTATGGTCAAAGAAGGCATAGTCCTTGGCCATAAGATTTCAAAAATGGGATTGAGGTCGATAGAGCAAAAGTCGATGTTATTGCTAAAGCGCCTCATCCTACTACCGTCAAAGGAATTAGGAGTTTTTAGGTCATGCGGTTTATCGCAGATTCATACAAGATTTTTCTAAAATCGCCCTACCTATGACCCATCTTCTTGAAAAGATACTCCTTTATCTTCTCACCCGAATGCATCAAGCTTTTGAAACATTAAAGAAAAGCTATCAAGCACCCATTCTCGTTGCTCCCGATGGGACTTGCCTTTTGAGCTCATGTGCGATGCAAGTGATTTTGCTATCGGTGCGGTCTTAGGGCAACGTAGATCTAAGCATTTTCACTATCCACTACGCAAGTAAGACTATGATCAAGCTCAAACCCATTACACCACCACGTAAAAAGAGCTACTAGCCGTGGTGTATGCGTTTGAGAAGTTTAAACCATACTTAATCTTGACCAAATGTGTGGTGTATAAGGATCACTCGGCTCTCAAATATCTCTTTGCAAAACAAGATGCAAAGCCGAGATTGCTCGTTGGGTTCTCCTCCTCCAAGAATTTGATATCATTATACGTGATAAAAAGGAGCCGAGAACCTAGTCACGATCATCGTCCTTCTAGAAAACCCTCACCAAGATGTTTTTGAGAAAAGGAAATAAATGAAACATTTCCTCTCGAGACACTCAATGCGTTTCTTTCAAGCGAACTCTACCACCCCATGGTTTCTTGACTTCCAAATTACCATGCGGGTAACTTCATAGTGAAAGGGATGTCGACCCAACAAGAACAAATTCTTCAAGGATGTTAAACATTACTTGGGACGACCCTACCTATTCAAAATCTGTGCGGATCAAGTCATCCGACGGTGTGTTTATGGACAAGAAGCTCTTGACATTCTCAAAGCTTGCCATCTTGGACCCACGGGGCCATCATAGTCCAAATTACACCGCCAAAAGGTGCTTGATTCCGGTTTTATTGGCCCACGATTTATAAGGATGCCCACGATTTTGTCAAAACTTGTGACGCTTGTCAACGCCACTTCGGAAATATCTCAAAGAAATGAAATGCCGCAAAACGCTATTCAAGTTTGTGAGATCTTTGACATCCGGGGCATTGACTTTATGGGGCCATTTCCATCATCTCGAGGAAACAAATACATACTTGTGGTCATTGACTATTTGTCAAAATGGGTCAGCAAAGCTTTACCTACCAATGATGCCCGAGTTGTTGTAAAATTCTTAAAATCCCTTTTGCCGTGTTTGGAACTCCACGAGCTATAATCGGTGATCGTGGTACACATTTCGCAATGACCAATTTGATCGTGTCATGCAAAAGTATGTGTAACCCACCGCTATCTATCGCATACCACCCACAAACAAGTGGGCAAGTGGAAGTCTCCAACCGTGGTATTAAAAGAATTTTAGAAAGGACGATGGCGAAAATCGTGCATCCTGGTCGGATAAACTGGATGACGCACTCTGGGCCTTCCGTCACTTACAAAACACCCATCGGTGTACTCCATACAAGCTAGTGTACGGAAGGCATGTCATCTTCCGATTGAGCTTGAGCACAAGGCACTTGGGCCTTAAAACATGCCAATTTCGATATTCAGACGGTGGTGATCACGAAAAGTTCAAATGAATGAATTAAATGAACTCCGTGATCAAGCATACGAGAACTCTTTGATCTACAAACAAAAGACAAAGAAGATTCATGACTCTAAAATCAAGAACCGCGTTTTCAACGTCGGTGATCGAGTCCTTCTTTTCAATTCTAGATTGAAGATATTCTCGGGAAAGCTCAAGTCCCGTTGGTCTGGTCCATTTACTATTGCTAAGGTTTATCCTTATGGTACCATTGAGTTATCTCAACCTGATGGTCCAAATTTTGAAGTAAATGGTCATAGATTAAAGCATTATTTTGGAGAGGACATTCCACCTGTGATTGTCCCGGATCTACAAACTTTCCCCATGAACCAATGAATGCGGGGCTCGAGTCAAGCTAGCGACTCGGGAATCAAAAACAGTAGCACACACCACATGGGTTTTCACCCGTGAGTATCACCTTAGTGTGGGGAGTTGCCCCATTGTTGTATATAAGTTCTCTAAAAAAAAAAAAAATATATATATATATATATATATATATATATATATATATATATATATATATATATATATGTATATATCAAAATAAAATAATAGCGTAATATTTCCCTTTTATGTTCTATGTTTCGACATAACCGCGTACTTTGAATATTGAGGGCAATATTCATTTCTAGTGGGGGAATTCTCACGAATTTTATCATGTAATTATACCACCCAATTCCCCATTTTGGCCAAATTTTTTTTTTTTTTTTTTAAGTGTTTTTCACTTACTCAAAGAAATGGTAATCAGTCCACCATGTCTAACACACATAAGGATTGGCTAATCCAGAGCAAACAGCTCTTAGTAAAGATATATCAAATCCGCTTATGGCTTGCAATTTGCCTAAAATTGTATGGTGTTCAGCTCACCATATCCTAAAAAGTGAGTTGGCTAGCCCGCAAGTTTATGGCTTGTGGTAAAGGCGCTTGGAAAACCATAATTGGTAATCGGCTCACCAAAGATATTTTATCTAAGAGTTGGCTAGTCGGAAGCAAACGGCTTCGGTAAAGACAAATCAAATCCGTTACTGACTTATGATTTGCTCAAAATCATTTGGTTATCATTGTACCAAGGTTCTTACTTGAACTGAAACAATTGGCTACTCGAGAAGTAATGGCTTTTGGTAAAGAGTTCTTTAAAATCCATTAAAGTTTCAAAACATTGCTAGGGACTAGCAATATCTTAGTGTGGGGGATTGTGAACAGTCAAGTTTAATCACACAAGCTAACCACTTGTGAATGGTCAACCGTAATAAACTTAAAACATTTCGAAAACAATACAATTAAGATCGAGGAATATAGTGGATTCACGGGTCGTTAAGTCCACGGAGGATGAATGGTGTTTAACACAGACAGATGTCGAATAATCACTAAGGATAGTGATCAGTAAGGATTTTGGAATATTTATACCTAAAGAAAAAGTTTTGTAAATTACAGGGGCTTAAATGCAAATTAAAGAAAATTAAAAAGCTAAAATATATTAAATAAATGCTATCACTATTTTTACAATGATGTTTTTGTGATTCATAAAACAAAATAACTTAAATAAGCTATTTTAATTAAAACGTAAACTTAAATTATCTAAAAACGTGACTTAAAATGAAAACGTACATTATGTATAAAAATTACGCGAGTGCGCAAGTAAAAACATAAAATTTATGAAATAACAGTCCTACAAGTGTAAAAACAATTTTCTTACTTAATATATGACAAAGAAAATTTTAGAAAAAAGATTTATATTTTTTGACTTTTATATTTTTATTATGAATTAAATACTATTTTACACTAATTACTTTATACTAATACAAAGTTAAGAAAATCAAACTTTTTATAAATTACTTTATACTAATACAAAGTTAAGAAAATACAAAAGTTGAAAAGCTAGTTTTAATAAGTAAATAAGCTAATAAGCTCGTATAAGCTTAAAAGAAAACAAGGGTTAAGTATTAGATAGTGCAAAGAAAAACAGAAAAAGACCCAAGGGCAGTTGGTGAGGTGTGTGTGTGGTGAGCTGGGTGGCCAGAGTTCGAATCCCAGCTCTGACTTTTTGCAAACTTTATTTTTTTTTGAACTTTTTCTTTTACAAACTTATTAAGTACACTTAGATAAGCAAAATTTATAACTACAACTTTTTACAAAAACAACTAATAAGCTCAGTTTTGAGCTTATTATTTCAACAATTGAGCTTAAGAGCTTATTTTGAATAGATTAAGCTCAAAGAAACTTCTCAGTTGAAAACAAAGATAGAATAAGATGCAAATAAGCTAAATGAACTGAGATGAAGCTAAAAAGCACAAAGGTTTACACTGAAAAGCTAGAAATAAGCAAATAAGCACTTTGGCTATCCTACTTAACCAAACAGACTTGTACACTTTTTGTAAGCCAAATTAAGCTAGGGGCAAAAGCTTCTAAGCTCAAAATAAGCACTTGAGTATCAAGCTGGGTTGGTGGTCTATCCAAAAAGTCCAAGTTCACAAACTAAGGTCCACTAATAAGCTTTTTACAAGCTTATGAAAAAGCTACCAGTTCACTGCTCAGCTTAAGCTGAGTCAGTTGATACTGAAATTTGGACAAAAATAAAAGATAAGTGCAGCCCTATTAAATAAGCTATAAATGGAGAAATAAGCACTGGACTTTTGAGATGGCTAGGTGAGCTTCTCAAAAAGCTAATGTACACAAGCTAATACCCAATAATGAGCTTTGTGAGAGCTTGAGAATAAGCTTGTACAACTGGTGCACAGGACAATTTTTCAAATAAGGACTCAAAATAAACTAAGAAATAAGCACTTAATAAACTAATTAAAAGTAAACTTATATTTTTCTAATTAAGATGAGCAGCTAAAGTTTAATATCCCAAAAGCTTATATCCTAACTCTTAATATTATGTCCTATATAAAATTATCCATTTTATTCAAAACGACTATATTGAAATTTTGACTTTTAAAAGAAATGATCTAAGTTGACTATTATGAACTTTGAATCAATTCTATGGATGATTAAGTTGTATTAAGGTGTGTTAAGACCGATTTGATCAATCTTATCAACTTATAAGCTAGAAAACAAGATCATGAATCATGAAAATTCAACAGTTAATGAACAAGGTGAGATCAAAGGATGTTTTGACTTTTAACAAATGACCATGGTTTCTTTGTATGTTTGAGTTATTAGATGCTTATAGGACACAGAATAACAACAAACAACAACACAAATGGCTTCTAACCCAGATAACAAAGCAAATCCAAACAATCTTTATAAAACTGTTTTGGTGATTTTTCAAATGATTCCAAAGATTAAGGCCATGAAACTGATTTAAGACTTAATATTATCACTTAATGAGACTATATAAACACTAAACAACAACAATAACATCATTTAAACTAAGAAATGGTAATTATGCTAATTAACTGTTAAAGTAAGATTTTTACTAACTACAAATGAAAGAGAGCAACCAACTGATTTTAATGTTTAATTATACTTAAATATAACTAAGAAACACAAAAACACAAAGATTTAAGCTATTGAATGATTCAAACAGTGAAATGCCAAAATAGAACAATAGGCTTACAAGTGGCTTCCAAGCTCAAAACTGAGAACTGAGGCACACAAACACAACCTAAGGCTTCCAAATAAGCACTAAACCCAAGGGCAATCCACAATTTACCCTGCTCCAGCTTTGATAACATTCACCATGGATTTTTTAATTTTTTACTAATTTATTTGTATTTTTGGTGAATTTTGAGTTTGACTTCTAAACTGATTTTAAAGGTTTCTAAAAGCTTAAATAAGCTTTCTAGGAACTTACATGAGCTTATTCGGTCAAATTAACAACTAAAAACAACATTAACATAACATGAGATTTTTGAAAGGAAAATTGCATAAACTGAATTGGAACTTAAAATTTGAAATTGCTTATTAAGAAAGATTCACAATACACTGAAACACTTAAACAAAATGCTTAAAAGCTAAGTTTTACACTGGAAAGCTTAAAATAAGAGAAACAACTAAGAAATTTTAAAAGTTACACTAGATACTATCCACATTGCTTCCTCCTTTCTTTATAAAGATATTTTTGACTCTTGTCGACATCTCTGAGTGATTCCCACCTCATCTTGACCATTGGATTGATCAAAGTCATCATATTCGTCCATGTGGAGATTTTGGCGCCAATTTTCTTTGAGCAGTTTTTGTGCATTAATTGTCTTTGGGATATTGTGAAGGTGGAGGGGGGGTGGTTAAACAAGTGGTGAGGCAGGTGGAATGTTGAAAAAGTGGAAAAACCAGCTCTGGTATTGGATTTCAGGCATGGTGAAGGAGATGCACAGTGAAACTGGTTTTTAGGCGCGCGTTTGACCGATTGACTTGGTATTAATAATACGGGGGGTTCACAATGGGTTTTGACAGGGTCAAGTGGGTATAGGTCAAGGGTCAAGGGTCAAGTGATTGGGTTGGGCTTGGGTTGCAAGATTGGGCAGCCGGGTTGGATATTAAAAGGGGTCCGGTTTGGTTTAGTAGTAATACAAGGACCATTTGTGTAATTCGGCCAAACTTGAGGGACCAAACTGAACTTTTTCCAATGTTATCAAAAGGACCAAACTTGACAAACTTTAATAGTACAAGGATAACATTTGATCATTTTCCATTTTAAAATATCCAAGGACTAATTTTGCCATTTTTTCAAAGTTGAGGGACCTTTTCTGCCATTTGACCAAAGATTCATTCAAGGACCATTTTTGACAACTTAGAATATTTCACGGACCTTGAATGATATTTTTCTTTATTTTGATTTACCAGGACCTTTTTTTGACAACTTTTGAAACTTGGGGACTAAAGCGCCAATTTTGCAAACTTGATCGTTTTCATCCGATTTTGATATTTTTGCATTTAAAACACATAAAACACTTATTTGTGATATTTTCATCATTTTGATGCATTTCGAGTGTTTTCGGATGTTTTTGCATTTAGATGGTACAAAATGATGAGTATTTAGACACTCATCGAACCCATAGTGATCGAAAAGTTTTTAAAATACAATTTTACTTTAAAACTTTTATAAAGTTAGCTCTTGATGCCAATTGTGGAAAACTAGAAGGGGGGGGGGTTGAATAGTTTTGCCGATTTTAAGTTAGTTTTAAAAACTTTAGATTCGTTAATATGTGAGATCTTATGGATGTAGAGAAAGTATAGATCTAATGATAAAGCAAGTAAATAAAGTAAAGCAAATGGATAGAAGTGACACAACCGATGTATAGTGGTTCGCCACAAGGACACCTTCCTTGCCCTACTCCACTCCCGAGTCACCTACTCGAGAGTTCAAGCACTATGTCAACAAACTCCTTCATGGCGGAGAAGCATTCACAACGCTGCTTACACCTTTTCCAAGACAAAGCTAGATATCGAGTCCGTAATGTAAATCTTATGGAGTGACAAATCAATCAAGGACCCTTGCTTGGATGACTTGCAGAATGCTCGTGATCTCGCCTTAGAAGGACCCATATGAGAATCACAATAGAAAGAAAGAATAACAACTCTAGATCAAGTGATCTATATGTTAGAAGAGAATGAGAGTGTTTGAGAGATTTAGTAAGAAGAGGGGTGAGTTAGAATGAAGAAATGGCTCTCTATTTATAGGCAATTTCTTCTACTGTTCCCCGGATCTCACGGATCCCTCCCACTTAGGATCCGTCTAGTGTAATCCTAGGGATCCGTGGGACGCTCCTCTTTGCACATGGGTTTTTTGGTTATGGGTCATGGGTTATGGGTTGGTCCATGGGTTTTCCTTAGATTCAATGTATCTAAAGTATACATTGTGTCTAGCCATCTTGGGTATGGGTTATCATCCATGGGTTATGGTCCATGGGTTGTGGTTTTTACCCATCCTAATAAACTATTACAACAAATAATTAATTACAACATTTTTGTATTAAAATGGCTATATGTAAATGCTTTAAAAATAACATGTATCTTTATAATTGTACTTAAGATAACATTATATTTGTTATCAACAAAACACAAAATATTCCAAATTGTTTACGATTTATTTGTAATAACATGTTTACGATTTATTTGTATTAACAGACGTTTTAAGAAAAATGGTTATCATTCAAGAAATGCTCATAGTTTGTTACAAAATATTCCAAATTGTTTTAGATGATACACCAAAATATTGATCATGAGTTTGTAAGAAATGACAACGTTATGTTTTACACCACAAATAAAGGTCTTGCACTGCCCGATCCGTGCCATGAATATGATCTTCAATGATTACCTGAGATAACATGCTTAAAAAGGTCAGCAAATATGTTGAGTTAAATCCATAGGTTTTAGTTAAATAGTTGAACACAAGAACATGAACATGATAATTGTAAACTAAAAACTTATCATAAAAAAAATCACAGATTATTATGCGCTAAGCTCATGCAACCAATACTCAACTGCATACACAGAATTACTGGTGTACGTAATAGTTTGCCCCCAAGGAGGTAATAACCAATTACCTAATGCAATTCAAATATAGTGCGCCCGGTTATCTTCTATGAACTCACCTTAGCGGAAATGAACAAGCACAATGAGATCAAGTACGATATATATATATATATATATATATATATATATATATATATATATATATATATATATATATATATATATATATATATATATACTAGTTATCATGTGTTTTAGTTTACTTACTTTCAAAGATATCGAATAACCAATGGGCGGCATGACTAATTAATATTGTTTGCATATATTTCTATAGCGAAATAAGATTGTTAAATAATTGTAGGCATATTTTATGGTTTTCCTTGTTCGATGTGCGTAATTACCCTATAATTAATTCTTATGAATGTTTTATGAATCAATGAAATGTAAAATTATATTTAATTTAACAAACTTAAAATTTGAATAAATTAAACATAATGTGATGTGGCTTTATTGGTAATATGCAGAAAAGTTGTCGAAGCCCGCTCAATTGGCGGGCATGACTTGTGATTTTCATTTGATATGTGATACTTTACTATATACATTGTCAAATTTTGAACATTATAAATTATAAATTCCTTGGAAAATATTTCATATAATATCGACTCAATCGTGAAACAAATAGTTAAAGAAAATCAGGCCATTATTAGTATGTTTTGGAACACACTTGGCCAGGTTGGGTGACACAGGAACTATATAGTCCAAAGTATTGATTTTTTTTAATAAATAATTATATCATTGATCATGATTGGAAAAACAATATTACTTCAATAATAATATGGATTTCTGAATAAAACTAATGATGAATTCATTATTAGATTACTTTGAGCGGCTTATGAACCTGTTATGACCCCAACCATTTTAGCTCACCCCAATAATGATTATTGGATATAAACTCTTGTTTCGATCTCGATGCTACACATGTTTATTTTTTTACATTAATTAGAAGACATGGAATGTAAGTTGCAAAACTTCCACAGAGAAGGAGGTCAAACATGACTGCAACTTACATGCTTAATGATTCAAATTTCTCGTCAACTGTAGGAGCATTCAAGCTTCGCACAAAATCCCCATATTCAGCGATGTCATGTTTGAACCTTAATCCTCCACTACAAAAAGAGAGAACATAAATGAGTTATTTAGGTAGATATAAGATTATAAGCATGTCACCTTTCAATAATTTTAGGATAAGGTAAAGCATGAATTCTACAAAAGGTATTAGATTTTGTTGTCATGTCATTGATTTTTTCCGATAGCAATATTTCATTTCGCTTTATTTTAGAACAATGATGGTTCTGTTCATAGGACAATAGTTTCAAGGGCATACTCATTGTGTAAGAAATACACTATCCTCTACAAATTAACGTGTCCTAAATGATTATTCTTGTTGAATTAAAAATATGAAATATTATGTAAATATGTTTACAAGGGAGCTTTATCGTTGCATCTTGTCCTCGATAATTCCTTTTAAGGAATTATTAGTTGTTAATCTCTTCCAAACCACCGACCTTTGTTTCGCTTTCACATGTGAGTGCCCAAATTACAGTCCCACTTTGTTTAGCCGCCAACAGATCTTCAAGTGCATGTCTCATTTGAGAATCAAGTGGATATTGTGGCTCATCAATGGAGAACCTTACTCATCTTTCTTTTGGTGTACTCATTCCGATAATGTCATGTATGTTCTCAACCATTTGGAACCCGTTAGACATACTTACCTGCAACGGTAGATGCATAGTTCTTCCACTACATATTTTTGGTTATTTTGTTTCAAAACTACATGCGCATACATATTGCATGTGCATTCATCTATGCTCACCCAATGATACAGCTCAAATATCTATAATGCATCAAAAATGTATTACTGTTTAAATATTTTTTGCTACAACTTTGGTAAACTTAGTTTACTTCAATATAATGCAATCCAAAAACACCATAAAATGCAGCTTGAATATCAATCATTACTTGCAACGGGAACCAACATGAAATGTTCAAAAGGAATTGTAGTGAGGGCAACTATAGGTGAGGAATTGGTCGGGTCATACAGGTTTTATCACGGATCAAAAGTGATTAAAAAAATAAACAAAATGGTTGGTCAGTTTTACCTACCGACACCTCTTTGGTTCTCTTTTTGAACTTTATAAGTAGATAATGCGTTAAATATAACTATGGCAACTATTATTAAAGTGATGATCATAAATGATACTAAAATCTCCAAACCTTGCCTATAAATTTTGAGAAATTTAACTCAGAATTATCTCTCTTTTGCTCTTTATATCCAAATCTTATTTCATATGCCAATACATCAGACATCTACAACATAAAAAGATGAATCAAGAATTAGTTTAGAAAGCTTCAAGATATCCCAATAGCTTAGAAAAATAGATCAAATATTGGCATCCCACATTTGACTTGTACCTGAGAATAGTAATACACAATGCTTTGAAACTCGGGTCGACCCGTCCGGGTTAACCGGCTGAACCGGTTCCGGCAAAAAAAAAGGTAAGAAAACATGATTTTTAAAAACGGGTTAACCGGTTAGTCCCGGCGGGTTTTAAGTGACCCGGGTCAACCCGGTTCTCGAAATCCGGCCGGGTTTGGTTTTTTCATTTTTTTTAATAGAAAACCGGGTTGACCCGGTGGTCTAACCGGTTGAACTGAGTTGACCTGGTGGTCGAACCGGTTGACCCGGTCGAAAAAAAATATTTTTTTTAAATAGAAAACCGGGTTGACTCGGCGGTCGAACCGGTAACCCAGTGACCCAGTGACTCGACCGGGTCGATTAAAAACCCGATTTTCAAAACATTGGTAATACATGTACACTTAATTGACTTTAAATCATGATCAATCAGAAACCGCTTTGTCAATTCAGACCCACCCATTTCAAGTCATAAACGTTTCTTTTGTACATGTTACCCAACCCACATAATTACAACCTCTAACTCCCGGCATATATTGGTTGCATAAGTTGTTGGATTAAACTCTCGTCGATTCATGACACCGATCACGAGTAATTGCAACACTAAAAAATTCAATATAGAAACAATAAGGATTTGTAAATGGTATTATAAAGGGTTGGCATCCATGGAAATTTCTATTGCCATAAAGCCTAGGATAAGCTAATCAAGAATATTATTACAGTAGCAACAATCAATCACAAACTTATTAAAAGAAAATACATAGGTGAATTGTGAACCAATTCTACCAATGAGAAAGTTAAAAATAACAAAGTTCATATAGCTTCCAACTGGCAATTAATTGATAACTTGTTTACATTTCTAGTCAGTACTCATAGCTTTATTACTGTATGCGTGCGCTAGGCCGTTCTATGAAATTACGGCGTTTAACAATATTCCTTATATTGTGATAGCCGTTCTGCATCATCATGGCCGTTGTCCTCATGTTCAAAAGAGTTCACACTTTAACCATTAGCCAAAAAGAATTTATCTGGGGCTTTGATGAGCATAACTTTCTTGCATTAGGAAAGTTTATACTTGTTATGGTGAGAGATACTATTTTTCTTCTTAGCCATGATTAATTTACTCCTTTTCACTTCTTTCATAAACTTACAAATACCATTATTATGTGATGAAGGTGTTTTGTGGTGACAAGATCTAACTTTTGTTTCCATTAGTGTCGAAAGAAACATGTTATCATTAATAATCAACCATAATTTGATATATATTAGTAAAAAAGAATGTGTTAATAATCAATTCCTTATAATTAATTATCTTAGATGGATCATAAGTCGAACGTTAGCAATTCAAGACTTGTGACACCATATACACGAAAAGAGGCAATCAAACTACTATATAAACTGATTAAACTAATATACATTTGCTTTAAAAGTAACTTTGCATCCTCTTATTTGACTTGTACACATATCCAAGCATAATATGGATCCGCTTATTGAACTTGGGGATAAGTTAGAAGACTTTGACATCAATCACTTGCACAAGATGTTAACACCCTTTTTAAGCAGTCGGTTAAGCAATAAGCCTACGCTGGATAAGACATAAATCAATTGGAAATAAACATAACAATAAATTTAATGTTTCTCACTATATGCATTCAATTCTTTACTCCATTCATACCTTTCAGCCTTTCATTTATATCGAAACTTCAACTTCTTTAATCTTTTCTTATTTTTTTATTAGAAGAACACAACATAAACACCATACTAATCTAGTAATCTGTTTTAGCCAATCCTATGAACAAAACCCGCCCATTTAGCCACCTCTAACTCTAAAACTTCTAAGAACCCAGCCTGACCTAAGAACCCAACTGTATGTCATCTAAACACCTTATTTATCAAATTATAAAAAATAAAAAAGTACATCTACAAATCATTATAAAGCGGTAGCAAGTGCAATGTTGTGATAACCTAACAATAAAGAACTACGGCATAAAAAAAGTATATATACATATTTAAATTATGATTAAGATGAGATTGAGTTATTAACATAATAAGTATGTTACTGGAGTGCCAAACTTGGACATCTCAACCACTTTAACTCTACACGGACCAAGATAATCTGCATTCAGAAAAATTCAATATTATAAATCTCATACATTCTTCATATATAATCTTTCTCTACTTTTCTACTGCTTGTGCGATGATTTAGAGGTGGAAATAGGTGGCTCGGACCGGTTGGGTGTTGTGTAAAAATAGGTTCAAGTCAAAACGTGTTGACATTTCTTCATCAGGTCGGATCGTATTTCCCCTAATATTTATTACCCAAATATGTTTGAAAGTTTCTTAGTTTTTTGGTGTGCCAAACGTGATTTACAGAATTATTTTTTTCAATAAGAACACCAATTTTTGGTAAAAATGTGCTTTTGGTCGTCGCTTAACGTGTAACCTTTGTAACTAATGCTACTTTCCTTGAAATTTTATAGCTAGAAAATAGACGGTCGACATATTCATAACTAATGCTATTATGCTACTTTCCTTGAAACGTACCTGAAAGAATAACAAATCCGTGTGAAGATACTCTTGCCAATTCTGGAAGAGTTTTGTTGAGGTACCTTTGGAGACAAGTAGTCTGGACCATCTGAACAGCTGGAGCCCCTATGTTTATCATGAAACATAATAAATATATATCTCTCACCACTAACATATGGTACTTTATTTTCTAACAGCTACTATTCTTTCATGGTTACCGAATTGTTATTATTTTGATCTCTATTTTGATAATATGTTAACATGTCTGTTTCTTTCTTTATCCACTCCGAATTTGACTAAGATTGTCATAGTAATAGTCCCCCGTAGCAACCAAAATCTAGGAACAAAAAAGGGTAAAAACATCCAAAGAAGTCAAAGTCAAGGATATGTGAGCAAAAAAAAAGTCAACATGACAGAGACATAAGTATTTGGAAAAAAAGTCACAACGGAGATTATTAATGTTTGATCTCTTCCTACGGAGTACTTCTGAAATCAGCTGCCACTTCTCTTCATGTTTGGGTTCTGAAGGTATACATTTTCTTCAAGACTTCTTTCTACAATTCAGGTTTGTGTGGGTTCCTTTTTCTAGCCACATTTTGAACCTTACTCGGCCGGTTCTTGCTTTCTTCAAGATTTTCAAGTGAGAGCCAAAAAGGAGTTGAAATTCGGCAATGTTTTAAATAATCAGTTGATTTGACATGATAAAAAGAGGATATGGGTAAAAAATTTCTCGCTAATATAGCTCAGGAAGACAAGCGTAAATAACCAATAATCCCATTGAAACTAATTGCAATTATCATGACTTATAATCTTACTATTATAGCCTAATTTCGAGAGGTTAAAGAGTTATTTAAATAATCTTAAGCAAATCTGCAAATATATTATTGAAAAGAATCTCAGAAGGATGGACCATAGGGACTGTCTTTAGTGCAAAATCACATTTCTCAAACCAATCTACTGACTATTATGAGTCCGATATAGATGAAGGTTCTTCCACCATTTTGAGTCCGATATAGATGAAGGTTTTCCACCATTTTAAAATTCCTTCGCGTCTAACAAACAAAAAAGGAATCACCTAATATCCCATAAAAGGACTATTTATGAATGACAAAGAAGATGTCGCTTATCGATGCGTATACGTTTTCCATGATCCAAATCTTCAGGCAATTCTCTGTCAAGAACTTCTAAAATCTTTAGAGTTTTCGCAAAAGTAGAAGCGCACTTGGATACTCTTCTCCTCTCCTCGATCCTACTTTCCGGCATTTTCTTGAAATGACATGTCAGAGGTTAGTCAATGCCGCATAAAATTTTACAAATCATGGAGATAATTTCTCAAATAGCCTCTCATTGGTTTCGTGACTTTTCGTTAACAAAAGAGTTTCACATATTCTGTACATGGAATTTGCAGCTAACACTCTAATGGGCCATCGTGACGGGACCTCCATTAAACATTCATTCATAAACATCATATCTTTATTTGAAAATTCCATAAATTTTTCCTTTGAGATTTTAGCAAGTAATTTGATGATGTCGGTTTACATGCTGGGTTGTAGATGTGCTAGCTTGGAAAGATCAACATCTAACCACTTGTTACAAAGTTCGACTCGACCAAACTACTTCGCTTGCTTTTCTCACATGTTTGTGTCATTTGTCTCGTCTATATACTTTTCTATCTCTCGACATACTTGAGACCTTCATTTACCGCAGACACTAATAGTTGGATAGATTCTTTATCAATATTTGGAATTGAAACTGCGATTGTTGTTAATGTTACAATGGGAAGAGTCCAACAATTTGGAGGTTCTCGTAGAACATAATGATGGAACTTTATCATCAAACTCCCATACTCCATGAAGGAACTTGATAAATTTGAATGCTCTAAAAGTTTCATTAGATTTCTCATTGCTTATTTTCCCCATTTTGATCCAGTGAGTGTAGCATTACAATTGTTTTCCATCATCGATCCACGGTCCTTCTTCTCCATCGAGATAGATCACATAATGACTTAGAGCTATATTATCCGAGTCATTCATCAGGCACACTATTATCGCTATAAAACAAATTCTTTAAGCTCAAGAACCCGCTCACAAAGAAGATTGAGACGAACCGATCATCTTGCAACAACAAACCAACCCTTTCGTGTCCCAATTAACAAGCGGAAAATCAAACTTTGCCTCGTGAGCATGTTTTCGCACCACATTCTGATTCTTATCTCTAACATTGCAATGCCACAATAGCATCAATTTTATCCAATATCTTTCCACAACAAACTCCGTCCACATGCTCGTCCGCTTTTGTGGGACATCCGAAGTTTATAGTCATGAACCATCTAAAAGTCGGTGAAATCGTGCCACGCCAATTGCAACCGTTTGACTTATGAGCACGAGCGTAGTCGACCACATGTAATCGGAATCACCATTGCAAAATCTCATAGACCAAGGCATAAGGCGGGTTCGAGTATGACTTCACCTAAGATCAACATGTTAAAAGAAAAACGCCCCGAAGTCGAGCAGGTGCGGACCTTCCAATCATGTTGTGGACTCGAGGTATAGGCCATCATCCAATATTTAACTAAATCATGTTTTAGCCTCTCGGCTACGGGTAAATTTCTTTGATTGAAACACACTTTATTTGCTTGTTTCAACTTCTTTTCATATGTTATATCCAAATAATACTTAGCCGTAGGAATAGCACATGTTGAAGAGCACAAGATTGCTAATAATATAATCATAAGAAGCATAATAATAACATGTTCAATCCAAAACTCAAAAATAACACCAGTACCCATTTGTATGCAGATACTAACGATCATTGTAACCACAAGAATCCCCAAAGCCATAATATTCATCGCGATTCAAGATCCGCATAGTTCCTAAATAAGGCAATAAGTTTCCCATCACCACGCATATAAAAGCCGAGCTGCTAACCTTCGCTAGCTGATCTTGACGTCGAGGCATAGCTGCATTCAGATCGACCAAAAATTTAATAGCAACTGCGATGACTCACAACTTAAGGTAAAAAATGAGAACAAATTATCAGGAGATGTTTGACACAATGAAGGATCCTGCTCCATGCAAGAAGCATGCATCTGGTTCTGTCCAACAGAAGTATCTGGGAGGGTACTTATCCACAGGATGTCGTATATTTGGCCACAATTCTGTTGGTTGGCATTGCTAATGGAGGGTTCAAGGCAGGGAGATCCTAAATTACTATAGTTAATGCAAGAATCTATACACATATATCATGTATCTTAATTTCAATAGCTAACATGTTCTACATCTTTAATTCTAATCCAGATTACTGAAATATCTAGATCGTGTATCGTAAATTCAATGGCTAACTTGTAGATCTATTTTTCTATATAACATTAGAAACTGGTTTTTCACAAACCAAAAAAGGTGATATTTAGCTTCTAGTAACACGATCTAATCATAAAAACAATCAAGCAGATCTTCTTGAAATGTTGGTAACTATTTACATGCTTAATCAGGATAGCAACTTGTACATCAACATAACATTTACTTGATCTGTTATACATATTTCATATAAAGTATAAAATTATTATGTTATGTGCATATATGAGGATAGAATGCAACGTAAGTAAAATAAATGAAACTAAACAATCAAAACGTACATGCAGGATATATAAACCTTGATGAGACCGGATTGATTAGTATTGAACTTGTGATCAGTGAGAATGATATTACAGCTGTTGGTGCCGTGCTTCATTTAAAAAGCGCTGATGGTTTCACTTTTCAGTCGGCTCGACATAGGTTTCAGATAATCTGCGGGCAATTTAGAAGAGATGCATAAATGACAAAGGAATTTATGTTCAACTCTTCGGTTAATATATAAATTTAGAACAGAAGTGGATAGTATAAGTATCATACCACAACACATCAATCGCATCAAACTTTTGAGAAATATATATATATATATATATATATGATGTATTAAAAATCAGAGAGCTATTCATTACATATAAATGTTGCAGAATTTATTTTTGTAAAGCATACATATCGCATAATATAATGCCATTCACAATAATACAAACCATATTTAACAAAGACGTGGAAACATTAAATTCTGAACGTGGGGTTAGAATACTTACATTCCCGATTCGTTTGCATTAAAGTTGAAGGGTGAACTACTTACTATCAGGAAGCATATAACGTTCTACCTTATCTTGATTCATCAACAACTTTTGCAAAATCAATGACAACATGGGCATCATGGGTAGACAAAAATGTAAACCCGAGATGATCACAAGTTTTATTGAGAAGTTCTGCTCCTTCATGTTTCAAAGGAGGTGAATGGAATGATGGTGTCATTGTAAAGAAGCCACTCAACCAAACCACAACAACCAACAATAATATTTTCGAAACATATCCCATTCTCCAATGCATCATAAAACAAATGAAAACGCCAGTCAAGTTTTTAAACATAACTACTTTGTCAGATTATAGAATCGATGTTTGGAATCATCCGTTCAAGATGTTTGGATTCAAATCTTCAGTCTAACGGTAAAGGCGCCTACATAAACTAAATCATGCAACACATTCATTTTCTCAAAATGTATAGTTCATCAAAAGAAAAAAAGAAGTGCTTTTATTTCTTTAATGATCCACTGGCGGTCGAGGCGATGGTGGAGGTAGTGGGTCTGTCAATGGTGTCCAAGGTAATGGTGGCTGAGACAATCGTGACCGATGCAACGGTGACCGATGAAATAGTGACCTACGCAATTGTGATTGCATCACTTGTGACCGATGCAATGGTGAGTTTTTGGCTCGAGCTTGAGGAGCTGAAGGACACCTTCTTTCAGATCATCCGGTTTCAAAGCCAAAACAGGTGCCTGATCACGTGCATAACCATAATCTTGAAACAACTCTACACCAGCATCAATACACTCTTTTGCACATATGTCAACACGATGATCAACTGCCACTTTTAATTCTGCATGCGTCGGCTTGTTTAGACACTAAATAAGGCGAGACATGCAGATATTTTAGTGAAGGGTGATCATCGTGTTGGCATATTTGCAAAAAAGCATATTGAAGGTGGTGAAGAGTTGTTCTATGACAACGGTTATGCACGTGATCAAGCACCTGTTTGGGCTTCGAAACCCGATGATCCAAAAGAAGATCCTTCAGCTCCTCAAGCTCGAGCAAAAAAGCCACCATTGCATCGGTCATGAGTGCAACAATCACAATTGCGTAGGTCACTATTTCAGCGGTCTCAGTCACGATTGTCTCGGCCACCATTACCTCGGTCTCAATTGGTAGGCCAACTACCTTCACCATCATATCAACTCGACCACAACTGAACGTTAAAAAAAAAAAAAAAAAAAAACCCTTCTTTCTTTTCTTTTGATGAACTACATATTTTGACACTTTGAACCTATATAAATATTTATTGACCACTTTGAACCTGCTGAAATCGCCGAACACGTGTCAAACCGGTCAATGCACCACTGGCTTCTTTGCGATCACAAAGTCAGATTCTAATGAATTCAAGTCGTGACATATAACATGAATGGCCAAAGGTAATAGAGTTTACAGCAGAAAACTTACATCGAAAACAAACATGTTCTCCTTATAGTAGGCAGCATGGCCTGATGTTTCCTAGAGTTGCATGTTGTACATATTCGGGGTGCCGACCTGCCAAACCAATGATACAATATGTCAAATTCTATAGTATGCCTATGCCATTACTGTGAAAAAAAGGTGTTTTAGGCTTACTGGCATCAATATCTGTGATGAAGAAAACACACAAACGATCATTAGATGAGATTATCTAGAAATCCTTGCATATTTGTTGATGTCTCAGGCAACTTATTATAAAACATCCAGCTAACCAGAAGTCAAATTTACCTTAATCGTCTATGCATGTCAGCTAACTGAGCTCCCATCAAAGCTCCAAGAACAAAGAAACATTGGTTGCACAAAAACACATTAAAATCGTTAAAACCCTAGTGATGGAGTTTTCTTGCAAGGAGAGAGATTTGATGATTAGGGTTAAAAAGTATATTATTAAAAATGAAATTTTTTAATAATGGTTTTGGATTATAAATATATATATATATATATATATATATATATATATATATATATATATATATATATATATATATATATATATATATATATATATATACAAGTTTAGTAAATTATCGACATAATAGTACTCGTTATAGTCTTTAGGTCGTCAAAATACTGCTTTTATGAAGTCGTGTTAAGTTTACAAGTTTTCTAAAAATTTCTCAAATTTATACTTTTTACCCTCAAGTTTCAAAATGTACAAGTTTAGTCCTCAACTTTGGAAAATGACACTTTTACCCAAAATTGTTTTATCTTGAAAGTTTCAATGGCGGTTCGGTCCCCACTCATCTGCTTTTGACCAAATCCTTTCAAAAATGAAATTTTACACTTTTAGTCCCTCATGTTTCCAAGTTTCCATTTTACACATAAATTTTTATTTCATTTTTAAAACTAGTTTGCCGTTATTACAAAACCAGTCCCTAGACTTCCCATGCATCCTTTTCAATGTATAAAATCAACCTTCCACTTCCGAAAATGTACCAAATTCACCCTAGACCTTTCATGCATGAAACTTACGTACAAACACAACCTTTTATTTTCTAAAACTTTACATTTTCAACCCGGTTTCTACACATTTTGAAATTCTAGTCCAAAAAAATATAATTTTCGACTTTATAAATTGTTTAACTTTTTCAAAAGCTTATCATTAGCGTATTTGGAGCTTATGGCTTATTTTATATGCGTATTGTGTCGGGTTAAACTAGATTGGGCTCAGGTTATACACGTTTTGGGCCTTACGGCCCAATGTGGGTGTCATTTGTTTTAAAAAGAAACGAGGCATGGGGTGGGGGTTAAGGATTTCATTAGATGATTATGAGGGTCGTAATATAATGTAACTCGTTTATATAAGTTTTTGTTTTCCCAAATTAACTCATGCGCGACTTAGGTTGAACAAAAGTGGTACGAGGGTTGTGATTTTATAAAAACGTGTAAGGAACATAGTGTGAATCATTTTAGTTGTTATGTGTACATATAACTTGTGATAGTGTCTCGCATCTTTTACAAAACGTTTTATGTGATTGATACGCGTACAACGCGCGTTCGGGGTCAAAGGAAACTTCATTTTCTTAGAGCAAGTTTTTCAAGCTCCTAGGCAGTGAACCTAATCGTTGTAGTGCAATATTAGGGTAAGCCTCGGGATTGATATTGTTCTCTAGGGGAATAGGATTGCTAGTGAGAAATTACTACGCTAAGGTTGGGGTTGAGGAAGATTATTTTTTATCTTTTTTTTTATATTTTTTAGAAAATTGAAAGGTAGATCTCGGGGTATTGGATTTGGGGGGTGGTAATTCTACCAATTACTTCTACTATTCTAATTTTCTAATTAACTAAGCTAAGGGGTAGTCTATGTCTATTGATGTGTGCTCGTATAATGATTAAAAATGTGTCTACCTAGATACTATTACTCCCTAGTTATCTTTTATTGATAGTTGAATTGTCACGTCCTTATTCTTAACGCGTTGTGTCTTCTAAGGTCGTAGGGTATGCTTTTCTCCCTAAATCTTTGAGAATACCTTAAGGTTATTTCCTTCAAAATCTCTAGGATTCATAAACTAACTCTAAGGTTATCTTTGGATTTTTAGCCTACAATAACTCTAGGCGATTATAAACTAATGTTCACAAAGTTTACTCAAGTATTAAAAACAAAATGATGGCGTATTGCAATCCTAAGCCAATTACAATTAAAATAAGAGACAACCAATCAATATTCATTAACTAGGTTTCATAGATCTAAGAAAACACACAAGTAAATTAGCCGGACATGGTAAACATGCAAGCATACACACATACAATCGAAGACATAATGAAATCAATGAAATAGATTACTTATCTTGATGTAAAATAGGGTATGAGAACCCTAAGATACTGCCTAAGACAAACCAAAATAATTTAAGGTTTTTACTCCACAATTCTACCTCCCTAAAAGTCTGAAAATTCGAATTCTATATATAGAGTTACAACTGCGACGGCGTCACTCTTTAATTGTGACGCCGTCGGATCACCGCCATTAGGATTTTGTCTTGGCCAAGTCAACTTTGGGACGGCGTCACATTGTGGTTGTGACGCGTCGACTTCAACTCGGCGCCGTCGAATCGGATCTAGGTCGCCCCAGTCGTGGCCCAACTCTTTAAAACTGGCCGTCAGTACAAAATAGAAATTTCCCTCTTGAGCTGCCACAATTAGAGGGACGACGCCGCCCTTTGTTTGTGATGCCGTCGGGTGCACTTCCAGCAGCTTGAGTGTCTTGATCTTGACTTTAGCCATTTTCTTCACATATTCATGCCTTTTCGTCCAAATAAGCATCATTCCAGCATTTTGCCTTTAAGAGACCTAAAAAGTGAAAATGGACAAAATTAAGCAGTAACATATATAAAAGTGGTCGATTAAGAGCTTAAGTGACCTCTTAAAAGTGTACATTTTAAATCCTTATCAAATATCCCTACACTTGGTATTTGCTTGTCCTCAAGAAAATGTGCTTTTGGCCAGTCAATTTATAAGTTAGGAGGCATGAAGCATTGGTTTAGAATAATTCACAACAAGTATAAGCCCTACAAAAGTCATAACAAGCACGGAAATTACATACTAGCACCTCAAAAGTGGTGTTTGGATACTCTCATCTCTCGGGTGTATATGAAATATATCAAATTGGAAATGGAAGATAAACACTCATTAATTGGTCCTAGTATATAGATTACCATAGGCTTGAGACTAGATCAAACCTCCATCGCTTTGGCGTAAGAACCTAGGGAAAAAGTATCCAAGAGGTCTTTTAAAAGGTTGTAATGTTAGGCTTACGGTAGGGAAACAAATGGTTTGGTTGGATAGGCGATTTAGTGGTGGCAAGTCAAAAATCTTTATGTTACAAGCATGAGAAGAATGGTGTTGCTAAGCCAAGACTCGACACTCTAAACTCTAGATAACTTTGAAACAAATAAACATAAATTTAAATATAGATGTAGGATGGTAGCCCGTACGTTTTTTTCATTTTCTTCATTTATTTATTTTTTTTTTCAACACTCTTTTTTTTCAAATTTTTTTCATACACTTTTACTCTACCATCCTCTATGATAACATCAAAATATAAGGAATTTATAGGTACATCCCTACACTTGAGTTTTTATTATTCTAACACTAATTTGACCCGAATTGAAAAGATCAAAACACTTGGAGTACATTATAAGGTAAATAAAGGGAATTTGAATTTAATGTTCTTTCCTGTCATTCCATAAAATTTAACTTTACCCATGAGTCCCAATCATCCCAAAACTGTATACAAAGGATATGACTCGACATAGCAATAATGCACTTGGAGTACATTATAGATAATTGAACTAAGGGTTTAGTATGATAACAATAATGCACTATGATGTGCTGGGTGTGTACAAGTTTTAAATTTCTAAAAGGTGAATTACCAATATTACCAATAACACATACGAGCAAGTATACTCGTCCGTTATAGCAAGATTATGAAGGTAAGTCGGGATCGTTCGCGAGGATTTGAGTGAATCTAAACACAAGTTTGAATTAACGAGTCTATCCAAACATATAACAAAGCAAATAGATATAATGAAATTGAGATGATTAAAAACTACACTTGCTTAAACTAGTTTCATATCATAGATTAATGTGATTGTGTTAACCTCTTAACATGTTGGTTATGATAATTAGTTTGAAGACTAATCTATTGTTCTTACAAGTTAAACCTTCGTCAAGATTTTAGTTTATAAAAACAAACATTAAGTTTAACCAATCAATTCAAGATCAATTCAAGTTTCATAAGTCTACATACATAAACATAAACACAAAAACATCCACTTGTTCATCAAATTGCTTAAGAAATGGTCAATACAAAAGGTAACCGATCATAGACAAAAGGTTACAATTGATTCTCAACAACTAATCTTACGACCATTTAGATGTTTCCAATCAATCCAATTTAATAATCAAAAATTGTTTCTATTACAACCACACCTTAGTTCCTTTGTATAATCAAGAATAATGGGTAAAAACAATCATCCATAGACAAAATGATTATGACTAGTTGAATAACAATAAGTTCTTTCGACCCCAATGATTATTATCAATTAGCCAAACTTGATTAACAAATGTCACTATGAAACTTTAGCACAATTGGATCTTAGAATCAACTTGAAATTGAATTAAAACATGTTAACACAACCACTAACTAATCATATAATAATCAACATCATTTAAGCAAGTGCATAAAGAAACTAGCCACTCATAGCAAACATAAACATAAACTCAGAACTTTGAACATTAGAAAACATGATTAAAGGTCTTACAATGATTGAAATGAGGTTACAAATGATGTAGTAATGATGCCTCAAGTATTGATGATGACTTCTTGATGGTTTGACCTCCAAATGATGACTTTTTGGATCTCCAAAGTTTCCTGGAACTTAATGGACGAATTTAAGCTTTAAGAGAGTAGTAGTGGTGGTAAGATAGGTGTGAGAGAAGATCTCTCAGGTTGTGGTGTGTGAAATGAGGTTGCAAAGGCCTCTATTTATACTACTTCCAAGGCAAGGGGTTATAAATGCATTTCTTGGTCACCAAGGAGCTTGGAAGGGACTAGAAGACATGTAGGAAGGGACTAGAATCGTTTGGAATAATTTTGGAACCTTAGTAATGGAAAAATAGTGAACAGGACCTCCAACGGATCCGGTTGAGCTCCAACCGAATCGGTTGGTCTTGTCGACTAGTCTCCAACCGGATCGGTTGCGGGTCTCGACCGATCGGTTGGAGCAAAATCACAAAAGTCATAAGCGGAAAAGTTGTAGATCTTTCTTAGCTTTCCGTGGCCGTGAACGGGGTCAAGCGAGTCCGTATGCAAAAGTTATGGCCAAAATGGTGAGCGTGTGTCGAGAACAAGGAGTCTTCCAATATATCTTCGTTTAAGCTTCTTTTCTTCATTTCATTCTCGTTTTCCTTCTTGAAATTTATTCTTGAGTCTTTGGACCACTAACTTGATGACTTTATCTTCTCGAATATACTCAAGAAGTCTTGCTTTTGTCGAAATTCTTCATACATGGAGAAATCTTAGTATTTTACTTCTTTTCCGTCTTTTCTCCACTTTCTGTGCTTGGCTACCAATGAACTAGCAAGCGCACTTTGATACGATTAAGCAACAAAAGCATATGATTATAACCAAATAACATACATAAAAACACGGATAACGCTACTAAAAACATGCACAATTTGGCGTTATCAAATTCCCCACACTTAAACTTTGCTTGCCCTCAAGCAAATCTAGGAAAAACATCCACTGGTACAAGATCGTGATTAGGAAAATGTGATGCAAATCAACCAAGTATAAATACGAGAGAGGATTCATCAATTATGCTTTATAAAGGTAAAAATCGAGATGTTTGACAATATCCAATGATTTTCTTGCATGATTAACATTTCAAAACACCTCACAAAAAGGAGCGAAATATAATTCACTCAATCACTCATTTTTAGTGGAGTAACAAGATAAATCACACTCATTGCTCGGTCATGATTAGATTATTACCATAAGCTTGTACAAGAAACAAAACTCCACCGAGCGTGGCGTGAGCACCAAGTAAAACATCTAAAGAGGGCTTTTATTCGGGTTAAAATGATAGGCTTGGTGAAGGGTATGGATAAGGCATGGAATGTTATGAAATTGGTGTTAAAATAAAATGAAATCAAGTCTAATACCCATGTTGCTAGCTACCAAACATTCCACGAACCAAATAAACGATTATAGCTTTGCTTTCTTCTTTTCACTTTCCACTTTTTGCTTTGCCATGACAATTGTTCTTGATCATAGCACATTGGCTATTATTTTCTCATACTTTTTTTTTTTTTTTTTTTTTTGAACATAACATAACATATGGCTCAATCAATCTCATAGGATGTGGTACTCATAATCATTTGAACAATCTTCACTTTCCGGTAACTAGCAACCAACCGTTTAGACATTGATATGGGATAGGCTAAAGGTTTAAAGTGTAAAATCTTTTTGTATTTTCCGGTGAAGCAAAAATGAAAGGATGGCTCGAGAAGGTGTAACTAGGGTATCTAGTGCTAAAATGAGCACTACAAATGGGTTCATGTGGTGGTTAACTAACCAATGAGGCTAGCTAATACATCATTAGATGTAAATGGAAGCCATTTGGGTTAAATCTAAGGTGCCTCTTTATCACACGAATTCACTTATATCACGAATGCAATCTTCTTGCGAGTGCGGTAATGATTTACAAGCACAAGTTCTAGAATAAATAAAATCACCAAGCACACTCATAGCAAAAGATCCAAGCATAAAGATGTATGCTAATAAGAAGTAGGCTCAAATCCTCACAATTTAGTGAAAAGGGTATAATATGTGCTAGCAAATGTTTATCGATCCCGAATGGATTGCAATAGTAATCGAACACATCTCGAAGTTTCAAATATTACCAATTTTACCGGTGGAATGATCCGATTATACTAATAGATAATCCTAAAAGTGTGAAAACAACTAGATCACAAGGCAAACAAAATTTTAAATTTAAGCATGAAAACTCTAATTTTCCTATTCACCCCCACACTTAAGTTAAACATTGTCCTCAATGAAAAGCGAACTTCAAAGTATAGAAATAGGGAAAATAGAGATGAAACCAGATATGTCAACGAGTTTATCAACTTAAAATTCTTTCTTCATTCTGGCGTCTACTAGAGAAGTCATCACCGCACACAATCTTATAAACAAACAAAAGTTTTATTAAAAGGATGGCACCCCACACTTAAGTTCAACGAAGGTTAAAACTTTGGGAGTGACCACGAAAATCAAATCAAACACACGGGTTGCCTCCGAGAAGCGCTTGTTTTATTCTGAGTCATCGGCTGACTCGAATCTTCCCGGTTAGGATACTTTGACCATACGGTTCAAATGGGAATTTCATCTCTTAAGCGTTGAGGGTATGGAATCTTTGGTTTGTACTCCACAATGGATGGGAATACATTTGATTCTTTTGGTTTGACCATGGTACAGTCTCTTTTCGTTATTACGAACGTTTGGTCAATTTCATTAGAAAAGAGGACAGGTGGCGGATCTTTTTGATTTTTCAGATGGTCATTGGATTTTTCACTCCCAGTGAATATGGCATCCACATTCTCAATGTGAGATGTAGGAGGTGGCTTAGTCCTACCGTTTTGATTTAAAGAAACTTGATTTTGTGGTTCGAGACCATTTGTCTATCTTTCTTTCCGCTTCTCCATTCCAGGTTGCCGGTTTTGAACTTCTCATCACCAACATGATTTGAAATAAATTGCATTGAACTTTTTAATTGCGTCATTGGGATATCATGGTGCAATCCTTAAGAAAAGGTAACACGGTTGGTGAGTTAGACATGATTTGGTTCAGATTTGGCGTGGTTGGAATATGCTCGGTCTCGTCCTCTTGATAATTTCATCCTCACCCTTATCGTTCTCGTATTGAATTGAGGGTGGTTTGTAGACAAACTCATGTCTAGAGTTGGAATCGTGGTGTAAGGAAGAGATTCAACGTGATGGACTTCTTGTTCCTTACTTAATCGTTTATCCTCCTCCAAGTCTTGGCTTATCGCTTGTTGGTTCCTTCTTCCTTGATCGACTTTATGTTCCAATTCAACCAATGTGTTCGTCATATTCTCATTGGCTTGTTTGGTGGCCATCCATTCTCTCATCATCTCCTCCAATTGAGGTTTTAGGTGTATTGAAATGTTGTGATGGATGAGGTATTGTATTCCATGATGATATCGAGGATATGTATGGGTTGGGTTGTGATATGGATAGAGTACAATTTACGGAATTTTGGTGGTGATATCCTCCGTGATATCCTTCATGTTGGACTAGGTTCGCTTCCATGGGATCACACATCGGTGTGTCATCCTCAACATCATAGTTTGAGCGTGGTGACTATTTTTGTGATCCCATCATCTCCTCCGTATGCTTATGAATTGGGTATCGATGTTTGTGGAAGGCTTCCAATTTCTCGATCAATGAGGCATGATCGGATTGATGTTGCTTCCACCGTGGAAACAACGATATTGGATTGGAATCGTTAGAAACCACTACTTGTGAAGATAGCGTTGACATACTCGTTTCTTGTTTGTGGTGGATGACGTCTTATCATTTGATGGTTTTGGGTTCGATTGGGTATTACTTGGCAATGAACCGGATGGTCTAGAGGAATGTTGGTCGGAAAATCGCCAAACTTGTTTTCAAGATCTTGGATAGATGCTTGATGATTTTTCCGTCCTTGCTCAACTTTGGCTTTGAGATTGAAAAATTGATTTTGATAAAATCATTGCGGATTTTTGAGCAACCACGAATTCTCTCATGGTTTTCTCGAATTCATTTTCTTCCATCTTTTGTCGGGATTTTGTGGTGGTGGATCGTCGGTTCGTGGTTGAGAATCACGGTTGTCATCCCTTAGTCGGTGATCTTGCCAATTTCCGAATTTCGACCGTAATAATTACTACGATATCCTCCTCCACGGTATCCTCCTTGAGTGTAACTTGCTTCTCCTTCCTTTGGTCCACCCATAGGTTTATCGTCGCTTTTCGGACGATGGATGATTTCCTCCACAATTGTTGCATCCGTCTCGCATTTCCTTCATTTCATCTTTGATATCTTTGTCTTTGCGAGTGATTTTTGAGGTTAACGCTTCCATGTTCTCCATGAGTTTTGAGGTATCGATGTTTTGACAAAAGCAACGGTTTTGGAGAGGTTTAGTTTTGGAATCTTTGGACCAATCAAGTTTGAGAAGTACTCGATCTTGAGCAATTGATGTGCCTTGTTGGAGTCTTATAGAGAAAATTCCTCCGACATCAAGGATGCCTTGAGAGATTTCATCTAGTCCATGGTAAAAGATGTGGATAATGGTTCCATTGGATAATCCATGTCCATGACAACTCTGGCAAATCTTTCATTGAAGCCAAGCTTCAACAAGTGATTCGTTTGGATTTTGGTTGAAGCACGAATTTCTCCCATTAATCGATCAAACATGGCAGGTGGAAAGAATCGGATTACAAAAGCTTGCCTCATCTCCTCCCAAGTATTGATGATTCACAGGGTTAATTCATTGTACCATACTTTAGCATCTCCGGCGGTGATGATGGGAAAAGTTTGAGTTTAATGGCATTGACATCGGTGTCGCCATAACGAAACATGCCGCAAATTTCGATGAATTCGCAATGTGCTTATCGCGGATCGGCCGTGCCGACCATCGAATTGTCGGTCTTTGATCATAGAAAGGTGATGTCCCTTCACGGTGAAGTTGTCACCAAGATTAATAGCAACAATAGCACTTTCGGGGTTGGTGCTACGGTTCGATTGGTTCCCGCATGGGTTGATCGTCCGCCATGGGAAAAGGTAAATTGGTGAAAGGGTTGTAAACAACTTTGGCTTCTACGAGGTTATTAAATGGTGGGTTTGGTACTCTTGGTACGATTTTCCAATGGTATGAAACGTGTTCTCTTTCTTCTTCGAATCAAGCGTTCGGGGTTGGTAAGAGGTGTAATTGGTTCTATTCTGCTTTCGAGTGTTCATATAATGTCCTAGAGAATCCGGTAATATCTAAACACAGACAAACAATGAAAGCAGTTTTATGGGTCGAGTAGGTAACGGATCGGTTGCGGGTTGCAACCGATCGGTTAGACCGATTGATTGAGGTTAAAATTGTAACCGATTCGGTTGAGGGCAACGGATCAGTTAAGGTTTCAGAGAAAATATATATATATATATATATATATATATATATATATATATATATATATATATATATATATATATATATATATATATATATATATATATATATATATATATATATATATATATATACATATATATATATATATATATATATATATATATATATATATATATATATATATATATATATACATATATATATATATATATATATATATATATATATATATATATATATATATATATATATATATATATATATTTTGGTTGAATCGACTTTGGGAAATTCAAAACTTGTTGAAACACAATCAAATCCCCAAGAACGGCGTCAAAAACTTGATGTCTTTGGTGTGTACAAGTTTAAATTTATAAAGGTGAATTACCAATATTACCAATAACACATACGAGCAAGTATACTCGTCCGTTATAGCAAGATTATGAAGGTAAGTCGGGATCGTTCGCGAGGATTTGAGTGAATCTAAACACAAGTTTGAATTAACGGAGTCTATCAAAACATATAATAAAGCAAATAGATATAATGAAATTGGATGATTAAAACTACACTTGCTTAAACTAGTTTCATATCATAGATTAATGTGATTGTGTTAACCTCTTAACATGTTGGTTCGATAATTAGTTTGAAGACTAATCTATTGTTCTTACAAGTTAAACCTTCGTCAAGATTTTAGTTTATAAAAACAAACATTAAGTTTAACCAATCAATTCAAGATCAATTCAAGTTTCATAAGTCTACATACATAAACTTAAACACAAAAACATCCACTTGTTCATCAAATTGCTTAAGAAATGGTCAATACAAAAGGTAACCGATCATAGACAAAGGTTACAATTGATTCTCAACAACTAATCTTACGACCATTTAGATGTTTCCAATCAATCCAATTTAGTAATCAAAAGTGTTTCTATTACAACCACACCTTAGTTCCTTTGTATAATCAAGAATAATGGGTAAAAACAATCATCCATAGACAAAATGATTATGACTAGTTGAATAACAATAAGTTCTTTCGACCCCAATGATTATTATCAATTAGCCAAACTTGATTAACAAATGTCACTATGAAACTTTAGCACAATTGGATCTTAGAATCAACTTGAAATTGAATTAAAACATGTTAACACAACCACTAACTAATCATATAATAATCAACATCATTTAAGCAAGTGCATAAAGAAACTAGCCACTCATAGCAAACATAAACATAAACTCAGAACTTTGAACATTAAAAAACATGATTAAAGGTCTTGCAATGATTGAAATGAGGTTACAAATGATGTAGTAATGATGCCTCAAGTATTGATGATGACTTCTTGATGGTTTGACGTCCAAATGATGACTTTTTGGATCTCCAAAGTTTCCTGGAACTTAATGGACGAATTTAAGCTTTGAGAGAGTAGTAGTGGTGGTAAGATAGGTGTGAGAGAAGATCTCTTAAGTGGTGGTGTGTGAAATGAGGTTGCAAAGGCCTCTATTTATACTACTTCCAAGGCTAGGGGTAATAAATGCATTTCTTGGTCACCAAGGAGTTTGGAAGGGACTAGAAGACATGTAGGAAGGGACTAGAATCGTTTGGAATAAGTTTGGAACCTTAGTAATGGAAAAATGGCTGAAACAGGACCTCCAACCGGATCCGGTTGAGCTACAACCCAATCGGTTGGTCTTGCTGACTAGTCTCCAACTGGATTGGTTGCGGGTCTCGAATGATCGGTTAAAAGGCAAAGTTGTATATCTTTCTCTTAGCTTTCCGTGGCCGCGAACGGGGGGTCAAATGGAGTCCTTATGCAAAAGTTATGGCCAAAATGGTGAAGGTGTGTCAGGAACAACGAGTCTTCCAATATATCTTCGTTTAAGCTTCTTTTCTTCATTTCATTCTCGTTTTCCTTCTTGAACTTTATTCTTGAGTCTTTGGACCACTAACTTGATGACTTTATCTTCTCGAATATACTCCGCAAGTATTGCTTTTGTCGAGAATTCTTCATACATGGAGAAATCTTAGTATTTACTTCTTTTCCGTCTTTTCTCCACTTTCCGTGATTGGCTACAAATGAACTAGCAAACGACTTTGATACGATTAAACAACAAAAGCATATGATTATAACCAAATAACATACATAAAAACACGGATAACGCTACTAAAAACATGCACAATTTGAGCGTTATCACACTAGAAGTTAGTGCATACAAGGTAGGCTAATACGATTTGGGTGTACATTTGGGGGTGGATTGTAAACAATGTTCTTCATTGATATTCCGAAAACCGAAACATCAAGAGAACCGCGAAAAGATAGGCTCGAGGGTTAACTAGGGTATCGTGTACTAAAGATGAGTACATCGCACGGTGTAGGGAATTACTCAACCGATGTGGAAGAAGTAATTATAATACGGGTATCAAACAAGGGTTATCCTAATGCCTCTTATCATTTAGTTATTCCTAACTACACAAGTGTAGTCTTACTAGCGATCTCGAGATGCATCACAAAACAAGTTCTAGAATCTATTATACTACCGGTGCACTCTCAAAGCATTAAAAATGAATGCTTTAATTCCTACAAATCTAGGGATGAACCTCACATTTTTGGGGTGGAATTTGAGTGGTAAAGGGTTTTGTGCTAGTCATATAACTTCCTATCCATGAGACGCTTTATTAAGACTAATGACCCACTCCTACATGTCATGAAAAATTTTAAATTTGGTGCCAAAATTACCCTAACCGATATTTCTCATGGTTTATTACACAAATGAAATTGGATAAGACAAATAATCAAGGATAAGCATAGTTTCAAAGTTCCAGTTTTATTTTCCCTCCCTACACTTAAACTAAACATTGTCCCCAATGTTCCCCGAAAAGTATCAAAGTTATGATAATGGAAGGTAATTAAAAGAGAAAGAAACTAATACTCCCCTGATTAGCTCGGTAGGATCCGTGTGAAGTAGTGGTTAAATTCTTTTCCAAGAAGAATGTATGCGTTAAAAAATCCATCCAATCTTATGTATCTTCTTCTTGATAAATAAAACCTGCACACTTTAAGAAAATAGACGAAACCTTCGTGTAAAATTGGCGGTAAAACTATATATGACTCAACTAAAGTAGGATATAATGCTTGTGGAATGGATGATTATAGGTTTTCCGGAAAATTAAGACCTGCGAAATTCCAAAAATTTGTAAGTAGCACAGAAAACGAGAGAAAGTAAGATAAGTGGTTTCTACTCCTCCTGACGCCGTCAGGTTATCCTGACAGAAACTGGTCTGCTGCATTTTTCTGGAAAAAATACATCTTTAGAATCTGGAAAAATTCCTGCAAAACATCCATTATGACTCAATACAAGCATTTGACTCTAACAAACATACAAATATATCTTTTTCAATAATTGTAATTCTTATGTTCACGTTCTTTTAAAAACGTGTGTAATCTTCCCTACACTTATCCTTTTTGTAAAATACCTTTATATGTAATTAAGACGAGGTTAAAGACAAAATAAAGCATTTTCACAAATTTAAACATGAGAATAAACAATCAATGAAAATATATATGACACACAAACAAGCAAACAATTAAGCATGTGTTGCCTCCCACAAAGCACTTTTCTTTATTTATGAGTCTTGTAGCTAGACTCGAAGTCGTGCCCCTACGTGGTCTCGTTTTTCATCCTCAATGAAAACTCTATCATATTTACAAAATTCTCATCTACTCTATACCTAGGCCCGAGTGTCAAGAAATCCTTATAGTAAAGTCTCCTTTTCTCCCACATGAAGCTCAAACCTTTTTCAACATCGTCTTCGCTCTTTTCCTCAAAAGCTCTAATGTTGTCTCACGATAAAGGGATAAAGGGCCATATCCATTCATTTTCCAAGGCATCCTATAAGTGATCTCATCGTTCCTTAGTAAACCTAAACGTTCCTTGGTTGTTATAGCTCATTTTAGATTTTTCAACAAACGGTTTTCCTAGCACAACTTGGGATAAGCTATAGTCAATGACACATCCTATATCTTGTAGGACCACAAAATCAACTAAGTAGGTGAAATTTCCTATAAAGACGTGTACATTCTTGACCCTTCCCACAAAATTGCAAACCCCACCCGGATACTTAAGGTCTCTCCTAATCTTAAGTCGCTCATTCATAATGTCATTCTAAACAGCCGATGACATCACATTAATGGAGATTCGTATTTATGTAGGCATGCTCGACATTCCTATATCCAATCATACAAAGGATTTTGATGTTCCAAGGATTTCTCTCTAATCTTTGGGCATATCCTAATGATGGGTGATCGAGGGTTGTCGATTATGTATTGGTGGTAAGCAACCTCTTCCTTAGTGGGGTAAAGATTGAAGTAAGCACTATCCTCCTCATTCACATTTTTATTCACTAAAACATTATCCGAATTACTGCTAATCATAGAGCCAACAACTGAGGCGCTAACCACTTTTTCAACAACATCCCTAATTGTACTGTCAAATACCCTTTGTAAATCTTGAAGATTGTTGTTTCTACTAACATATCGGTTGTGGCGATTGTGTTTGTGGAGTTTGTTAGACTCCTTGAGATCGTTTTGAGCCTTAGGGTTTAACAATAACATAGATAAAGAACATGCACAGCGGAATTAAACAAACAACTATGTTATTGACACAAGGTTTCATTCACCATCACCTCCAATTATATTAATAACGTGTTACCTAAATGTAACAGGGATCAAAGACTTCTTTGATCTTGGGGGTTAACTAAACTAACACTAACCTAGGCGTTTACAAAGAACTACACGCCTAGGACACACACACCTTTAGTCGACTACATTATGGAAGACTTAATTATGAAAACCTACATCCCTTGTCCTCTTTATATACTAGAGGATTAGGGTTTACAAATCTCTACTAAGGACTAAATAATAAATCTTCTTTTGCAAGCAAGTCCTTCCATCTTTTTGTAGGTTTCATCTTTGTCACTTTAAGCCCTTGATGTTTCATTCTTTATTGTTTTGTATCATCGAATCAATAAACCCAACAATCTTCCCCTATTTGATGATGACAAAACAAACACGTTCTTGTACGAACTTCCCTAGACGAAGTAGCAGAAGTTGAGATGTAAACATCTCACCATGAATGAAACATTCTTGTCTTCCTTTGTCTTCCCCTTAATCCATGCCATCGCACTCCAATATCTCTTCCCTTTTGTTATCAACAAATAGAGAATGTAAATGATGAAACTTCCCATTGAGTGGTGCATGAAATGATTCTTCAAATCGATAAGCTCCATGTAATGATCACTTGTGAAGAAAACCAAGTATATGAATTTGATGAAGAAGTAAAATAACCCAAACTTGTGTCTTATGTCTTGTACTATCCACATGACTCCAAACTTATACTAACACCATATAAGTAGACCGCAATCTCTTGACAAAATCCTCATCTTCAATGAGACACTGAGCACTACAATGTAACTCCTTTAAGTGATAGTTAACTAGGTCTTCATCCATCCACCCCTTTGACCTATGAAAACTAGATTTTGCAAGTCTTTATCAACATCCTTTAAGCACGAACAAGTTACCTTAAAAGTAGGTATGATACTTTTAAGATATGATAAAACACGTATCCAAGTAATTCCACTTCACCTTCAAATAAGTGTTAAATAATCTTCTTCGTAATCAATTCTTCAATAAAACCAAAAACGAGCTTTTTTTTAAAACCTTTTATGAACAAATTAACCAAAAACCAAACTCCTTGTGTGTATGAACCAATCTCGTGTGTGTGTCGCCAAAAATCCAATAAGCTCTGATACCAATTGTGGAGTTTGTTAGACTCCTTGATATCGTTTTGAGCCTTAGGGTTTAACAATAACATAGATAAAGAACATGCACAACGGAATTAAACAAACAACTATGTTATTGACACAAGGTTTCATTCACCATCACCTCCAATTATATTAATAACGTGTTACCTAAATGTAACAGGATCAAAGACTTCTTTGATCTTGGGGTTAACTAAACTAACACTAACCTAGGCGTTTACAAAGAACTACACGCCTAGGACACACACCTTTAGTCGACTACATTATGGAAGACTTAATTATGAAAACCTACATCCTTGTCCTCTTTATATACTAGAGGATTAGGGTTTACAAATCTCTACTAAGGACTAAATAATAAATCTTCTTTTGCAAGCAAGTCCTTCCATCTTTTTGTAGGTTTCATCTTTGTCACTTTAAGCCCTTGATGTTTCATTCTTTATTGTTTTGTATCATCGAATCAATAAACCCAACAGTGTTGGTCAGTGGGTTGTGGTTTGAGTGAAAGTGGTTTATTTGGTGGTGGGTTATTGTTTGATGGGTTATCACCTTCCATGATGAAAAGTGATAGGATTCACGAGCAAAGGTCACGAAGAAGGGGGATAGACCACGAGGAAGCTAAAAATGAGAAAAAATCTTACTTGATAGGAATCAAGCAAGGGAACCTAAGCGAGACAGACTCCTAACTAGCTATTCTATTCCGCGTGGCGCCAAAACTTGATCGCGTGCACAACGCTCGTTCGGGGTCAAAGGAAACTTCTTTTCATCGAGCAAGTTTTCAACCACCTGGCGGTGAACCTAATCGTTGTAGTGTAGTATTAGGGTAAGCCTTGGTATTGATATCGTTCTCTAGGGGAATAGGAATGCTAGAGAGAAATTACTACACTAAGGTTGGGGTTGAGGAAGATTATTTTTTATCTTTTTTTATATTTTTTTTTTAGAAAATTAAAAGGTACGATCTCGGGGTATTGGATTTGGGGGTGGTACTTCTACCAATTACTTCTACTATTTTAATTATCTAATTAACTAAGCTAAGTATGTCTATTGATGTGTGCTCGTATGATGATTAAAAATGTGTCTACCTAGATACTATTACTCCCTAGTTATCTTTTATTGATGGTTGAATTGTCACGTCTTTATTCTTAACGTGTTGTGTCTTCTAAGGTCGTAGGGTATGCTTTTCTCCTAACTCTTTGAGAATACCTTAAGGTTATTGCCTACAAAATCTCTAGGATTCATAAACTAACTCTAAGGTTATCTTTGGATTTTTAGCCTACAATAACTCTTGGCGATTATAAACTAATGTTCACAAAGATTACTCAAGCATTAAAAACACAACGATGGCCTATTGCAATCCTAAGCCAATTACAATTAAGATAAGAGACAACCATCAATATTCAATAACTAGGTTTCATAGATCTAAGCAAACACACAAGTAAATTAGCCGGACATGGTAAACATGCAAGCATACACACATACAATCGAAGACATAATGAAATCAATGAAGTAGATTACTTATCTTGATGTAAAATAGGGTATGAGAACCCTAAGATACTGCCCAAGACAAACCAAAATCGTTTAGGGTTTTTACTCCACAATTCTACCTCCCTAAAAGTCTAAACATTTGAATTCTATATATAGAGTTACAACTGTGACGGCGTCACTCTTTAATTGTGACACCGTCAGATCGCCGCCATTAGGGTTTCATCATTGCCAAGTCAACTTTGGGACGGCGTCACATTGTGGTTGTGTGTTGTCTTCAACTTCGGCGCCGTCTGAATCTTGATCAAGGCCGTATGAGTCGTGACGCCTACTCTTTAAAGCGACACGTAAGCCCTTTGTTTGTGGCGCGTTGGGTGCACTTCCGGCTGACTTGAGTGTCTTGATCTTGACTTTAGCCATTTTCTTCACATATTAACGCCTTTTTGTCCAAATAAGCATCATTCCAACATTTTGCCTTCAAGAGACCTAAAAGTGAAAAGGAACGAAATTAGCGGTAATGGATATAAAAGTGGTCGATTAAGGGCTTAAATGACCCCTCAAAAGTGCACCTTTTAAATCCTTATCAGTGATCCATCTAAAGGGTGCATATAACCTTTTAACGTGTGATAATGATGCAGGTTTTCTGACCATGTTTTAATATTTATAAAATCTCGTTTAGCTATGGTCCACCTTATGGACTCACGGGTAGTGTACCCGATCGTGTGTAGTGTTGTAATCGGTAAAACCGAGGTCATCCTAAAAGCTATGTGAGCGGATTCTAATTAAGTCTAAGTGTTACTGGTTTTAATTGTTTTAAGGTTTGAAATGATTAATAAACTAGAAAACAAGAAATGAAAGCAAATAAACTAGAGGTTGTGATCAATAAGGGTAAAGTGTGATAACCTAATTACTCATCCTATCATGTTATGTTCACGTATAACTACTTCCAATTGATTCAAGTGGGGTTTTAAGTCGCTGAGACAACATTTGGTCAGTTCATCCTAACCTATCAGCAAAGGCTCCACCGGAGATCAAGCTACTACCCTTGAAAGTCTAGTTGTTTTTACTCCCCTAAGCCAAGTCATTAAGTTCCGCTACATACAAGATTCGTAACAATGAGTGCCGGGGCTAACATCTTAGACACTCATCCCTAACTTCTTAAGTTCATCCAAGCGGCGGGTGATCTTTTGGTCGATTCGCTGGCGAAGAAGGGTCGTCGGTTGGTAAATTCTTACCCTTCCCACTCAGTCTACCTACTTAGGGTCAGTTGTTCAATTCTCCTAAGCAACTAGACTCTACAGCCATTCAAAACTACCGAAACTATGGTAGCTACCAACGAACTATGCATGCATATACTCGAAAGAATTATACGGAAGCATGTAAACGTAAACAAAAACAATTAAGGAATCATAACTCGGGTAGCACCAAAGGTGCTTACCCGATCATATTTAACGAAACAATCAATTCAATATTTAACATATTGAAATACCTGAATCGAAAGTAAAAGAAAAGATAATTGCTAATGCTTATCATTAGGGAGTGATTTCTCCCTTGGAGATGGCTCCGTATGCTCTTCAAGATCTGCCTTTGGACCCCTACTCACGTTCTCTGCTTTTTGGTGTGGAGTGAATGATGTGAAATGAAAAAATTAGGGCTTGTAATTATAGGCGTGATCTAGTTATGGCGTAACTTGAGTTGAGAGTTACGTTGTAACCTTTATAATTTCATAATAAGGCTCTCTTAAAGCTAGTTACGGCGTAACACATGGAATGAGTTACGCCGTATCTTCAGTAGATGTTACTTTTGTATTGATTATGCCGTAATCGTTGGAAAGAGTTACGGCGTATCTGATGGCGGCGTGGAACATCTTTTGACCTAGTTTGTTACGGCGTAATCCTTGGTGGGAGTTACGCCGTAATTTGCTGCTGAGTTGGTCTTCTGAGTCACGCGCTAGTTACGGCGTAATGTAAGAGATGGAATTACACCGTAACTACTTCACAGTAGGCATACTATCATAAATCTCTTATAAAATATCCAAATTCGCGTGTCTTTAGCTTCAATGCTCATAATTTCCCTGAAAGTGAAATATAAAGGAAAACAAGCGTAAATCGAGCATTATCGGGGAAAATTGACACTTAATATTTAGGACTATTTGATGTTATCAAAGATCTCTCCACTTGCCCTCAAGTAGACCTTATTAGATAAATTTCTAAAAAAATATCTCCCATTACCTGGAAAATATAAGTTTAAAAATCCCTTATGCTAGAATAAATCAAAGCAGAACACCTCACGATATGGGAACAAAACACTCAAAATCTCTCATCTAATCTAAGTGTCAATTTCGGGGTGATCACTCAAAGTACAGACATAGCATGTATTCTATCATAAGCTTGGCGGTTACACAAATCTCCACCACTAGAGTTAAGGACTAAACAATTCTTGAAGGAAGTATGGGTAGACACGACATGAGTTAAGGGTGAATCGTCATTACTAACATGTCACGGCAAAGTGGACAAAATCAATGATACATGACCAAATCCATGGCCAAGACACCAAAGATTGCTCACTTCATCACCTAGACACGTTTCATGACTAAAGGGTAGGATAAGACATGGGATATAATTGGTGTAAAGTAAAAATAACAAGCAAATAGTCTAAACCTATAACCAAGTCATCACCGCTTACCGTTCATCCAAAGTTCAAGTTTTAAAGCTAAGAAATCGGATCATGATATACCAAGTAGATGTGCCAATAGCGGACGTCATGATGGGCACATTACCTGTTCTTCCATTGTTGGCACAATAATTACCAACTTCATTCTTCAAATATGACCGAGGTAGCCTCCTCGATACTAATTCTTTGATGAGCTCCAAATATAGTGCTTATAAGATTGCACTTTACAATAAACAAATAAACTACAACTATATATATATATATATATATATATATATATATATATAGAGTTAGGATCAAATAAGAAGATTACTTAAAATAAGAAGGAATAAGAAGAACTATAACCGCAAATCCGAGATACACCGACCTAAATTAGATGCATCCCTATAATCTTAGATGCATTATAACGCACCATAGTGTGTTTTCTAGCTTTTAATCAGATGCATATATGTATATTAGATGCATTTCATGATTTCTCTTATTTTTTGTTCCTCTGCACGTGCCAAAATCACGAAAATCAATTTGCACCATCTATACATCAAAATAACTTTCGAAACTCAAGATGTTGCATCTATATGAATAGAAATGCATCTAATGCAAGTCGTTGTATTTCAAATGCGTAGTTTTGGTCACTTCTCACCACTTCTTATTTTAATTTGCTTCTCACTGGATCTCTTATATCTCTATATTATATATAACAGGAGGCATTTGGCATTAATGCCACCTCAATGCCCAGTAATTGTTTTTCATGCCACATAAGCATTTTTGGTCCAACTAAGCAATTTATTAATCCACTAAGCAATAGTATATAATTTTCGGATTTAATGTATAAATTATATAAATTTTTAATATTTTTAAATTTGGATTTTTATTAATTTTTTGGTAATTTTGATTTTATTAAAAATTTTGAAAATTGTTTATAAAAAAGGTGCCTTGCAAGGATTGAACTTTGGTTGTTTTGATAAATAACTTGTGTGTTTACCACTTAGGCAACAAGTTATTTTGATAATTATGTTGCATATTATAATCTATAAATGGCTATAATTTTATTGGAATCCTATAGTAATCCCTACATGTTAGGTAATAATCTAGGAAATACAATCCCACATTTATTCATTCACGATAATATCATTCATACCCTGCATTTTTTTCAAAACCCTAATATAATTCATTGTCACTCCAGATCTTGCATTGGTAGCCTTGGATGTTGGCGCATGTCGTGTTCTTTAGGCTGTGTTCCCTAACAAAGAGATATATTATCAAGTATATACCATGTCACACACTTTTATGATTGCTTTTCCTTTGTTACTGCTATGATTTAATTGTGTTGTTTGGTATATATACGTACTCTCATGCATGATATTACTTTAACTAAACACATATTTTTGCATAGGTTAAGCGGCTTTTAGGGGTGGTATGATCAACTTACACATTGTTATCAAGGTTGGGAGTTGGTGGAAGTACATCAAGGTGGATCATCAAAGAGTTTACATCCCTGATGCATGCAGTTTCTAAGATTGCCATCCATCATCGTGACTTTTAGTGACCAAGATCATTAGCTTCATTCGGTATGGTTCACTCATATCTAATTTACTTAATTTCATCATATTCACATACTACATGTCTTGGTCACTTTGCGACGTTATGTTCATTATCTCTTTCAAGTCATTAGTTTAGTCACCATGGATATGATTGTAGTGTTTCATTGAATCTCATGATGGATTAATTTATCAATCTGTACACTCTATGTGGGTGTGATCAGTGTGACAACATTAAAGGTAAAACATGACTTTCACATCAACTAATTTGTTTGTGTGCTAATTTTTTTTTGTGATTAATGAAAAGATAGATAAACGCAATGAACTCGATCTAAATTTATCACTTTGAGAGTTTATCATGGTAATGACGTTCAGAGTAGTGATGATGATGAGGTGACCTTCAGGAAAGGGTCATTGATCGTGCCATGTGGAGGGCACACAACTCCGGAGGTGCTCATTTATGCACAAGACTTTTTAAACAATTTTTCATATAGCTTTTCTCAAAAATTCCAAAATATCACTTAAATATTGTAGCTTAAATTAATCTCATGGTATGCCGATTTTGGAACTATAGTGCCAGTAAGAAAGTAGCAAATCTGGTGCATTTTGGAATGGCTTTAGAGGTCAAAAGCTAAAAAGTTGAAATTGTAGAAGCAATGCCTCTAAAACCAAAGGTATGTATTAAGAATTTAGCACTCCCTAATTGACAAACAGGGGTCTCTGTCTCACTAATGTTAATTTTATTGTTTTCAAAACCAAACTGATATAAATGTTGTGATCCTTGTGAAAACCAAACTCATATTTGGTACATAGTAGAAGGTGGTCGAAATAGAACGAGAGTCTTTTGACAGTTAGACATATGCGAATACACTGCAAATACTCAATGGATCATGTAGATAGAAGCTTTGTCATCACGATTGCAATAATTATTGGCCTACCTAATGCCCACAGGCATAAAGAAAGTCGCTACCGGTATGGGAAAAGAACTTGGTGCTGCTGCGGGAACATCCAAACTAAAAAGATAAATATTGATGACGGTAATGAATGCGTGATTGAGGTACATACTATTATGTTAAAAGCATATATTTTCTATAATCAATATGTGTATTTAGTTTTGAGTGCATTTTGTTTATGTTGAAGGTTGTACAAAATAACAATAGTTTTGGAGGGTGGGTAGGTAACTACAGGCTCCTTCAAGATGAACATGCTCATCTACTATCATCTCCACCAATTTTTTATTGTGAGGTAGGCACTAAAATAATTTACAAGCTTCTATTCTTTTATGGAAATTTCAAGTTTTCTTTTAGCTTTCTATGTGGTGCAATTATGCAGTGGCGATATTTGGCTTTCGGATATGGCGGACGAAGGGTGGGTCGATCTTGGTTGGCTGACATGGTTTTGGCCACGATTCTTTGCTCCATTACTTTTACCCATTTTATATTGATATATTGGTGAGTGACTATTGTCCCTATATTTAGGTGTTCAACGACAATTGTTAAATGGGAGGTGTTTGGAATTGCTTATTGTGGGTATTTTCATCATTGTGTTGATTTGTAAAGATGGAAATTTGATCCTCGATTTTCATTTTTAAGAGCTTATAGGTATGGAAAGCTTATATAATTATTGCCTTACGACTATTAGTTTGTTAGACTTTATTAAGCCTTTTATTTATTGTTGTCAGATACCGCTAAAGGGCTTGTCATTTGAGACAACAAGTACTTAGGTGGGAAATATGTTAGAGCGACATTCGGGCGTTATACCTCCAGGTAAAGAAAGCCATGGTGCTGTCATAATCCTGGCTCATGAATTACTCAAAAAGGAACCTGAGATAGACCAAATATACTAAACACCCCCAAACTTAGCTGCCAGAGCCTGTTTTGGCTCGGGCTAACCCCCAAAATTCGGGCCTATCTCGAAACTGTTTTATTTTCTTTCAAGACTGTTTTATCCCGTTGAAAGTTTATTTTTTGTGGAAATTCAAATATGTATAGATTGGCCATTGGTTATATCATCTTCAATTGGAGTCCAGTCAAAAATGACGTCGTACTTTCAAGATTACCCTTCTCCATCAAGCAGCAGAACTATTAATTCCTCAAAGAAGCCCCCTGCTGTTCCGGTCATATAAGAAGACAACTTAGTGGACTCGGATAGTGCCTTGAGAACAACAATCATTATGCCCTTAAAGCGTAAGTTGACTGAATTAAGAGATGTTGGAGGATCACACTCAAGCAAATGACTCAACACTAGTGACCAAGGTTTCCGCTCTCAGGTGAGTTCAACACCAAATATCAATCATAAAGGCAGTTTTCTAGGTGAAACTCTTATGTTTACTTCATCAAGCTCTTTTAAAGATCTTTGTAAAACACCAGTAACACTAGATTGAAGCTGCAAGTTTTTCCGATTTATTTCATTACATTTTCATCATCAAACTCTCAAAATAAATTTTCATTTTTGGGATTTTTTAGGGAGTGATTGAATATATAATTTTCGTTTTAGTTCTTCAAGTTGCAATAAACACCTTAAAACGAATAACCAAACAATTGCCTATTGTATTTTGTTTAGTATTAGTATTAGTAAATTTTGTTATGAGAAATTTCATATTGATCCGAGACATCGTTATGGTCATAGCTTGCACATATATTATGAAGAGTGGTGTAAAGCTGATGCTGGACAACCATTTTTCTACTGGTATGTTCCCCATTTATGAATTAAATAAATACCGTGCCTCACCTTCTGCTAATAATTTATGTTATTTGAATATCTATCAAATTTCTTCTTACCATATCAGGAAAATCTTTATGTCGTCCACTTTATAAACAACTAAACAAGTCTAAAGACTAAAGATTAGTCAAGGAATCACATGTTACACATTCCCTACTTTAGTATATATACTAGAAACAATTTAAAGTGGGATTTGAGTGTGAAAAAACAAACGGGATTGAGTGGGTGGATGTGAATGATCAATCGTGTTCTTGGCCTCAGGTTTTGGCCTCACATGATAAAGGCGAAAGTTGAAGATCAATAATGGTCGAGTTTTACGTATATGGTTGTTTTGTAAATCTTTACACGAAATTATGTTGTTATCATGTTGTTTAGTTGTGCCTTCTTTAAGTGAGTATATGAGTAGTTCATTTTCAAGCTGTAGCAATTATTTCTTCAGTCAGGGTGGCCTACTATAAAAAGATGTGACTAGTTTCATATGTAATGCAATAAACCTGATTATGAAAGGGAAGAGTCAAATTACATATATACCCCATTAGATTTGTTACTTTTCTCGATGATCCGATTTTGTCAAACATTTAAGACCAGCGAAAGTGATTAGCAATTTAGTATAGAGGTTCAAATAATGGAAATACTATCTCGTGACCCTCATTGTATCACATCACTTTATTGTTCATTGTTCATTTAATGAATTTTATAATTTGATTATTATGAGTTCAAACAAAGAAAGCATATCCGACGGCGTCTATGATTACGGCATTCAGTACATGTTTGCTAAGGAGTATTCTATAATCATTAATTGTATAGGCATCATTATAGATCTTGGTAGCGATTGACTTCTCAACAATCTACAAGACACGAGAATGTCGCCAACGTTTGGAGATTATTTTTATATATCCGTGCGTTTATTTTTATAGAAATTTTACTTTAAGCTTACATGTATTTTCTGTATGGATCCATAAATCAAGGATAATCAAACATAAAGGACTTTTGTAGTCACATGCATAGAAACTAACAAACCAATGTCTTAATACATGACATCAAACGTAAAGGATTAAGAATTCGAATGAATATTGTGCATCTTTGTTTTGAATCAACTTTTGTTTTATAATACATTAGTATTTACTCATTACCCGAATAATTTCATCTTTAATTTATAGTGTGTGTGGTGTAATAGCTCGTGCTGGGAAATTGCGTTGTTGGGAAGGATGATATGGATGAGTGTTACATTAAAAGGGAAGCAGGCCGAGCCGGTAAAGTGGGTTGGAAGTTGTCCATTTTTTACAAGCAAATGAAGTTGTCCATTTTTATGAGCTAATGAAGCTTTCCAGTTTGTTACTTAAATGGATACACTATTTTGCAGGCGCCAAAGGAGAAATCTCCCCCACCATCATTAAAGCCTGTGAAATCCGGTGATGGAAAGGAGAAGAGAAAAGTCATTATTCTGATACGTTCGTTTGTTATATTTTATGATATATCGTTGAATTGAATTGTTGTGCTGAATGTGGATTTCATTCGAAATTGCAGGAATGGATCAAAGGAGAGCAAAAGGAGAAGTTGAAAAACATGGTGTTGTTATCGGACCAGCAACAGTTAACGGGATTGAAGCTGGAGCCTTCAAGATTAGTGAAACTTCTTGAACAATCAATAATAGTATAGAATGAAAATTGTGCACACCTGGATCCGTCACTATTATATCCAGATCTGCAAGTAAACATACCTGACCTTATGTTGCCAATTGTACATGCCTGAATTCAAAGATGATTTTTTAGCACAATTCTTTGAAAAAACATATGTGTAGTAAGTAATAATAATCAATTTTGTAAAAGTTATATAAGTTGTGTAAGCTAGCAATGCCAAACGCCCTCGAAAGGAGGAAAGCAACTCTACTTTGTAATAAAATTACACAACATACTTTCGTTTTCTCTTAAATGACGAAATGTATAATTTTTTGGTCTAATTAACCTTTTTAGATTTTACTGAAACCCACCCTAAATGATTTTAAGGAATACTTTAGCCCCTTCACCCGGTCAAAGTAAAGCCATAGTCTATTAGAAGCTGCACACCTTAGCAATACTGTAGCATGTAGTAAGGAAACAAAGCACGAAATAAAACAGGCCGAGCCAGTAAAGTGGGTTGGAAGTTGTCCATTTTTTACAAGGAAATGAAGTTGTCCATATTTATGAGCTAATGAAGCTTAAAGGCTACGACATTGATGCATACCTTATTAAACCAACATCAAGAAGAGCTTTTAACATGTTAATACAACACAGTAGTGATATATTTAAGCATTCCAAAGAGCATCAAGAACACCATTGATCCCGAAATTGCCTTAAAGGTGAGGTTCTCGATCATTATATACAAAACACGTTTAATTTACCTTTCATTAAGATCCATATTGATGAAGTTATTGAAGCATAGCCTCAAAACTTGCTTCAATGTTTATCACAATTCCGATCACCTTTCAATCTACCAAGCATATAATTATGATTCATGTATTAAAGAGCGCCAAGTTCCAAAGGTTAGATGATCATAAACATTATTTATGTAGAAAAACCATGAAATCCTATATTTTAGAGTCTATATGCACTTCTGGTTCTCTCAACTAATCACTTGCTCATATAAGATAATAATCTGTTTAGTACATTCCTGATATAATTTTACATGTTTGTCTCGAGTTATGTAAAGGCATGGCAACAGCTGGATCTCTTGATGAAGTGATTGAAGTGCACGAGGCCTACTTCATGTCAATTCAAGCGTCAATGCTTTGTAGTCCCGGATCGTTGTGGGCATTAATTGCAAGTCGGATCAACAGATACTTGGACTAGCACTAGACTTCTATTCGATGCAGCAGACATTATCCGATGGTGGAGCAGTTTACGCAATCAAAGCCGGATGTGAGAAGGAAGTATATTGCATTGAGAAACAATTTGACGATTGCATGGCCTTCCTCCTCAGGATTCTATTTTTCAAGCTGAATGCGAAGATGCACTGCTACTGAATGAGACTTTAATTTAAAGGATAAATCAATGTGTCAAACCGACATATGTTCACGTTATACGACACCTACCCAGCTTTATATGAATGTAATTTGATTAGGAAATTTTTTATTAAGAATGTTTACTTATCGGGGATTTTGGATGTGTGCTCTTTACAATTGATCATGTTATATTAGATAGAATTAATACGGATAATGAGTCTGAGCTTATTATGAAATTAGGAATAGCTTTTGGTGCTTCTTTTTGCCCTCAAATACACCACTTCATGTTTTTTTTATCTGTCCAGTAGTCCTTAACAACCCTGTTGCAGCCCCTCTTTAAGTTATGTCCTAAGCTCAGATTAGTTTAAGTTCAGCTTTTAAGACCTTTAATGTATGTAGCTCAATTATTTAAGCTTAGTATGGTTTTTTTATTTGATTGCTTATATATGCTATTGAAACTGCTACTTTGTGCTTCTTTTGAATTTTATCACAGTCAAAACAGGCCCCAAAAGCCTTTTTGAAGACACAACTTTAAAGGAGTAACAAATTTTTAAATTAAAAAAATGACTTTTAGGATGCCTATGAGGAGTAGTGTAGTATTGCAAGATTTAGATAGCTTAGATGTTAGCTTTTTTAGTAAGCTTTTAATAGCTTATAAGTCCCTTAGTTAGCTAATCCCAAACAGCCCCTTAAGTATCTACTGATTAGTGAATAAGCTGTTATACGATAGGATTTAAGCATATTGTTTCAATGTTACTATTTGGTGACCACTTTTACACAATAAGTTAGCTCAAATCAACCAATTCATAAGTAACTGCATCACTTTTGTCAACTGATTTAGATGGCTTGAGACAGTTAGTAATTTCTTTCCACATTGGTATGGATTTTCATGGACTTCTTAGTGCTAAATAAATTAGTTATCTATACTACACATGTTTTAATAGTTAAGTCGATAGCTACAGAGACCAAGCCTTGGTATATTACGCAGCTCGCGCACAGCGATGAGCATGTATATTCTATAGGAAACTTCACAAACAAGCGCCAAATGTATATTCAAGCGCCACTACATTCGGGTTCTTGTATTCACACATGGAATATTCCCACCGCTGATAAGCGATTCAATTTAACTACGTGCCTATTCCTTTTTCTTTTCTTTTATTTTTTGCTTTTATTTTTACCTTTTTCCTTTTCTCCTATTTTTTTAACCAATTTTCTTTTTACTCATGTTCAGGGTGTTTGTGTTCCTTGATTCTTCTTCTTTACTAATTATCCAGGCCCACCAGCAAATTATGTATACTTGGGAGATTGTGATCAGGTTTGTCAGCAATGCCGTGCATTATTTTAGTACGGAAAACGCTTAAAAACCTATCCTGAAAGTATGAGTCGCAATGCCATCATTGTTGTTTACCAGGAAGAGTTACCCTATACGCGCCTCAGGTATATCCACATGGTAACATAACTATCCTATATCTAAACGGAATACATTGGCAAATTAATATTCGAACCTATTTCATTACACGACCATGTGTATAGTACATCACCATTGACCAAACAAATCCCTTAGCTTTTTTTCAGTGGTGACAAATACAAGTTACTTCAAAAGGGAGTGAGTCACCCATTTCTCTGCAACCTGATGTTGTCACAGATAGTAATCAAATATCAGGAAACAATCCTGATTGCATGTGTGCTAGCAACATATGGGATGGTTCTGCAAAATCAAGGCAAGTGAACTGTTTATTTTTCTTTTAATCGAATTGGACTACTATACACATGATATAAATGATAGTTTTAATCATACTGATCCTTAAAAATTTGTTCCTGTTATAGGTGTTAATGGAGGACCAGAAAATTTTTGTAGCGGTCTACATGGCAACAACAGAATCAGAGATTCCATGCCCCAGGTACAGACGCTTACCTACGTCATTAAACTAATTCATAATGCAACATAAAGGTGCTTGATGTAGGCCTATTATGTAAACGGGTCAATTCAGGATATGTTTTGTTTAATACTGGTCATGTTTTATTTAATATAGATTAAACACATGTAAATCAATAATTAATTTAGAAAGTCATCTAAACTTTATTTTTCTAAATGAAATTTGGACCATTCTTTATACAAATAGGTCGTGGACATAAGTGTTTCATGTCATCTTAAATGTCCCAAAGAATTACCCATTTACACCCGTTATCTAACTAAGCTAACCAATGTATGATCTTATGTAGTTCAAAGATCTTATCTTTATAATTGAACCAAAAGTATAAGCTACTGTTAATTTTAGATGCGATTGTTACAATAGCTTCATATAGCGGACCTATCGGTATTTTTTGGTACTTATTTTAAAGAGTTCACAATTTATTTTTATTTTTTTAATTTTCTTTTCAATTCGTAATGTTGGAATATTATATTCGTCATGTTGACGCCAATCCAGAAAGCTCAAAGACATAGTGAGAGCGAGTTACGCAATGTCTTGAATGTGATTAATAAGTTTTGATTTTATGATAAGTTATTAACGACAGATTATATGGCTGCAATGTATTCATGCTCTTGCAAGAGGTTATTTAAGGGGCTTAATAATGTTTTTTTAATCAACGTCATTTACTTTCTATTGTCCGACATAAGTCATCCATGTAGTGGCTAATTTGTTTTTGCTATTTTTTTAAGACTAATTCTATCGTTAACTATATGCATATATGTGCCGAAAGTCGAAACCACAAGGATGCTTATTCAGATGGTTGAAATGAGCTAGAGATCAACAAAGAGATAAATATAAGAAAGCTCTTAAAGGTAGCTTCACTTTTTAAGGTAGTGATACTAATATATTTTTTCATGGTAATGAAAATTTATTAAGAGGTGGGAAAATGATTTTTTAATTACCAATGGGGAATCCTTCTAAAAGAATCTGGCAACTAAATATGGAGATACACTTTTTTTTATCTAGCAGTAAATTTGAACTCTTCAAGAAATTTTTTAGTGGTAACTTTTCTATCTTATTTTATGCAGGCATAAGCTTACACAATTTTTCGGAAGGAATAACTGTTTTTCTTTGGTCACTTAAGGTAAATAAAGACATTCTTCCTTTCACACTTATTGCAATTGAATTTTTGTTTTGCTTTCATAGAACATGGACTTTCATATTACTCGATTCTTTCATTAATTTGTAAACAATTGTTTTTTATTGGTTTTGACTAAAATTGTCTCATCTTTAATAGAAGTCACGAGTTCCAACTTATTGACCCTTTCTTCTCATTACATTTAGATAATTGGTCATGATTCTTGCATTTTCATTAATTTCTCAAGTAGTGATGTAGTAGGAACTGATTTTGCTATAATGCTATAAAAGATGTATATAAATATTTTGTTAAATATTGGTTAAATTTGATCATTTGATGTTAAGTATATAGAATCAGATTATTAGTTCTCATGAAACATGTTGCAAGGATGTAATACATAAATGGCTAAAATGACCATTTTAACATCTTTTTCATACCGTAACCCATTTGTATGATGTAGAAGAAGACTATACTTCTTCTCTGGACTCCTGATGACGCCGATGCCAGTGACAAGAAGAGCATATAAGTAATTTTCTCATCTCTTGGATAACTATTGTCGGCCAAAAGGTCGAAAATCAAGGTTCCCAAAAAAAAAAAAAAAAAAAAAAAAAAAAAACTATTGATAAAGTAGTGACAAGAAAAGACATTTATTAATTAAACCATGAATTCTAGAATAATCATTAGGAGAATATTAACATGTGAAAAGTGAATATTGCAATTAAGCACATTGAGAATGTGCGTAAAAGCTCCTATCAAATTATTGCTTTTTGCTATGCCTCATTTATGTTTATTTTAGAGATATATTAGTGTTATCATGCTCATTTGTATGGACCAGTTTGTCTGTTAGGGACACAACCCATTTAGTACTTGAATGTGCTTGGTCGATTAATACTATATTAGTCAATGGTTGACACTTTTAAACCGTTTAGATGAAAAGGTTTGTTTGGGTCGTATTGAAATGCTAACAAGTCAAACGAGTAAAACTTAAACATCGTAACTAAAAGGAAGACGGATTATACTGGTTAGCTAAAAGTTTACCTCCTTCCACTCTCTATACTTTTGCAAGATTGGAGATATTCCGGTCTATAGATTGTGGGATTTGCTATCGTTAAGAATGCTCCAACTATTAGGTTAGTCATGTAAAAGTAGTTCATATGCTCACTTATATAGTTTTATCTTGTCATGTCAAAGTTATGATGCCAAATTATGATTTGTACCATGTCTGTTTGTAGTGTCCTTACTTCTAAAATTATATCTTTCGTTTTATAAATCCTTCTTCACTCCTCATAAAAAATGAGCAATGTACATTGATTATTATTAAAAAAAACAAAAACAAAAAAAAACAAAAAAACAAAAAAACATGGATAAAATAATGTATAAAGGTCAACCCAATCCATTTTGAACCACATATACAAATTATCTGTTTAAACTCAAACCCTTTTCTAACATGTTATCTATGTTTATTCTTTGTGGTTGACCTTTCAGGGCCCTAAACTCGATGAGACACCATCATCAACTTCAAATAAAGGTGGTTCAACAGGTTGGTATCTAGATCTTTTTGTTATGTGATGTAAGAAAAGAAATGTAGTCGCACTTATATTATCAAAAGCAATATAATGATATTGACTAATGTTTTTTCTATGCGAGGTTATTAATCAAGGGCTATATTCACATTCCAATTAAAAAAGCTGAACAAAGGTAAAAATGTGATCAAACATTCTGATATGTATAAAGTTGTATGCTATTGTGTCGTATCTATTTGAATTAACGCATTCTGATATCTTGACAGATTGTGAAATGCTTGCTATCCTTTGATGAGATCAACATCAATGCAATTAACAAGGGTGGAGAGACGCTACATGACATAGCCGAAAACTTAAAAGTTGCGAAATGATTAATCTTTTGAGGAAGCGAGGGCTGCTCACTCTAGGTTCGATTCAACTGGACTTACGTGTATATAATTTGAGTTTGGTATTTCGGTGGATCATACACTAAACTGTTCATATGTGTACGGTTGATCCAAAACTCAAAACTAAGAATGAGTTGCGTAAACCCTTTGTTTTTTTCCTGCAATGATGAAACTGATGGAAAGACTAATAAGCCGAAAGTAAATCTTGATTCAGTTCGTCTAATGGACTGGAATTTGAATACGCCTACTGAGTGGGACTGGGAGAACTTAGCCATGTACAACAACAATACATAGAACTTAGCCATGTGGGAATGGATATAACAGATGAACAGGCGGTTAATAATATTGAGATTTTTGCACGGACAATAATATTGGGGTACAATTCATGACCACATCCTTAAAAGTAATCTTCGTTAAATAACACCATCAAAATAAAATTACAAGTCATGCGCGCCCATTGGTGAGCTTAAAATATATATATATATATATATATATATATATATATATATATATATATATATATATATATATATATATATATATATATATATATATATATATATATATATATATATATATATATATATATATAGGTTTGGGTTATTATGAAAAGTTTCTTATAATGAAAAGAATGAGAAGGCATGTGAGGTGACATGTGTCACCTTTGCCACATCACCATACCCCACCCCCCCGCACCCACCCCCCCCCCCCCCCCCGAAAAAAAATTTTCCCTTGAAAAATTTTTTTTGGGCCAAAATTTTTTTTTTCCGCCAAAATTTCCCGCCAAATTTTTTTCTTGCATCACAATTATGAATTTAGTGCATCAAGGTTATAAATTCTTGCATCACGGTTATAAAGTTATCGCATCACAATCATAATTTTAGTGCATTAATGTTATAACCTTGATTTTAGTGCATCATAGTTGATGCACTATTAATATGATGCGATAACTTATAATAAAGATGCACCAAAACTTATTAGTGCATTAAGGTTATAAGTTATGCGTCACAATTATGATTTTAGTGCATTAAGGTTATAAATTATCGCATTACAGCTTATAAAGTTCTTGCATCACAATCATGATTTTAGTGCATTTAAGGTTATAACCTTGATTTTAGTGCATCATAGTTGATGTAATCGAACTATTAACTATGATGCGATAACACCAATGGAGCATTAGTCCAATGGTTGGAGCACTTGTGCTTGAGTCAATTGACCCAAGTTCAAGTCTCATCCTTGGCATTGCTTCATATAGGTACCCACCTCCGCAAAACACTGTGGGCACACTGAGAGACTTTGTGGAATAAGAGCTTAGTGGTCCGAGTCTTGGCTCGTGCTCACTCGAGTTGGTGCCCACTAGGCCGGAGAGTTCTTGGGAGCTATTCCTTGTGGGGTGGACAATGGTCGGTGCCAAAAGGCACCGGGGTCGATGTGTTCCGCCAATCTACACCTTTTGTGGAATGATGCGGTAACTTATAATAAAGATGCACCAAAACTTATTAGTGCATTAAGGTTATAAGTTCTTGCATCCTGATATAAATTCTTGCATCATAATCATGATTTTAGTGCATCAAGGTTATAAATTCGCATCACAATTATGATTGTGATGCGATATTTATTGTGATGCGATATTAAATTTTGGCGGAATTTTTGGCGGGATAAGAAAATTTTTTGCCCAAAAAATTTTTTTTTTGAGGAAAAAATTTTTTTTGGGGGGGGTGGGTGGGTGGGTGGGGTGGGGGTGGGGGTGACACATGGCATGGTGATGTGGCAAGGTGACACATGTCACCTCCACATGCCTTCTCATTCTTTTCATTATAAGAAACTTTTCATTTTAACCTACCCTATATATATATATATATATATATATATATATATATATATATATATATATATATATATATATATATATATATTTGAATCATTTTTGTTAGGAATTAAAAATTTCATAGTGAAGTGTCGGTCACACCCCATATATAATCTAGCATAAGTTAGCTCGTACATATATCGTTATTTACGTTATTTAGTAGTCAATTAGTTAGTTGTTACCTTAGTTATTAGTTTAGTGTAACACGTGGAGGAAGGACGGTCTTTACCCATCAGATGCTCGATCCACGGCCGAGCGGGAGGCGTGTAGGTTGTAACTATAAATACCCCTTCCATCTTTGGAAGGGGTAGTGCTTCTTTGATAATCTAACCTTTTACATTTTGTTTATCTCTTTAGAATCACCCTCTCTACTTTCTTCATCTCTCTAAACATGGCATTCATATACTATCACCATCCTAGACCACCCGAATCATCAAACAATATAAAATATACGATCCTAACAAATGGTACCAGAGCCTAGGTTATGTTGTTCTTGATGATTCATACGGTTTTTGAGTGGTTTTTCATGCGGTTTGTACTAGATATTGATGCGGTATGTGATGGTTTGTTGTGGTTTGTTGTAGGCTGATTAGTATGGTTTTTATAAAATGAGTCTTGATGCGGTTTGAAATTTGTTTAATGCGGTCTTGATGCTTGAATCTGGTTTTGAAAGTGGTAGTAGTTTGATATTGTTCACATGGTCAAAACCTGTTTTACATGATCAAGTATAGTTTTTAACAACTTTTAATGGTCTGATGGTTGTTACAGTTTTATTTGGTACTTAGTCTGCTGTTTACATGTAATTCATGGTGCGATTTGATCAAGTTTTCATGCGGTGTGCCTTTTAAAAGTCTGTCCAGATTCGTTGTTCCCGAAATGTCTTGACTCGGATGCGGTTTGTCTGATTATGTCTCTATGCGATTTGAGTCAAATGACTATGCGATTTGTATTTACAAATTGTCCTGATACGTTGTACCAAATGAGACTTGTCTCATGTGTGATTTGTATAAAAATCTGGTGCGATTTGTCATGTAAAAAATCTGGATGCGACTTGACTGTTAAATCATGCGTTTTGACCATGATTTATGATGCGATTTGTGACTTTACAGACTAACGCGATTTGAATGCTAAAAGTTTTGAAGAAGATTGGGGTCTGACTGTAATAACAAAGAAGATCAATGCAATTTGTTGACCAAGAAAAACATGACTCATATCATACAAACCATCACGACATCAGTAAATTCTTATCACATCTTAACGACTATCACAAATATATTCTCAGCATATCTAATTAAAATCACATGAATCACAACAATTCAATCACTACATCCGTACCACTATCTTTCACTAACTCACTTCTACTGTCATTTACATAAAAAACAACTACAAATCTCATCCTATCTTACCATGATTAGGAAAGAACACATAAATTGATCTCTGATTTTTTCGTGGCATACACTAGCTACATCAAACCTTTGAAGGTCCATATCACGAAAATCAATCATCATAGAATCTTGTTTGAAGCTTGCGAACACTGTTGTTATTTTCGAATCAAAAGAAGAAAAAGAATGTAACAAGTGTGTTAACTCTTTATCTTGGTTCGTTCTTTAAAATCGAATATTTGAAAACATTTGTTAAGCAAATTAGATCTCAGTTTACCTTGTTGTGTGGTCAACAAATCGTCTTAACATCATAACCACAACAGATATTCTTCACTGATCGTGTGATTCTTTAATATTCGAATCTTACTAAGAAAGAACAAAAACCAAGCGGTTTTCATTCAATCTTTCATTCGGTAAAAAATTAAAACAAAACAAGCATTAAAATTAAAAACCTACCCTTGTAACATCCTTCAAAGATCCTTAAACCGTATCAATCCCTCATGCCATCCCTGTGGCGAGACCAATCTATCAGAAAATGAAGGTGATGATCATATGGGCTCTTGATACGTATAAGATAAATATTGGGTGCGGTTTATTTTTGTTTGTTCACTGGTCATAACAGATCTCCTGATGACGAGATTTGATTACGAATATGGGAATTGATTTGGTTAGATCTGGTTGTGGAATGGATGATATGTGGGGGCGGATTAGTCAAGAGAGAAATTAGGGTTTGATGGGAGAATGTTTAGGGCAAGTGAATGATTATACGTGCTTTTATAAGTACAAAAAATATAGGGTTTAATTGAGAATGTGTACTGGATCGTGTAATGGAATGGGCTTCTTGGACGTCATTTTTGTGGAACTGTCCTGGTGGATTTGATTTCACGGGCTTGGATATAGGTGTTGGCTTTACTAAATTTTTTGTTAAGTTTGGTAAGGTTTTTATGGTCTCGTGAATAATAACTATTGGTATGGGGTGGTATTAAGATTTTATTATTCGAAATGCTTATAATTTTGGATACAATGGTATTATTCTGACTCGGATATGGACATGGGCTCTTAATACCGGATGCTAATATTTAGAGAATGTTTTGTGGGCTTTAGTTGGAATGGATCGGTTATTAAGTCATGATCAGCACTTTGTGTGCGTGATTGGGATTGCTATTTGGACCATATGGTGCGTTTTGATAATAGTCTTTCTACCAAGCTTGAGTGGTATATGCAATGATTTGGATTTGGATGACAGAAAAAATGGGCTTCTTAATATTGGATTGTTTCTATGAGATTTGTTAAAAAGACTTGACGATGCGAGTTGTGATATGAGATTTGTCGATGATTTGTGATAATGAGTTTTGAGGATGAGATTTGGTGTGATGATGTGATTCGATGGGTTATGAGGTTTGGTACTTTGGTATATACATTTTCACTAAGGATTTTATGTCACGGCTTGAATTGTCATTGAACAAAGTTGACTATGGGGTTGTTGTACGGTATTTCTCATTTGGCTTTGAAGTGAGGTTTTTCCGGGCACGCTTATTTATTTCGTCTTTTTTCTTTCTACCCTTCCGCGAAGATGCCTTGTTCGGGTATTGTTGGAATCACTCCTAAACTATAATTCAAGTGTTAGTAATTAATATGTAATAGTTAGCTTAATTATGGCTTTTATGTTAGTAATCAAGGTTAGGCTCATGTAGAAATCCCATGAGCCTATCCAAAGCCCAATAAGAAAAGGATGGGAACTTGGTGTGTTGCCTTAGTTCCCTCTTATAAATAATCTTGTAAACCCTCACTTGAGGGTTGGTTGTTTATTTTATCTCATCACTCTACGCGTAACCTTTCTAATATCATTCGTGTGTGTGTGTTAAGTGTTCAACCGATCATCTCTTATCTATACTTCTTATATTGATGCTTGTGTTACTAATATGGTGACCTAACAGTGGTATCAATCGCCAAATAGTTGGGTGAACTTTATTTTGTTTTTGAGGATTACGCGTATGTCAAGTTTTACAAACTTTCAAACGCAAAAAGCTTTATTTTTTACACTTTCAAATCCAAGATTCTTGTACTTTTAAGGTTATTAGGTGTTAAAGGTTAAGTTTTTGGCAAAAAGTTTCAAACTTTACGTGTATTTCTTCATTTTTAAGCTTGATTTCATTCGTGCAGCTGATTCTACGCGTAACGTGTTTAAAAGTTTTGGAACATCAAGTTTCACACTTTTGTGTTATTTTGGTGATATTGAAGTTGTTTCATCACAAAAATCTGGTTTAGAAACATCTTTGGGCATAAAACTCAGTTTTTGGAAAATCCTACGCGTAAGCAAACCCTAATCTTACGCGTAAGTTATCCGTGGTTTGATCTTCAGTCTTCTTGGTTTACTCAGTGTTTTCTTGCTTGGATAAGCCTGAAAACACTTCGACTTTGGATATCTTTTACACTGAGATTAGTGTAAATAGTTTTATGCCTAAGCATAAAAGCTTACGAGTAAAAAATCTTACGCCTAAGCATTTCCTACGCATAAGCACGTCTTACGCCTAAGGAAAACTTACGCATAAGTTTCTTACTGATAAGTCTTTAGTTTATGCATAACCTAAAGGTTTTACTAACCCTACGCGTAAGTTTGGTGTTTTTCGCCTAAGGTTTCCTTTCCTAAGCTTGGTTTCTACGCCTAAGGACTCTTCATCAACAAAGTTTCATTCGACTACAAAGATCCATCATCAACACAAGTTTCAAAATGTCTCAACCACCATACTGATAACATTTGAAGCTACGCGTCGTTCTTTGAAGTGGGGTCAAGCAATGAAACTTCCTTTTCTTGAGCAAGTTTTATAACACCCATCAGGCGACTTGAACCTAATCGTTGTAGTGTAGTAATTAGGGTAAGAACCACGGGTATTGATATCGTTCTCTGGGGAATAGGAATGCTAGTAAGGAGTTACTACGCTAAGGTTGAGGTTGAAGAAGATTATTTTTGTATTTTTATATTTTATGAAATTGAAAGGTACGAATCTCGGGTATTGGATTTGGGGGTTGGTATTTCTACCGATTACTCTACTATTATCTAATTATCTAAACTAAGGTTGTGGGAGTCTATGTCTAATTAATGTGTGCTCGTATGATAGTTTAAAGATGTGTTTACTTAGGTTTTACTACTCCTTAATTATCTCCTATTGATGGTTGAGTTGTCACGTCCTTATTCTTAGTTGCGTTGTGTGTCTAAAGTTGTAGGGTATCGTTTCTCCTAACTCTTGAACTTACCAAAGGGTCTCGTCTACAAAACCCACTAGGGATGATAAACTCTTACTCTAAGGCACTCTTTGGATGGTTTAGCCTACAACTACTCGGGTAATCATATTCTAAGGTTCACAAAGATGAATCAAGCATTAAGTACACAACGAATGACCTATCGCATTACTAGATCATTAGTCAACTAAGATAAGAAACAACCAATCAATATTCAATAATTAAGTTTCATATTCCTAAGCAAACACACAAGTAAATTAGCGGGACATGGAGAACATGCAAGCATACACACAAATAATCAAAGACATAATTGAATTGATGAAGTAAATACTTATCTTGATGTAAAATAGGGTTTAGAACCTAAAATCTTGTACAAGATACCCTTGGTTCGGTTTTAGGTTTTACTCCAAAAGACTCTCTCTAAAAGCGAAAAATTCGGATTCTATATATAAGATTACATATGCGACGGCGTCACCTTATGTTTCGTGGCGCCGTCGTGTCGCCGTCATTAGGGTTTCGTCTTGGCACGTTAACCTTGCGGCGGCGTCACCTTATACTGTGTGCCGTCCTCTTGACCGGCGCCGTCTGGGTCACATCTAGGCCGTGCGAGTTGCGACGGTCTACTCCTTTAAAGCCCGCGCCGTCTCTTGAAAATCTGAGTTTTGTCTTGACCGTCACAAAATCCTCGACGGCGTCGCGATTAAGCGATGGCGCCGTCGCCTTCTATTTTCAGCGACTTTGAGTGTCTCGATTCGACTTTGGCCATTTTCTTCGTATATTCGCCTTTTCGTCCAAATAAGTGCCATTCCAGCATTTTGCCTTCAAGAGACCTAAAAGTGAAAAGGAGCGATATTAAGCAATAACGGATACAAAAGTGATCAAATAAGGGCTAAAACGACCCTCAAAATGGTACCTTTTAAAACCTTATCAAATATCCCTACACTTGTTATTTGCTTGTCCTCAAGCAAATGTGCTTTTAGCCAATTAATTTATAAGTTAGGGGTCATGAAGCATTAATTCAAAGCGGTCCACAACACATATAAGCCCATAAAAGTCATAACAAGCACGGAAATTACATACTAGCACCTCACATGGGGTGTTTGGATACTCGCATCTCTCTCGGGTGTATATATGAAATATAACAAATAGGAAATGGAAGATAAACACTCATTAACGGTCCTAGTACATAGATTACCATAGGCTTGAGAATAGATCAAACCTCCATCGCTTTGGCGTAAGCACCTAGGAAAGACTATCAAAGAGGTCTTTTAAAGGGTTGTAATGTTAGGCTTACGGTAGGAAACAAGGGTTTGGTGGGATAGGCTATTTTGTGGTGGAAAGTCAAAAATCTCTATGTTAAATGCATACGAAGAATGGCGTTGCTAAGCCAAGACTCGACACTCTAAAACTCTAGGTAGCGAAATAAACAAACATAAATTTAAAAGATAGATGTAGGATGGTAGTATATATTTATTTTTTTTTTTTTTTTTTTTTTTTTTCTTTTTTTTTTTTATTTTTTTTTTTTTTTTTTTTTTTTACACTTTTACTTTTACTCTACCATCCTCTAAGGTAACATCAAAATGATAGGGATTTATAGGCACATCCCTACACTTGAGTTTTATTACTCTAACACTAATTTGACCCGAATTGAAAAGATCAAAACACTTGGGGTACATTATTATGCAAACAAAGGAATTTGAATTTAACATTCCCTTCCGTCATTTCATAAACTTTAACTTTTCCCATGAATCCCAATCGTCCCAAAGCGTATACAAAGGATATGACTCGACTTAGCAACTCATGCAAGCAACGGATAATTGAACTAAGGGTTTAGGGTGATAACAATAATGCACTAAAAGTGAGTGCATATAGGGTAGGCTAAGGCGATTTGGGTGTATATTTGGGGTGGGGTGTAAACAATGCTCTTCATTGATATTCGGAAAAACCGAAACATCACGAGAACCGCGAAAAGGATAGGCTCGAGGGGTTAACTAGGGGTATCGTGTACTAAAGATGAGTACAACGCAAAGGGTGTGGGGAATTACTCAACCGATGTGGAAGAAGTAATTATATTACGGGTATCAAACAAGGGTTATCCTAATGCCTCTTATCATTTAGTTATTCCTAACTACACAAGTGTAGCCTCACTTGCGATCTCGGAATGCATCACAAAACAAGTTCTAGAATCTAATATACTACGGTTCACACTCTAAGCATTAAAGATGAATGCTTTTAATTCCTACTAATCTAAGGCGATCCTCGCATTTTGGTGGAATTTGGGTGGTAAAGGGTTTTGTGCTAGTCATGCAACTTCCTATCCGTGAGGCGCTTTTGTTAAGACTAATGGCCCACTCCTATATGTCATGAAAAAATTTTAAATTTGGTGCCAAAATTACCCTAACCGACATTTTCTCATGGTTTATTACACAAATGCACTTGGACAAAGCAAATAATCAAGGATAAGCATAGTTTCAAAGTTCCGTTTATTTTCCTCCTACACTTAAAGCGAACATTGTCCCCAATGTTCCCGAAAGTATCAAAGTTATGATAATGGAAGGTAATTAAAAGCGAAAGAAACTAATACTCCACGATTAGCTCGGTAGGATCCGTGTAAAGTGGTGGTTAAATCCTTTCCAAGAAGAATTATTGCGTGAAAAGCTCCTTCCAATCTTATGTAACTTCTTCTTGACAAACTAAACACTGCACACTTGAAGAAAACAAAGCGAAACCTTCGCGTAAAATCGGTGGTAATAATATATATAAGACTCGATTTAAACTAGGATATAATGCTTGTGGAATGGATGTTTCTGAATTTCTAAGAAAATTAAGACACGGAAAATTCAAAAATTTATAAGTAGCTCGAGAAAGCGAGAAAAAGTAATCGATGTTTTACTCCTTCGGCGCCGTCGGTTGCAATCTGACGCCGTCGGTTATCGACAAAAAGCGGTGCGATTTTACGAAAAAATTACGGAAAATTTACATCTTTAGAATCGGAAAAATTTACGCAAAAACATCCATTATGACTCGATACAAGCATTTGACTCGAACAAACAAACATATATATCTTTTAGTTAATTGTTATTCTCATGTTTACGTTTCTTTTGAAAGCGTGTGTAATCCTCCTACACTTATCCCTTATGTAAAATACCTTTATATGCAATTAAGGCGAGGTTAAAAACAAAATAAAGCATTTTACAAATTTAAACATGAGGATAAACAATTAATAAAAGATATATGACACTAACAAGCAAACAATTAAGCATGGGTTGCCTCCACGAAGCGCTTTTCTTTATTTAAGAGTCTTGTAGCTAGACTCGTAGTCGTACTCCTTCGTTGCTTCACTACCGCCCTCTTGACGGTCTCTATCGGGGGATTCCATGTTGTAGAAGTGTCCTATGATGCACCTCTCTAAGAGTTCGTCCTCTCCCCACTCGGTCCTATATTTCGGTCCTAAGTTCAAACAATCTTTATAGAACCCGAAAATCTTAGCCATAACATAATCTACTCCCTTTTCCCTATCCTCATCATTCTGTAATAGGCCAAGCGGTTTAAGTTCCTTTTCATCATTAGAGTGATGAAAACTTCTCAATCTTAAGCGGCATTTGGTAAGCTATGTCGTCGGTCTCATCCTTGAATCGCACTACTCTAACGAGGGGTCATAGGTCATCCGGTGCTTTCTATGAATGGTTTTCCTAGAATAACGTGGGACAAGCTAGGGTCTATGGTTGTGCTAATATCATCCACAATTATGAAGTCCGTAGGGGCGTGAAACTACCTACATGAGCGGGCAATCCCTTAACTCTACCAAGAAAATTGCACTTATCACTAGGATTATCGGGGTCTTGCCTAGTTGGGATAGGCTTCTTCATTATCCGGTTGTAGTAGGTGCTAGTCATTATGTTGATTGGGGATTTGCGATCAATGTAGGCCTTTGCCACAAAAGGTGTCCTATGCAACATGGTATGTTAAGATTCCAAGGGTTCCCAAACTTGATTCTAGGGCTTTTCTAACATACATGTGACGGAGGTCACGCACTAAGTGAGGGTGGCGGGATAGTTCTTCTTCCGTAGGAAATTTGTTGAAATAGTCAATGTCTACTTCATCTACTTCCTCGGGTGTTTCATCATCCACAAGCGTATGGTCCTCTTAGGTAAATCATTCTATCCGGTTTCACTAAGGCGATGGTATTGACGAATTGAACATGCTTAGTTAGCTTGCTTGGATCCTTAATCTCTATACTTGAAGGCTCGGGAGTTGAGATAGCACTAACCTTCTTATCACTATTAGTTATGGCTTTCAAAGGTTGTCTATCTTCCTATCCATCTCGGCTTGTTGATGGTTAAAGCGGTCCGAGAGCTTAGCCATTTGGGTTTCTTGAGATGCAACTAGGTTTTGCAACATCCCTTGATGTTTTGTTGGTTAGGACCGTTAGGTGGGGCCATGAGAAATCATTGGAGGTGAATTCTTTGGTTTGTCCCCGTGAAGTCGGGCTTGCTTTTCCATGCCTCACGGGTTTCATTGAAATTCCTAGGTCCGGGTATTGTAGGAATCTTCCTCCCGTTCCATTGTCTGCGAGGATGCGTAGTCAGCGGAAGCATGTTCGGGGATCGGGTGCTAGTCTTGGCGTGTTATGAGGATCACAAAGCGGCTCGCACGAGGAAGAAACTTTGTTCACATGGTGTGAAGACTTAGGATTTTCGTAAGAACTCATGAGGAAGTTAACTTGATCTTCAAGTTCGATCATCCTACGGTCGGAAGGTTGTGAGTTGATGGAAGGCAAGGAGATTGCCTTGGCGGTTTTAGGTAGCTCACGGGGTCGTCCCAACTTTCGTTGTCGTAGAGGCAAGGTCCTCTATTATACCCCATGATTCTTCGCGGTGAGATCACTAAGTTTTCCACGGCCGCTTGGTCAATGGATCGCTTAGTGGGGAAGTTGACATGATCATAAAAGATTTGGACTTGGAGCCAAAGATCAATGCCGTGATGAGGACTTTATGAAGTAAGTCCTTGAATCGGGTCCATGCTTCGTAGAGATTCACCTTGGCGTTGTTGGAACATCAAGATGTCATTCCTAAGCTTAGTGGTTCTCCCGGTGGGAAAAATTGAGCAAGGAAGCGAGAGGTAAGATCATCCCAACTTGAGATGGAGCCGGGGGAAGTCGCTCAAGCCAATTACTAGCTTGGTCCCGTAGAGAGAATTGGAAGAGGCAGCGGTAGCGTGGTCTCCCGAGTAGTAGCATCAAGGTCGATGGAATCGACAATTTTGAGGAAATCCCTCAGATGCTGATTTGGATCTTCGGAACGAAGTCCATGGAATGCACATCCGTTTTGCACCAACCGGATGGTGTCGGATCGCAGGGCCGTAGTTTGGGCTTGGTCGGGAAGCTCAATGGTGTTCCTATAGCCTAGGTGGCTTGGTCTTGAGTATTCACCAAGAGTACGGGCTCTTGGCGGGTCATTTGGTGGTGGGTTGATGAGTGGTGGTTGGTTATCATCCTCCATGATGAAAAGTGATGGGTATTACGAACAAAGGTCACAAAGAAGGGGGATAGACTAAGAGAAAGCTAAAAATGAGAAAAATTTACTTGATAGGAATCAAGCAAAGAACCTAAGCGAGGTGGACTACTAACTAGCTATTCTATTCCCGGCGTGGCGCCAAAAACTTGATAACGCTACACGCGTCGTTCGGGGTCAAGGAAACTTCCTTTTCTTGAGCAAGTTTTATAACACCTAGGCGGTGAACCTAATCGTTGTAGTGTAGTAATTAGGGTAAGCCACGGGTATTGATATCGTTCTCTGGGGAATAGGAATGCTAGTAAGGAGTTACTACGCTAAGGTTGAGGTTGAAGAAGATTATTTTTGTATTTTTATATTTTATGAAATTGAAAGGTACGAATCTCGGGTATTGGATTTGGGGGTTGGTATTTCTACCGATTACTCTACTATTATCTAATTATCTAAACTAAGGTTGTGGGAGTCTATGTCTAATTAATGTGTGCTCGTATGATAGTTTAAAGATGTGTTTACTTAGGTTTTACTACTCCTTAATTATCTCCTATTGATGGTTGAGTTGTCACGTCCTTATTCTTAGTTGCGTTGTGTGTCTAAAGTTGTAGGGTATCGTTTCTCCTAACTCTTGAACTTACCAAAGGGTCTCGTCTACAAAACCCACTAGGGATGATAAACTCTTACTCTAAGGCACTCTTTGGATGGTTTAGCCTACAACTACTCGGTAATCATATTCTAAGGTTCACAAAGATGAATCAAGCATTAAGTACACAACGAATGACCTATCGCATTACTAGATCATTAGTCAACTAAGATAAGAAACAACCAATCAATATTCAATAATTAAGTTTCATATTCCTAAGCAAACACACAAGTAAATTAGCGGGACATGGAGAACATGCAAGCATACACACAAATAATCAAAGACATAATTGAATTGATGAAGTAAATACTTATCTTGATGTAAAATAGGGTTTAGAACCTAAAATCTTGTACAAGATACCCTTGGTTCGGTTTTAGGTTTTACTCCAAAAGACTCTCTCTAAAAGCGAAAAATTCGGATTCTATATATAAGATTACATATCGACGGCGTCACCTTATGTTTCGTGGCCGTCGTGTCGCCGTCATTAGGGTTTCGTCTTGGCCGCGTTAACCTTGCGGCGGCGTCACCTTATACTGTGGCCGTCCTCTTGACCGGCGCCGTCTTGGTCACATCTAGGCCGTCGAGTTGCGACGGTCTACTCCTTTAAAGCCAGCGCCGTCTCTTGAAAATCTGAGTTTTGTCTTGACCGTCACAAAATCCTCTGACGGCGTCGCGATTAAGCGATGGGCTTATCGTCGCCGATTGGGAAAAGTATCTATTTTCGGCGACTTTGAGTGTCTCGATTCGACTTTGGCCATTTTCTTCGTATATTCGCGCCTTTTCGTCCAAATAAGTGCCATTCCAAGCATTTTGCCTTCAAGAGACCTAAAAAGTGAAAAGGAGCGATATTAAGCAATAACGGATACAAAGTGATCAAATAAGGGCTAAAGCGACCCTCAAATGGTACCTTTTAAAACCTTATCCATGAGTGACACAGCCCGTATGACATCGACGGCTTGTCTCGTGTACCGATCAAACTTTACTCATTAATGATCGATATATCCCAAAATCTACATCCGACAAGGGTCGAGTGTTCAACATGAGCCGTCTTCATCTCATTCGATGATCATCAAATAGACCCGTAGTTATATTTGACAATCAAGATGACCTTATGGTTACCATCGATAATCAAGTTGACTCGATGGTTATAATTGAGATCGACTAATGATTTCATTGAGACTCACGTTGAACAAGATGAACCTTCGTCTAATCTAGAAGTTGAGCTCATGACCTTGATTAAAGACCAAGAATCTCGATTGGAAATCGCAAGCAATTAAAAGAAAACAATGCCTTTGTTGACTAGGGATAATGAATGCTTAAAAGGCAACTCAACGCTTTTAAAACTCAAGAAAACGTGAACAAGGTTTTGAAGTCGCTTTTGCTAAATCTTCCCAAAATGAAAAATCACAAGAACGACAGATACGTGATCTAGTCGCATCCAAGAATGCTTTGTTGTCTCAAATAGAACAACTGAAACATGATCATACAAAACAAATTAACGCTCTCACTTTGGAAAATCAAAAAGCCAAGGTTGAGTTGTTAAATTGTCAAAAACAGTTCTCTGAATACAAAAAGCATTCAACGAAACGAATAGATGCCTATCTTGAGGAAATTGTCGACTTACAAAACAAAATCAAAGAGTTTCGAAATGTTGTTTATAAACATGGTGAATCAATCACAATGATTCAAAAGTTTACTTTTAAACCAAATCCAAATGGATATGGACCGAATCTTCGATTACAAACCTAAGTTTTCAAACGAGCATTCAAACCAAATCACGAATTTTACGGTGCGTAACATAGAATTGATGATTCCATTATGAGTGTTGTTGAATATAATCGTCAACAGAATTAGATGCGAAGACGAGAGTTGATCAAAATTAGAAAATGTTGTTCATAACAAACCATTTAACTATTCAAAAGTCACTTCGTTGCACAAAAGGATTTTTCTAACACACCTTGGTTATCACACCTACTTACGAGGGTCCCCTTTCCAATCTGTACAAATTAATGGTCATTTACCTTTACTTAGTGAAATAAAACCATTAGATGAAATATGTAAAGTTATAAAATATTTTGAAACATTCATTTCGGACATCAAAATTTTGGAACGTGAAATTGAATTTCATTCTGAAATAAAAGTTGAACATTTTCAATCGCCTCTGCGTGCACAAAGAGATATTCTTGAGAAAAGAATTTTACCTCATGTCCAAAATTTGAAAAATTGTGCTATATCTTGGAAAGGGATTTTCACAAGGAGCTTGGACTTATGAAAAGAGTTTTCGAACAAAGCGAAACATCGATTTCAAATACAAAGCGTAAAAGAAAGCGTACGAAAAGATGTTGATCGACTCTTGGAAGATGTTATCTCTGCCGATATCCATAACGTTGTGTTATTACATTCTTTTGCATATGCATTTCATTATATCTCTCACGACATCGTTGATTCTGTTGAAATTGTTGAGAATACTGATACTGTGTCACAAATCAATTCTTTAAAAGATGAAAATGAACGTTTGTTAAACGAACTTTCAAATGCAAAACGTCGTCTTCAATGGTGTCAAAAAGATTGTCATAATCGTGAACTCGCTTTGCAAAACAAAATCAACCAGTTGCATACCAACACTCTTTGTCCTAAACTTGAGCAACTGGATGACCAAAATGTGTCTTTGAAGTGTCAAATCTCAAAATATGAACAAGAAATTTCAAAAGTGAAAAAGGAATATAGTGTCATATTTGATTTACTCAAAAAGACTCGTGCTAAAGCGTCAAAAGATGTTGATAATCATCTAGCATATACCAAAGATGTTTTACGACGAGACGGACTCCCTCGTTTTGAAAATCTAGATTTGTTACACAAAATCCATGATCTAAAGGTAGAGTTAGTGATACTTAAGCAAGATAGGGATAGTAACACAAAAGTAACTGCACCCAAATAGATTCAAAATGACTCTAGAACATCGAATGACAAACCACAAGAAACTAATGTGCTTCCCTCTATTGAAACAGGAATAGTTGCCTCTTTTCCCAACGCCTGCACTTCACAGCCTAGGAGCAATACAAGGAAGAATAGGAAGTTGCGACGTAAGAAAAGATCAATAAAGAAGGCTGAAGTAGAAGAACACCCTAGGACTTTGAATAAGACTCAAGTTACACCCACTTTAGACATTGCGTTAGATAAATGTAATAGAAAAAGTAATGTAACGACTGCTGAACCTTTAAGTACTTTTGATGTTAAGTCTGAAGCTTCTTGTGTTATATGTCGTAAAAGTATGCTTTCTGATTGTCATGACAAATGTGTTGCTAAAACTATCTTGTCGCGTTTACGGAATCCTAAGAAACGGAATACCTCTAGGCCCACTAAAGCTTCTAATTCTGTGCTTGGTAAACCACCCTCTTTAGATTCTAAGAAAAGCATTGATGCCCCTATAGCTCAAATATCACCTCCAAGGATCGTAGTACCACCTAGTGCATTCACTAAGAATAAAGCAAAGACTAGTTGGAGATTGCAGAAATGGTTACATAATACACTTGGCTTTACATGGATACCTAAAATCATGAACATGTGTGTTTCATCTATATCTGCATCGAAACCCTCTAACTCTTCGGGTTCCACATCTACTTCTATTCCATCTGTGTCATCTGTGTTGAATGCAGGTGATACAGATCTTCCTCTGGGTTGTTGATAGTGGATGTTCCTGACACTTGACAGGCAATCTCAAACTGTTATCCAACTTTGTATCAAAGTTCATTGGCACTGTCAGATTCGAGAATGATCACTTCGCGGCTATCATGGGCTTGGAGATTACATCAATGGGAACATCGAAATTAGCGAGTTTATTATGTGGAAGGTCTCGGTCACAATCTCTTCTCGGTCGGTCGGTTTGTGATGGAGATTTGGAAGTTGCTTTTAGGGAGAAAACTTGTTTCATTCGTGATCTACAAGGAAACGATCTTATGTCCGGTCAACGACATCAAGTCTCTACACTATCTCAATGCAAGACATGATTGCTTCATCTCCATCATCTACTTTCAAAGGCAACATCTACTAAATCTTGGCTATGGCACGTCATCTCTCACATTTAAACTTTCAAACCATAACCAATCTTGCACGATACAAACTTGTTGAAGGTCTCCCAAGATTTCGGTATTCTAAAGATCACCTTTGCTCAGCTTGTGAACAAGGGAAAAGCACTCATGCTCACTTTCCTTCAAAGGTGGAACACAGGTCACAACATGTGCTTCATCTTCTTCACATGGATTTGTGTGGCCCGATGCGCTTGCAAACGATTAATGGCAAACGCTACATCTTGGTAATTGTAGATGACTACTCAAGATGGATTTGGGTTTATTTTCTTAGAAGTAAAGATCAAGCTCCATAAATGATCATCACCTTTCTCACAAAAATTCAAGTACAGCTCCGGAACACAGTCAGATAAATAAGAACAGACAAAGGAACTGAAATTGTGAATCAAACTCTACGTGCATTTTATGAGAAAGTGGTAATTGAGCATCAAACATCTATTGCACGTACACCAAAACAAAACGGAGTTGTTGAAAGACGAAACCACACGCTAGTGGAAGCTGCAAGAACGATGTTAATCAATGCTAAACTTTCAGATTACTTATGGGCTGAAGACGTGTCAACTGCATGCTACACTCAGAATCGCTCAATGATTACCAAGCGACACAACAAAACACCTTATGAGCTTATCCACAACCATAAACCAAATCTCAAACACTTTCATGTATTTGGATCCCTTTGTTATCCTAATAATGATCGTGATGACTTTGGTAAGCTCAAAGCCAAAGCTGACATTGGAGTCTTTATTGGATACTGTGAGAACTCTAAAGGTTACCGGATCTGTAATCGTCATACAAAGCAGGTTATGGAAACATTTCATGCAAATTTCAATGAGCTTACAGAAATGGCTTCTGAGCATAACAACTTGGAACCCGGTCACAACCGTTTAAACTTCCCCCAAACCCCATCATCAGCTGAACCAAGCCCCCAACTTACTCGTCAACAAATGGAAAAGCTATTTGCTCCTCTTTTAATGATGATATTGATGAACGTGCTCGGTGTATCCAATGTTTCCATTGCTCAACCCGATCACATTCCAATACCGATACACTGCTACAACAACTATTGTTGAAGAAGCACCACCGATTGACTCTACAACAACAGTTGAACAAGCTGCATACAATGATTTGAACCGGTGATGATGTTACGAACAATGAAGTACCCCCACCGCAGATTTTGATCCAAATCGTTCTTTAACTCGTTTGCTAATGAAACCGCTGCACCGATGTTGCGAAATCATCTACAAGCCATTTGAATCCTCCCAATCGCATAATGTATATCAACATCAACCTTCCACACATCGTTGGATGAAAGACCATCCTCTTGAGAACACTATTGGTAACCCGAATCAACCAGTTGTAACAAGACAACGTCTTCACACAGACGGTGAACATTGCATTTATGCACTCACTGTCTGCCAATCTGAACTAAAAACATTAAAGATGTAATGACTAAAGACAACTAGATTGAATCCATGCAAGAAGAACTCAATCAGTTTAAATGTCTTGAAGTATGGGAATTGGTTGAAAGACCAACAGGGGTCTTCGTCATTGGTCTAAAATGGATTTGGAAAAACAAATTGATCTGTCAAGCAACCATAATTAGAAACAAGTCACGCCCGGTGGCTAAGGGTTGTAGACATGAAGAGGTATTGACTTTGAAGAATCATTCGCTCCGGTTGCTCGTCTTGAGGTCATTCGGATATTTCGCATTCACGGCTCACATGAACATCACGGTTTTCAAATGGATGTCAAAGCGCTTCGAATGGAAAACCGAAAAGCGGTCTATGTCACCAACCGAAGGATTCGTTGATCGAGTTCCCGAACCACGTTTACAAACCGAACAAGGCTCTCTACGGTCTCAAAAAGCCCCTCGGGCGTGGTATGATAAGTTATCATCCTTTCTTATCGCCAATAATTTCAATAGAGGCTCGGTCGACCCAACACTTTTCATACAATATCACGGGGAACATATTTTAATCGTTCAAATTTATGTGGATGACATCATTTTTGGGTTAACACATCTAAAATACTCAAACTCTTTTTCAAAACTTATGACAAAACATTTTGAAATGTCCATGATGGGTGAACTTACATTCTTTCTTGGATTGCAAGTTCATCAATCACCCCGTGGCATTTTCTTAAGTCAGTCCAAATATGCCCTTGAACTTTTAAACAAATTTGGAATGAAAAACTGTGACACCTATGCCACACCAATGGCAGATACCAAGAAACTAGACACTGATTTACATGGGAAATTGGTGGACCCTACCAAATATCGCAATATCATTGGGTCTCTCATGTATCTAACAGCTAGCAGGCCTGATATTGTTTTTGCCAGATATCTTTACTCCGTTATCATCGAGACCAATCGAAACCACCTCTCCGAGGCTAAAAGAATCCTCGATACATCAAGGGAACCATTAACTTGGGGATCCGTATCCGAAGGATTCGGTTTTGAACTAATAGCTTTTTCAGACGCCGATCACGCAAGATGCTTAGATTCACGGAAAAGTACTTTAGGAGCATTACAATTTCTTGGTGATAAACGGTGTCATGGTAATCGAAGAAGCGAGGTTGTACATCGATGTCCTCAATCAAGCGTAATATGTAGCCATGTCGTGTTGTGCTCAAGTCATTTGGATGAGAACACAACTCAAAGACTATGGTAACATATTTGATGTAAATCCGATGTAATTGCGACAATCGAGTGCTATTGCGATCTCGCAACTCTTTTCAACATTCAAATCAAAGCACATCGATCTTCGATATCATTTCATCAAGGAGCACGTGGAAAAGGGTACCGTTGAATTATACTTTGTGGTCTTGAATACCAAGCTGGCGATCTTCTCACCAAAGCCTTAGCTCCTGCTAGGTTTAATGAGTTGGTCCACGGATTGGTATGCGGTGTTTGACTCGAGAGGAACTGGATGAACTTTTAAAACATTCTTAAAAACCGTCAAACACCAAAACCTCTTTTGTAAATATTTTTCAAAACAAAATACAAAATTATAAAATCGATAAAACAACAAAAATATTCCTCTATCTATATTTCTTGTAACATGGTAAGTACAAATCTTCCATCAACACTTTATTCTTTCAAAATTCAGTATTTTCTCGGTCAAGTGTTGAGGGGGAGAAAGTAAATATTTTTTCGGTTTCATAAAACCTTGTACTTGCATGTTACCTCATTCCTGTTGAATCTTTGATTAATGGTGGTCACATTTCTGGTTTACTGACACTCCCCGGACTCAAATTTATAAAACTTCATTATTTCTTAAGTCGAGGGGGAGTGTCATCAAGTTTCTTTCCAAAATATCATTCGTTTGGTAACCAAAATGGAAGTTATGGGCGTTGGATGAAAATGGTTAAGGTGGAGGGACTAAATTTGTCAAAAGTTCATACTTTTTTAAACAAAACACCTCCACCAAATTAACTCTTCACATTTATTACAACACTTAATATTTCACCAACTCTCATCCACGATCCAAATTCATTTCACAAATCCGTGTTTTTGATCATCAAACTGTAAGTGTTTTTACGATCTTTGTGGTTTTCTAAACAATGGTTTTCATTTTTATGCAAATCCAACGGTCCAATCTTATGTTTGAGTGAGATTTGTGTTCTACGCGTAAGCCATGAACACAAATTCTTCACTTGTGTGTTTGTGTTAATGAAAATGGTGTTAAAATGCTTAAATGTTTATACATTAACTGTTTTCATCAAACATATTCACCCAGAAACATGATTTGAATGATTTTGAGAATTAGGGTTTATGCGTAATTTTGGGTGTTTTCAAATGTGAGTGTTTCTGGTTAAAAAGGTAGTTGTGTGATGTTGTTTACATGTTGAATTGATCAAATCCAGGCTTAGAACTTACCCAGAAACACCAATTATGTTAAAATTAAAAATTAGGGTTTATGTTCATAGCATTAGGGTATTTTTGATCCGCTTAGGTTTTGATGTTAAAACTTGGATAAAAAAACTCAATAGGCTTCCTAGACATCCCAAAAAAAGTTTGGTGTCAATCCTATGGCTAGAATCCTTACTCGTAATTCTTGAAAACTAGGGTTTAAGTTTTACGCATAAGATACTCTACGCGTAACTGCTTTATTGCGAATTCATGATTTGAACTGAAAGGGATTGAATATATGTGTTAATAATTGGTGTTATAATGAACTTATTTCAGGTTTTCTACGCGTGAAAATTTAGAATCAAGGTTGTTAGTACTTCTACGCATAAGGTTCACCTTACGCGTAGCAAGTTATCTTGTGAAGAGAAATCTTACGCGTAACCTTTACGCCGTAAGGTTCTACAAACGTATCCGTGAAGGATATTCATAAACAAGAACCTTACGCATAAGGTTCACTCACGAGTAAGCCTTACGCGTAAGGTTCCACATACGCCACGCGTAAGCTTTATGCCTAAGGCCCTCTTTTCTTCGTGTAACATTTCACGCATAAGTCAAGATCCCACGATAAGCTTATGCCACGCCATTACCACTCTGTTCACGGCGTAAGCTTAGTATTTTATGCCTAAGTCTAAAATCAACCAAAATTATGAATTGTTACGCGTGCAAACTTGTAAATAAATAAATCATAACGTCACGAAACCAATATGTCAAAAATATGCTTAAATGCTTAATAAGTTGTGAAAATCAGTGAAAACTTAGACTTTAAAACTCAAAGTTAATCTACTCACGAAACTTATCACGACGTCTTTGGACTATTGGACTAACAAGTGACTTTGGACTCATAACAATCATTGACATATCACATTCAATAAATAGACAATAAAATCAACTGTTGGCTAACGTAATGTCTTTCGATATGTTGGTTCTTTTGGCTAAATATCTTTCCGATCACGATATGGACGTTCAAATGCAAAACGTGGAAGCACCAAATGTTCTCACTGTTGAAGATATCTTCCCTCATGGTTACCCAATGAAGATCGGAAAGAACAACCTCAGAGTTGATTTTGATAAATTCTCTTGTTCTGAGTCTTCGTGTCAGATTGCAGTGGATATTCTGAAGACTCATCCCTATCAGAACATGCTCACAAACTCTGCTACTGTACCGGAGATCTACATTCACCAATTCTGGCATACAATGCAAAAGGTTAGAGGTTAAAATGCTGTGACGGTGACGCTTAACAACAAACAAGTCACCATCACGCCAGCAGATTTGAGGGCTATTCTTCTTATTCCTGTCATCGAGCCTACTGCATACAATGCTACTCTAACTGAAGAGGTCGTTCTCCAGTTCATGGTAGATATCGGCTATGATGAAGCTACCAGGGTAATCACAAAGCACTCATATGTGGATCTCAAGAACATTCCCCAGCCATGGAGAACCCTCTACATTATGATTGCCAAATCCGTTTCCGGACGTGATAGTGGTCATGAGCATCCCAAGCTCATGGAACTACAAATATTTTGGGCCTTGGTCAACAAGAAGGACATAGAATTTGAAGCTCTGATATGGGACGACATGATGACTTACCTTAAAAATCTTGGCACCAAGATCCCGTATATCAGATACATCAAACTGTTGATCCAAAGAGCTCTAGGGTGTAATCGATATTCCTCGAGACTTGATGACCCCAAACAACACTCCGTGTTGTATGAGCCCACACTCACCGCCGGTTAAGGACTCTACAACGAAGAAACAAGGTGCGGTCTTTGCAGATCATCTTATCATCGATGATATCAAACAATCAGATTCGACAAACGATATCCGGTAGCAGTTGAAGAAGGCAAAGTAGGTTTCCTTGATGAAAAGTCCGTTGGTACACCTACTAGAAAAACCAGGGGAGGAAGTGCAGGAAGCATTAAGAGCACTGAGAGTACTAGAAAGTATCCTATAGGAAACATATTCACAAAAGGAAAATTCCATCAAAATATGTTATCCCAATTCCCAAACCTGAACCGCAACAAAAGCTTATGGACGAGGACTCAGAGGATACTGAAATGGACGATGAGGTCATCTACTATGAAACTCTAATTGATGACACTCAAACAGTAGCAAAACCTCCCATTCCAAAAGCTGATAAAGGTAAAGGGAAAACTCCAGTGCTTGAGCAAGAAAAGGAAAGCTCGGAAGAAGAGCCATTAGATGAAGACAGAGATTACAGGAAAAAGGTGAAGAATTTAAGACTCCAACATGTTGCCAAAGAGTTTGTATAGCAACAAACTCGTGGCCCCGTAGGTTCAAGTGGTGGTGCACTATCTACACCAGTTTCTGATGCGGTTAATTAACCCGATAAGGGAACTGGTACCACCACCCACGAACAACAACAAAGGAAACTGGAGGACTCTATCACTTATGAATTTGAGGAACCGAAGGGATAAGTCCAGAAAATTTCGATGAAGATGCCGAGGTTGCGGCTAAAGAAAAGCGATAAAGAAGCTCAAGCTCAAGCGGATGAAGAAGCCAAGATTAAGGTCAAGAAATGGCTAAGTCTGGACAAGATGACGAAGTTGATTATGATGATTTTCTTCAGAGCATTCAAAGACGCCCAAGGAAGAAACTTCTGAGCCACCAAAAGACCCTGTGTCTCCTCATGTCTCATCATCATCAGACTCGTCTTCTCACTCTTCACTTCCACCATCCAATGACTCAACCAGATTCGCATCCAAGTCTGTAAAGAAACCAACCGACTCTTGGATATCCCGAGCTAAAACAAAGATTGTCAAAGCTGTCAAGCAAGTCAGGAAGAAAGATGTGACCAACAAAAAGCTGAATCAACTCGCTGACAGAATCAACTTTCTTCAAAACGGGATAAATGATATGTTGAAAGAAAGGGAGCATATCCAGAAGTTTCTCAAAGAAGATTTCCAAAGGGAAATGGAGAAGACGGCAAGAGAATATACTCACAAGTTTCTTCTCGACACTGTCCCTCGAGTGACAATGGAGATATTTTCCAGACAACTTACTCCAAATATCGCCGCATTGGTTAAACATACAATGGCCAAAGAACCCGATCTCTCGAAGTCGAAGTTAATTTGAAATTGGTGATGCAAATGTCTAAACGATCCGCAACCTTTACCGGATGATGCTAAATTTTTGAGGCTCTACTTGATTATCAACTCAAATCATCATGCAAAGAGTCACAGGTCAACCTAAAAGACCAAGAGATGACGATGATAAGGACAAGGATACTACACCTAAACGTCCAAAGAAGTCTGGAGAATCTTCTTCTATGCCACCACCAACCCAAAGGACTCCAACAAAAGACGATCTCCTCCACGTTCTCATGGCGATAAACCTCGGGACACCGAGTTACCACCATCCACGAGAAAACCGGTGATCATTTTGAATACACTGGTGGTGACGATGAAGAGTTCCATGAGCCCTACAACAACCCACCTCTCCCGACACAACAAAGAAACCAGAATCCTCATCAAAGCCAAAGAAGAAGAAGAAGACGACTAAGTCGATGTTGTCTCTTGGCTAGATGACGATACAACCGAATCTGATTGGTTTTCTAAACTTTGTGATGCTACTCCTCACTACCAAGGTCAAGAAATGGTAGATGGATGTACCATGGAGCATGTCAAGCTATTACAAGAATGATTTAAAGTGAAGAAGATGACGAAGGTCGAGCTCAAACGAATCAAGAATGATGCCTTCCAACTGCTCAAAGATAGCTCCGAAAGTGCAATTGAAGTGGAATACCACCTCGACAACATTGCACGAGCCATGTCGAACAACATCGATTGGCTCAATCTCGAAGCTAACATCGACTTCATTCGAAAAGACAAGGCTCCATACTACACAGATTGGACCAGACCTCTACCTACAATTGGCTAACCGGATCAACCCAAGATTCCATTCCGCTACTTCCTCAACAAAGACCTGGAATTTCTTCTACACGGTAGTGATGTATCTAAGAAATACGCTACATCACTTACACTTCCGCTCCGTAAAGAATATACTCAAACAAAGATAGCAATCGAGGAAGATGCCACCCAAATTTGGGGCATGAAAAAGAGCTTTTCGATCTTGTACCCACGGAGCGGTACACTGAACACCAACCCAATCGAGACGAAAAAAAGAAAGAATAGCAACTACATGTTCTCGACACCGTGGAAAAGTATGATCTTGATGCAATGTATGGGATTCATCAACGGCACGAGCGTCAAGAATCTAGTACAAGAGTCGCCGTGTACTCACATCAAAGCATGAAGTGTCAAGTGATAAAGGGATCGTTGCTATCAAGCATGTCACTCTCGCCTAAATGGGACTACACATTTCTCAAGAAAATAGTGGTCAAAAGACAAGACGAAGAGGACTATGAATTTTGTGAAGCGGACTTTCAGAGATTGTCTCTCAACAACATTGAAGATATGTATCTTGCCAAGGTACAGGGACGAATGAGACATTTCTCTACATAAATACAACGTGAATACATCAAGTCCTTGCTAATCTTCATCAGAAGCATAGTGATCCAGGAACGTGTAGAAGACATACAACTTGCCGTGGAATCATATCAGACGAGTGTTAACCTCACTAAACCACAACTCGAACTTCCCGACATTAACCATCTTCCTCAGTACACCCTCATCAGCAAACCATTTGGAATAGTCTACCGTAGTGAACTACACCAAAATTGCTTAATGGCGTGCAAAGATCTTCATAAGTTTGGGGATCATACACTGAAGAAAGTCAGGGGTGGGTTAGCTTACCGGTTAAAGGCGATACAACAAGGCATTGGGTCACCGAAGAGATGGAATTCAAGGGAGAGAAGGGATGTGAATAAAATCATCACGCGGATTGATGAAAGGTTGTTTAGAAGGGATCAGTTCCGAACTTTGGAGAGTTTCGTAGGAGGTCATCCCAGCATATCTCTCACAAGCTATCAACGTCCCGAACGCATTCCTGGAATTATTCCTGGACTACCGGATTCTCCTAGTAACCCTTGATTTGGTTCATTATCTTAACATTTGGTTGTGTGATTTTTAATGACAATGGCTTGTGCACATATAACAGTGTACAACCCGTACTTGTAATGAAAGGACCCTGTGGTACGCTTCAGTGCCACAATCCTTATAAAAGGAGCGAAAGCTTCTTACTTTTGAGTAAAACTAATCAAAACTTTCACTTTTTCAAAGTTTTGCTCAAAAGAACAAGTACTTCCCCTTATGATTTTCAAAACCTCAAAAGTTTATATCACTTGTTGAGGGGGAGTATTTGCTTACAAACTTTGTTCACAAAATTGTTCTTCGTGATAATCTTCCAACAAAACTCGAAATGGTCATATTCGATATCAAATTTAGTCAAAAATAACCTTTATATGCCATTTTTGAGGGGGAGAAAAATTATGTGATAAGAAATATGTTGTGAATTGCTATTGAATTCGTGTGATAAGACTTCAACCTATGAATTGACGAAATCTAAATAGTCATACATCGAAAAGATTTGTCTTCCAAGACTTATCCGAGTAGATCGTACCTTTCGAGAAACTCTCGATAGATATGAACTTTGATGGGTTTGACAACCTCTCGAGCTTTGTCCACACCTTCAAGGTAGTTATTAGAGCTAGTTGTCACCTAAAAGCTTACAATGTATCTCTATAACTATGCAACGTAACCGTGTCTCGCGGGGGATTGTCTATCTTGAGTTGATCAATTCAAAAGTGCGCGCTCTTCTCTCACCATGCAGATTTCTGCCAAAATACTTAAGCACGTGTGGAGGGGGAGTATTTTTGCAAAATATAAAACTCTCGAAGTATTACAAAATGTTTCTTACTTATAAATACTTTTAGAGATTTTCATGCAAATTGGTTTTGTGGCAATGGAGTTATAAGGTGATTAAGGTTAGGAATAACCGTCCTATGATCCGCCAGAGCCGGAGGGATCTACCCAAGGACACCAGCAATAGTTAGAATTAGAAGTCCTTAGGTTTGATTATAAAAAGGAGAAAATGAGAATCGAAGAAAGAAGGAGTTGAAGAATTAAAAGAAATGTAAAGTAAAGGGTGAAAAGAAATAGCCCTCCAAATTATTCAACTTAGGCGGCATAATCGGGTTCAATTCATATACTCTTGGTTGTCACTTGATGATGCCGGTATTGAAGATTAAAGTCATCATGTACCCAGTGACGCATGCACTAAACCTTCTTAGCCACTCAAGTTTCTCTCAATGAAGCTTGTTTCAGTCTCAGGGGAACCCTACGTAAACTATCGGCTTTCTCTTAGAGATTGCGATATTGAAGAAGGAGACCCTTTCCTAGTCTCCGCTCGGGAAAACCAAAGTGCACTATTGAGTCTAGAGCCACGAGATTCATCAAAAATCTCTTAGGTACACTTGACAATTCATCGCTTGTCGCTCAACAATAAGAACACAAGTGATATATTATCGTGTCCTTCATGATCTTAGCAATCTGTCGAGAACATTTATAAGGGGTTCACAACCGTGATCCTTAGTGATTGAATGGAAACTCTGCCTGTGGTCAACATCAAACGACCGACAAGCAGTCACTTCGGTAACTCCCGTGGATTACGCTTAGTGTGTCTCAAACGGTCTACAATCATGAGGTGATGCTTGATTGTACCTCACGGCTCATCCGAGCTGTAGATGTATTTGATACATCGCGTTATCTCACTTGTGGGACTCAGTTCGGGAACAACCTTGTGAGAATTAGAGTTGTGTTTTCACACTATGTCGTTAACACTCTCAAGTTCAAACTTGTAGCGTTGGATTATTTCTAACCCATGTTTTATGTTTTCTTCTTATGGATGCTTGCGGGTAGAAAAGATCGTGCAGATTCTCCACATGCTCATACCAACATCAATTGAAGTTTTCAAAAGGCAACACATGTCGGAATGATTCTTTGTCAAAGTCAAAGAATCTACATAGTTTAAAGACTAAGAGAACTACATTAGTATTAATATCCAACGTTAAAGAGGTGTGAGCATGTTGGAGAAAGGCGTGGAGACACCGGAGCAACGGTCGACGATGCGATACAACCACAACATACTATCACTTCCATCACAAAGAACAAAGATCAAAGATCAAAGAACAAAGAAAATGATGACGTCAAAGCGATACTTCAAAGGAAACAATTTCCCTACACCGGGAGATTGTTCGAATCAAGGCACTTTTTCTCACAAGAAAGAAGAATGTCGAAGACGCCAAAGCTTCTATTACATCAGCACCTACAACGTTTATATCATCAATCACTAACACTTAGGGGGAGATTGTTGGAATCACTCCTAAACTATAATTCAAGTGTTAGTAATTAATATGTAATAGTTAGCTTAATTATGGCTTTTATGTTAGTAATCAAGGTTAGGCTCATGTAGAAAGCCCATGAGCCTATCCAAAGCCCAATAAGGAAAGGATGGGAACTTGGTGTATTGCCCTAGTTCCCTCCTATAAATAATCTTGTAAACCCTCACTTGAGGGTTGGTTGTTCATTTTATCTCATCACTCTATGCGTAACCTTTCTAATATCATTCGTGTGTGTGTGTTAAGTGTTCAACCAATCATCTCTTATCTATACTTCTTATATTGATGCTTATGTTACTAATATGGTGACCTAACAGGCATTTATAGAGTGTGATAAAGACTTGGCTATTTAGTTACTCTCGTGATTCTTTCTCACTTAACCCACAACGTAACTATCACTACGGTGTCTCACGCAGTTGAGGATACGTCAAGAGGTTTTGTACATTGGGTACACCGTTTCTTCTTCAGAAGGATTAGTGCAAGCTTAAGTAACAAATCTGGGTAATTTTACGTGATGTTTAAGTTTGGCATATCGGGTCTATTTCTCCAAGTGGTCATTATAGCCGTCAGAATATGTAAATGATGTGTTTACCAAAGTGTTGAATGGATGAGATGTAATCAGCAATTCTTATGGGATATTCGACACCACTGAATGTTAATGACACTTCACAGTCTGAGCAAAATCGTTCAAGAATCTTCAACATCATACACGAATTTTCAAGATGTTTGCTTATGACAAGAAATTTTCGTGCAGATGGGTGTACACGTTAATGATGCTTCCGAAAGTTCGAAACCATCATGGGGGAGAAATGTGTACTTTGATGCTTTACGGTCAACCTCAGGGGGAAGTAGTGTATACTACTCGACTTAGTATGGTTTGTGAAGTTGTCTTCATATGAATAAAGAATTGTTGATGATGTTGTTGATGTTGGATAATGAACCGCTGCATGTTCCCCTAAAATAGATATTCACCGAAACCAAAGTTGTCATAACACATTCAAACTGACATTGTTTACAGTTTAGTCTTGATTTTGTAAAATCCCGTGAAAGAAACTATTTCTCGGTTTAAATCA